>BSBK01002196.1:1215000-1640000 GCA_027943335.1 Chamaecyparis obtusa
ATAATCAGGTTGGATTATTTATTAAACCATGGCATGCAAGTTTTAATTTAGCTGAAGAGATGCCTTCTCAAGTTCTTGTTTGGGTTCGTCTACCTCGCCTCCCCTGGAGTTTTGGAAAGAAGACATCTTACATAAAATTGCTAGTCTCTTGGGAAAGCCTGCAAGAGATGCTACACAAACCCTTGATAAAAAGGTGATTTCTTTTGCCTAGATTTGTGTTGAGATAGATTTGAATAATCCCCTGCTGGATTTAATGGAAATTTTTTTGGGATCTTCATCATGGATTCAATAATTAGATTATGAATCTCTACCTTTTCGATGTCAATTTTGTCATGAGTATGGCTATCTCCTATGACAATGCCCTAAAGTTCATAAGGAAGCTCATTCCCCTCTTTAGCACCTCCTCCTTTGGGTAAAGAGGACAAAGGGAAAGCTCCCATGATGGCTAAACCTCAGGGAAAGGACAAGGAAGGTTTTGTACCTGTTAAAACTAAGGCTAAAGGATGAGGTCAGAAGAGGGCATTCAAGGATAGACAGATAGATGGCAGCTTTAACATGTTTGAGGTGCTAGAGAATTTAGCTTTGGAAGAAGGGGTCCTGCATGTGGTCACTTCTAATAGTGTTGGGGTCAGTATGGAGGTTGTACTAGCTCTTGAACCAAAACCAGTTCAGGCTATTCAGGGTCAACAAGTGGCTCAAGTGACTTCAAATAATCTTATAGAGGATGATATTATTTTGGAAGATTTAGTTAGAGAAGTTTTAGTTTCATCTCAAAATAAGGGTTCTTCTCATAGATTGGGAGTGAAACAATGACCCCTTAAGAAAGGTCCTATTGATAGCTCCTCAAAAGGGTGAAAGATAGACCTTAAGAAGATAAAAATGACTGGAGATCTATTGGTGGAATTTGGGTTTGTTAAACCCATTGATGTTCACTTTTCTCAAACCCCTCCATGATCATTCTCTCTTGGAATGTGAGGGGTTTGAATAGTACTTGTCATCAAAAGGCTATTCATGATTTGATTGCAATTCATTCTCTGGATGTCTTTTGTGTTCAATAGACTAAGGTTTCTATTGAGGTTATGCATCAGCATGCTCCATGCATTTGGTATGCTGTTCACTGTCAAAGTATTGGTTAGCAAGAGAATTCAAGAGGTTTCGCTTTGTTTTGGGACCCTCGAAAGATCTCTTCCCTTTGGTGGATTTCTATTCATTACTCAATCTCTATGGTGGCTACTGCCTTGGACTCTGGTGAGACTATTCTTGTGACAAATGTTTATGCCCCTATTGACATTTGTGGGAAGATTCATCTCTGGGATCACATTAGGTATGTGTGTTCTTGTGCTCCTTATTTTCCTTGGATTTTAGGAGGTGATTTTAATTCTATTTTAAGTCTTGAGGGGAAAAGAGGAGGTTGGCCTAGGCTTGGCTCTGCTTCTGATATTTTTCAAGCCCAGGTGGATGTTCTTTTTGTTATTGATGTTAAGCCTTCAAATGGGGTTTTCACTTGGAACAATAGATGGAGTGGTCAAGAAGCTATCTCAGAACGTTTGGATAGGTTACTTATTTCATGTTATT
Source organism: Chamaecyparis obtusa (assembly GCA_027943335.1). NCBI lineage: Eukaryota > Viridiplantae > Streptophyta > Pinopsida > Cupressales > Cupressaceae > Chamaecyparis > Chamaecyparis obtusa. The sequence goes on from BSBK01002196.1 coordinate 1,216,576, forward strand.
GGGTTGGTAGTGGCCTGATTACGAGTTCTAAAATTCTTGATTGGAGAGGTTTTGATCATTGGTTGATTAAGTTCTCTTCTTCTCCTATTGCACTCCCTAAGAACCCTTCTTTTAGATTCTAGCTTATGTGGCTCCTAGACTCATCCCTTTATGATTTGGTGGCTAAGTGGTGGAGAGAGGGTGGCCCAACTTATGGCACGGCTATGTTTGTCTTTGAGAAGAAACTTAAATATGTCAAATATCATCTTAAGAGATGGAATACTTCTTGCTTTGGGAACCTTCAGTCTAGAAAGAGGAATGCTCTAGATCATCTTGTAGTGATAACTCACCAAATCAGGGACTCTAGGCTTACAGATGCTCTTGGAAAGGTAGAATCCTAAGCTATGTAGGATGTGGAAGAATGGGAACTTTGGGAAGAGGTTTACTAGAAACAAAAGGCTCGCATTGATTGGCTACAGGAAGGGGATATAAATACTTCTTTTTTTCATCATTCTGTTAAGGCTCATCGTAATAAAGGGTATATTTCTTGTCTTGTTACTATTGAAGGAATTTAGATTTCCTCTCAGTCTGCTATGTCCAAGGAAGCCCTTCAATTTTATTCTACCCTTTTTGCTGAGGATTCTTGGCCTGCAGCTGAAGAGGAGAACTTGATTCTTTCATGCATTCCTTCTCTTATCACCAAAGCAATGAATGATTATCTTATTCATCCAATTTTGATGTCAAAACTTGAAGAGGTTGTGTTTGGGATGAATAAAGGTAAAGCTCTAGGCCCAGATGGCTTCCTTGTGGAATTCTTTCAAGAATTTTGGGAAATTATTAATATGGATCTCTTGGAGGTGGTTAAGGAATCCCTTCAGAATAAGCAAATGCTTCATGCATTGAAATGCACTTTACTAACTCTTATCCCCAAGAAAGAAGGTGCTGAAAATCTTGACTCTTTTTGTTCCATTGCTCTTTGTAATGTTGTGTACAAAATTATCACCAAATTGATTGCTGACAGACTAAAGATATGCCTTCTAGTTGTGATTTCAGAGGAACAAGGTGGTTTTGTGGCTGGTAAGCAAATTCTTGATGGAATTTTTATTGCTTCTGAAGTTATTCATTCTATGCATACTTCAAAAGAGAGAGCTATGTTCATTAAGTTGGATATGGCTAAGGCTTATGACAGAGTCAAATGGAGTTTTCTCCAAAAAATCCTCTTGGCCTTTGGTTTTTTCCAACAGTGGGTGAATTGGATTATGAGTTGTGTTACTTCAGCTTCTTTTTCTATTCTTGTGAATGGCATTCCTTCAGAGCCCTTTGGTGCCTCTAGAGGACTTCGTCAAGGGGATCCTATTTCACCTTACCTCTTTATCATTCTGGTTGAGGGTTTGGGCCGCTTTCTTAAGCTTCGTGCTCACCAGGGTTTGATTCATGGGTGGAAATGGGGTGCTAGCCTACCTCCTCTTACGCATCTTCAGTTTGTGGATGATACTTCATTTATGGGATAGGCCCATCTTCAGGAAGCTACTTCTTTTAGGCATTCTTTGGATGTGTATCTTGCAACTTCGAGACAGAAAGTTAATGAGAAAAAATCCTCCATTTTTTTCTTCAATACTCCCCAAGCTATTTAGAGGCGTATTGCTTCTATTTTGAGGTTTCAGATTGGGTCTCTTCCATTTGTTTATTTGGGTATTCCTCTTACTGTTGGTAGACATCCTAGATCTTCCTGGCAAGTTTTTCTTAATAAACTACAACAAAAGGTTAATCATTGGACTCATCGATGGCTATCAATACCTGCTTGCCTGAGTCTATTAAAGTTAGTTATTCAAGCCCTTCCTATTTACAGGTGTTTTGTTTAGGCTGCTCCTATGTATTTTCTTCAAGAATTTGATGCTTTGTCCTATCAATTCCTTTGGAGTGGGAACCTTTCAACTTCTAAATGGAGTTTGGTTAAATGGGAAACAGTGTGTAGACCTCAGAAGGAGGGTGGCCTTGGCCTATGATTAGCTATTTTAAATGGATAGGTTCTCGCTGCAAAGCTTTATTGGCATTGGTGTACTAACCATCATCAAATTTGGGCTCGTATTCTCACCCATAAGTATTTTCCATATATTGATGTGGTTGAAGTTCACCGCTTTCCTCTGGAAGGGAGAGGATACATGATTTGGAACATGCTAAAATTTGGAGCTTAGTTGGTTAAAGATGGTCTCTTTTGGATTTGTCATTTGGGATCACAAGTTTTGTTTTGGCTTGACTCTTGGGATGGGCACCCTCCTATCCTTTCAACTCATCCTCAGCTACATGCCCTTTATCAAAATTTTAGTGTTGTTGGTTGGAACATAGTTTATTTTTACAAGATAGGGTGTGTTAGAGGTTTGGCTCCTTCCTTTCATTGGAAACACCCTTCTGAATGGCCTCTAGGAGGATCTAAGGAGGATAGGAAGGAGTTGTTTCAGATTTTGCAGTCTCGTGAGTGTACTACTTTGGTTGGTAATGATGTTCTTGCTTGGGACAATGAGGATTTGTCTAGGAAATTTTCTGTGTCTGCAGGATATGTTGAGCTTCTTCGGCAGACAATGGGGGACATTTAGGTGCCTTGGTGGAAGCAAGTCTGGTACAAGTTTTCCTGGCCCAAATGTAATTTTTTTGTGGTTGGTGGTCCATAGCCGGTGCCTTACATGGGATAATTTAAGCAAGTGTGGCTTCCATGGACCCTTAATGTGTGTTCTATGCTAGACTAGTGAAGAAAATGTCTCTCATCTCTTTTTCCAATGCTCTTTCACTAGACATATTTGGCACTCTTGGTGGAATGTGTGGAACCAATCCTATTGGCATGTTTCCTCACTAGTAGAATTCTTTGCTCACTGGGGTAAGGCTCCTATCAATACTTCTTTTCTTCAAGTTGCCTGGACTCTTGGACCCTCCTTTATTATTTGGCATATCTGGTTGGAAAGGAACCGTCGTATCTTTAAGGATGAGTTTTTCGAGGTTCCTCACTTATGGTGGAAAATTTTCCATTCTTTGGGGGAAACCATTTCTACAAAATGTGACACTTCTAAAGCCATGGAACCAGGGGAGGATATTTTCAAAAATCATTTGAATATTCCCCCCTCACATAGAAAACTACTAAGAAAAATGTGTAGACACCCCTTGCAAAAGATAAATAGGGTGGGGAAGTGGAGTGCCCCTCCGTAGGGTATTCTTAAAATCAACACGGATGGGTCTTCCAAGGGCAATCAAGGCCCTGCTGGCATTGGTGGTGTTGGCAAAGATAGTAAGGGGGATGTTCAGTTTGTGTTTTCTATTTATAAAGGTCATCACACTAACAACCTGATGGACGCCATAGCTATTTTGTATGCTGTGAAGAATGCTTGTGACCTTGGTTGGAGAAGGCTTATCTGTGAATCTGACTCACAAGTGGTGATACGTCTATTGAATCAGCAACATTCTGAAGTTGTTAGTTGGAAGTTAGCTTTGATTGCAGACCAGATTCATAATTTGGGTACTTCTTTGGAATCTATTACTTTCACTCATATTCCCAGGGAATGGAATAGTGTTGTTGATTGTCTGGCAAAGTGGGCTTCTGACCATATGTGTAATTGGAACATTGTTGGTAAGACTCAACTTCCAATGGGCTTGTCCCATCAACTTGATCACTTGATTGATCTTGATAGGGCTGTTTGATGCCCTTTCTCTATTTATTCTTGTTTCTCTTTCAATTTGAATAAATTTTCACCCCTCCTTTATTTCAAAAGTCAAAATAGGTCCTAATAGGTTCATATTTTAGTCGTAATAGGTCCTAAGAGGTCTCATTGAGTGTAATTGGGTCCTAGTGGGTCTAATTGGGTCGTAATTGATCTGAATAGGTCTAATTGGGTCTAATTAGGTCTAATTAGGTCTAATTGGATCTAATTAGGTCCTAATTAGGTCTACTTGGGTCTAATTAGGTCCTAATTAGGTCTAATTGGTCTAGTTAGACCTCTAATTGGTCTTAATAGGTCTAATTGGTCCTAATTGGTCATAATTGGTCCTAGTTAGGTCTAATAGGTCCTAATACCCATCTAGTTAGGTCTAATTGGTGTAGTTAGACCTCTAATTGGTCCTAATAGGTCTAATTGGTCATAATAGGTCCTAGTTAGGTCTACAATAGTTAGGTCTAATTGGTCCTAATAAGTCCTAATAGGTTAGGTAATTGGTCCTAATTGGTCTAATAGGTCTAATAGGTCCTAATAGGTCCTAGTTAGGTAGATAGTTAGGTCTAAATGGTCCTAATTGGTCTAATAGGACCAAATAGGTCTAGAGTTAGGTCTAATTGGTCCTAATAGACCTCCTAGTTAGGTCTAGTTAAGTCTAATTGGTCCTAATTGTTCCTAATTGTTCCTAATTGTTCCTAATAGGTCTAATTACCTATCTAATTGGTCCTAATAGGTCTATCTAGGTTTAGTTAGGTCTATTTGGACCTAATAGGTCCTAATACATCTAATTGGTTAGGCTAATAAGTCCTAATAGGTCTAATTGGTCCTAATAGGTACTAGTTAGGTTTAGTTAGGTCTTCTTGGTCCTAATAGGTCCTAATAGGTCTAGTTAGATCTCTAATTGGTCCTAATAGGTCCTAATTGGTAATAATTAGTCTAATTAGGTCTAATTAGGTATTACAATATCTCGTGTACATGATTCATTAAGACAAGTCCTGCCCATCAACTTAAAATATCTAGAGAGAGAGACATAAACATACCTTGTTTCCTACGATAATATCTTTCTCATAATTCTTCATGTAGTCTTTGTTCAGCCTCTTCTAAATAATGTCGTGTGCTCTTGTTTAGCCTTCTCTTTTTATTTCCCATCACAACTTACAAAATTATTCCACCAAAATGTCTCCCTTCTCCTAAATGTGAATTATTTTAAAGCTTTCAGATTAATGAAATGAGAAAAACATACATTTATATATATGTAATCGTTATTAACCCAAAATGACACCAAATAGGCTGACCTAGGTTTCTATCGAAAGTCAAAGCTGACTTTCGATCGAAATTCACTTACTTTCTATTGAAAGTAAGTTAGTGATGGCTAAAATTGGCATCAAAATGGAAAGTAATTTTGATAGAAAGTACTTTCTATCGAAAGTACCTGGTTTAGGCCATGTTTGCAAATTATGAAGAAATTCTAAGAATTTCATGGCTTCGAGCCTCAAGCACAGTGATCAACTGGAAGAATAAGAAGACATCCTTTTGCATAGCACAAGTACTCAGAATGATATTTCTAATGATTATATATTCGACTATTTTTTAATTTATTATGTACATGGTTTTTGACGTTAATTGAATGTAGGTTTTTTATCAAATATAAACCTCTGAGTTTGAAGTTCAATGAAAAATAGTAAAAAAGGGAAATTACTTTTTGAAAAATAACAGTGCCCTCCGTCTTTGAGTCTACTTTCTATTAAAAAAAAAGAATTTTGAAATTTGATAAATACACAAGTTATAGGCTATGTAGTTAAGGTATGTCAAAATTATGGTTTATTCAACTTCAAACATTAATAAAATATGATATAATTGTGATAATGTCATCAAACCAATTGCATGCTCTCCATATGGATGTTATAGAACTAAATTTGAAAGAATCATATTCATATTTATTTAACAAAAAAAAAATTTCTCTATGAAAATAATGTTACTCTTTGAAACTAACATTTTCAACACCATACCAGTTTTCATGGGAGAAAGAAAAAACTATTCAAATAAATTCAAAATATATCTATATATATATATATATATATATATATATATATATATATATATATATATATATATATATATATATATATATTTAGAATCTAGAAAAAACATCCTAAAAGACTCTAATTTACTTCATCCTCCGATTTCGAATGGTTCAACAACAATATGCATTCAAAATCTAAAAGTTTTTTTTCAAAATGTAGAGTTTAGTGTCCGTTTAGGCAAAAAATTATGGGTTCACTTTCTTACCAAATTGTCAAAATTTATGTGGCACATCCTTCAGTGCAAAATACAACTTTCATCAACCCAAGATAATAAATATCCTTTTGTATCTCCTTAAAGTTGGTACATATTCCTTCCCATCCTTTTTCCAATTGCAATCACTGCTCTAGATCTCTTCTAAATCTGACATCCTTTATTCTTTAACACAACATCATAGTCATTCTCACACATCTATCCAATACTTAAAATATTGTGTCACAAACCCTTCACATAATAAATGTTGTTAGTGTTATGCTTCCCATCAAAAGTAATTGAACCTCTATCGATAATATATGATTCCTTATCAACACAAAATCTATGAGGACCATCATCATATTTTTCAAGTGTTACAAATTTACTTTTATCACCAACCATATGATTAGAACATCCACTATCAATCAACCATTCATTTTTTCTCCTTCTAACATACAAAGTAGTTTCAACATTATCATCATCTTCTGGGAAAATGTTAGAAATATTAATTTCTAGTTTTTCATCTTCTTTAACATAGAACAAGAATCTTTTATTTGTGACTCATCATTTGAAATACTAGAATCTTCATTAACATAGTAAGCTTTCTTATTGAACTTAAACTTATATCCAGGACCTTTCTCTGGACATCTAGTAGCTAAATGACCAATATTTCCACATCTAAAACATATAAGAGGTAACATACCTTTGTATTTTATAGTACCTTTCTTCCGCTTCCTTGCAAAGTTTTCTTCCATCTCATATGAATCTTTATCACCATTAGGTTATTTCTTTGACTTTGTTGCCTTATTTTTTGTCTCGGATCTTCTCTTTTCCTTTTTAAATTTCCTCAATTCAAATATGGCCAGGATGCCAAATAATTATTCTCTGGTAACCTTCTATGGATCATAAAATTCCTCAATCACTGAGATCTTGTCACTGTAGCTATTTGGTAATGAAATTAGGATCTTCTCCATAACATCTTCATTAGTGATATTTCCTCCTTGATTCTTGACTTCATTCATTGCATTGTCAACTCTCTGAATGTAGTTTCTAATATCTTCACCTTCTTCCATTTTTAGATTCTCATAGTGACACTTAGCTATTAGCTTCTTAGATATCTTAAATCTATCATTGCCTTAATAAATCTCCTTTAACTTTTCCCAAACATCATAAGGAGTATTCAATAAAATAAATTTAGCTAACTTAGTTTTTTATAAAGCACTAAAGATTGCATACCTCACTTTCTCATTCTCCTCAAAGGCTATGATTTCATCTTGAGTGTTAAGGCCATTATGAGGAAACACATACTTTGTCTCCACATGCTTCCATGTAGTGTAATTGATAAAATTCATATATCCTTTCATTTTATCTTTCCATGAACTCTATTTGGATCTATCAAACATATAAATTTTTAATTTGTGCACCATTGGATCTGCCTCAAGTAGTTAAGCTCTATATCGAGGAACTAAGCTTTGATACCAATTGTTGAAAAACCCAAATAATTGAGAGGGAAAATAACTAAGAGGGGGGTGAATCATTTATTCACAAACACTTTCTTAAAATTTTACTGATTTGGTAAATAAAATTAAAATAATCAGAAACTTATAAAAGATATAAACATGAAAGCACAAAATCATCAACACAATGAACACCAGAATTTACGTAGAAACCCAAACTAGGAAAAACCACAGAGAAGATAATTCTCATGAAATGAACATTGGTTAAGGTGTCACTAGTTAAGATTATTTTTACAAGGGCTTGCTACTAGTTTTCTCACTACTATTTGGATCATTTTTTATCAGGATAAATACCCTGAAATATGGGTAAGGCTAACTTCCAATATAATAGGCTCTCTAGAAATAAAAAAAGGCTAACTACCAAAATATAATAAATAATATTGAATCCACCACTGAGGTCACTGTCACTAAAACATTGCATCAACTCACATAAATACATAGATCTTCCTTGTTGGATTTGTATTCACTTTGCATATACTCACATATAAGCATCACATAAACAATTAAGATTATCGATCTTCTTACACTACTTGATGCCAACAAAAAGACATCCTAAACTAATTTGAAATAAGTCACACCGAAGCATTCCTTTGGAGGTAAGGAATGAAATGTGGACCACCTCACTCAATAAAAAATACCTCATTCACAATAGTATACAATGCCATCTCTGAGACTTTTGGTACTAATGGATATGATCAACACATTACATAGTAATTCCTAGGACCGAACCCAAACAAATGTTCCACCATATTTTGCATATAAAATAGAACCAACATCGACATGGATACAAATAAATATTTAAATAACATCCCTATGTGATCACTTCTAACGATACATGAACTACCAACTACCAATACACTAAATATATCAATACACACATCAACTGATACAACAAAAAAACCAAATCATAAATGAGTTCTACAACTATGCATCAGATATGTTGACATCAACATGGAAATAATTAATAATGACAACAACTATAATAGCATCAACTTCACATTCCAACAATGAGTATTAGCATTAAGAAGATCATGTCTTAATTTTTTAGTAGAAAATTCAAAAGTAAGACATTTTTTTTTATCATAGTATATCATTTTTCATAAAGAAGGAATGTATGCCTTATATAATAAATAGGTCCCTCTTTTTCATCTTGATCTTTTTTTTGAAAGAAGCACCATTATTGTAAATTATTATCGAAGGTATACCAAATCAAGAAATAATATTATCTTGGTTGCATTAGAATGAAGGGGAATATCTTCTACCTCATTTATTGAAGTAATCAGTAGTAGTAAGGATGAAACGTGTCCTTGTGAAGAGGAGATATTTTTACATTGAGATCCAAACCCCATAAATTAAAAGGCCATGATGCTACTTGATATTGGAGCTCATGAGAAGAAGCATGGATTAAATTCTTATGCTATTGACATTGATAACATCATTTCACAAAGGAAAAATAGTCTTGTTCCATAGTTTTCCAATAGTATCCCATTCTAAGTGACTTATTTACTAGATATTTTCCACCAAAATGCCCCCTGCAAGAGCCTAAATGGGCTTCTTCAAGGGCCATAAGGATCTTATTTTTGTTAAGACGTTGAAGGAGAAGACATAATGATATATCTAAAACAAATTTTTTATATTTGAGCTCTAGTGTTTCTTTTAGCAAAGTCAAGAAAAGTAGCATCAAGTAAATAATGAAAAATATGAGGATACCATTCATCATAATCAATAGTAAAGAAATAATCACTGTGACTAGAGCTATAAAGAATAGCATAATTCAATAGATTATGTATAGTAAAATGATAATCTACAGCCTGATGATCCTCTAGTGTGATAAGGGAGGTAGCTCTCACGATGGTATCAAATGTCTATTATCTTTCCTAGGTAAATAATCAATAGTGTAGGAAAGAAATCATTTTAAAAAGAATAAAACAACATCATGATACTAGGATAATTTAGAATGTTTAGTTTGATAAATTCCCTTAAGTTTCTTTACAATTAACTCTGAATCACCTAAGATGTATAAATTTTGCATGATAAGAGATAAAGTCACTTTTAATCCAGCAATAAGGGCTTCATATTCTGTTATATTATTATTGCAAAGGAATTGAGGTGATAGGACAAAGGAAGAAAAATCCCTAAAGGAGGCACTAATATGAAACTAGCATTGGAGCCAGTTCAACATTTAGATCCATCAAAACATTATTTCCATGTGTTATCCACATCTAAATGAAGAACAAATTCATCAAGAAAATAATTTTTATTAGGAATAGTATCAAGTGAAGGAACTTCATCCAAACGGTTAGTTGAGGCTTGTCCTTTGATCACTTTTTGACAGATAAATTTAAGGTCAAACTCACTTAACATCATAACCCATTTTGCAAGATGTCTATAAAGATCCATTTTAGAGAAAAAATATTTCAAAAGATAAAATATTATGAGGACATGAGTTTTATAATTAAGAAGATAATATCTTAATTTTTAGTAGTGAAAATAAATGTAGTACATTATCTTTTTATCATAGTATATTGTGGTTCATAATCAAGAAACATATCTCTTATATAATAGATAGGTCACTCTTTTCTATCTTGATAATGTTGAGCTAACTAATAAACTACAACTGATTGAATATCTTGAAGGAAAGTTTGACAATGGAATGGATATTTGAAAGATAGTGATTGATGATCACCGAGCTACTAAAGTATATGTAAGACATTAAATCAGTTAATGTATTGTCATTGATGTCAACTAGTTTTGACTGTACCTATCATGATGGTTACAAACATCTTAAGAAGGAAAAATAGTAAAGGAATGAGATATATACATGAAGATGAGATGGATAAGAAAGATATGGATATGGTATACATTAGGTAACTTATTGATGAGTCTATGGAATTATGTTAGTTATTTGATTGTATTACATGAATCTGTTATGTATTGAAGATCAAGAATGAATAAGTTTATTATGTCGGTAAATGAAGAATTTTGTATACACCGAGGAAGTGTAGTGTATACTAAGTATAGTATTAACCGAGCTAGTTATCACCAGTGCATTTTGGTATTGACCGAGTGAAAAAAAAAATGGAACTTATGAATGTCAACTAAAGATGATGAGCTGGATAATTGTTTATGATTATGGGGTAAATAATAATGTTTGTTATGATGATCAAACAACTGAAAATTTTTAAAGATGATCGGATGAAGGAGAATGAAATGTGTTATTGACACAATTATCGAGGAAGGTTAAAGAAGCAAAATCTACGGTCAAGATTAAGAGGCAAAATCTATGGATGGAAATAAAATGGTTTATGATGTCTATATAAAGAGACATGAGATTATTTATTAAAAATTTTGTAGGATAATTCGCGTGAAAAGATTGATTGATCAAATTGGTTGAAGATAGAATCGAGAAAATCTGCAGACAACACTGAATGACAAAGAAAGAAATTATCGAGCAGAACAGAGTTGGAGGAAACAAAGATATTGAATTGATTATTGATCAGAGGTATTTTTGAGCTTATCATAGATCTAAAAATCTACAAATCAAGTTGTATTTGAATTAGAGCATTACTGTATCAGTTTAACCATTTTTATAGATAAATCTCTTAACCGAGTGGGACTTAATAGTCTTTATATTTTAATATGACATTCAATGAATGTTGATTGTTCTCTTGTTGACCCTATAGTGAATGTTTGGTCAAGGGATAACTGTAAGCGATAAATCCTCTAACCAGGTAGTGTGTTTTGTAACCTTTAACATGATTGGCTCCTAACCGAGCTCACTTCAGAAGAGTGAATTATTTTGGGTTACCAGTGCCAAGTGGTTTTTCCCCTAATAGGGTTTCTATGTTAAAAATATATATGTCATATGTGTATGAATGTGTTTAATTGTTATTTTACTTTACACATTACTATTACTGGATAAATCAGTAAACACAGTATTTAATTTACTAGTAATCAATATATGAAAAGAAAGGCATTGTAGATATTTACCAAGTTGATTAATTGATTTGAAAGTTTTGTTATTTACATCTGGGAGTATTTGGGATTGTAGGATAACTGGACTTAACCAATTCACCCCCCTTCTTAGTTATCTAACAATTGGTATCAGCGCATAGAGTGATTGGAGGAAAATTTTGAAGGACTTAAGTGAAAGATCTCAAGATCTATAAGAGAGAGGTGCCAAAGCTGAACAAAGACAACTTCTCGACATGTAAAAGAAGAATGAGATTGTACCTATCAGGGATTGGAGAATCTACAATATACTACTAGGATAATGAGTTCATCTTGCCCACTAGACCTTTGATTGTTGATCAAATGAGAGAAAGACATGAACATAATACTACAATGATAGAGCTTGTTGTTTCCTTATCAGATGCCGAATTTGAAGATGTTACTTGACATGTACTACTACTAGAAAGATGTGGGATAAGCTTACACTGGTTCATGGAGGAGATGTAAATGTACTAAGGGCTAAAGCTGGAAGTCTTAGAGGAAAGTTTGATGACATGAAAATGAAAGAAGGAGAGAACATCTCACAAGACAACAACCAAGTCAAGGAGATTGTCAATGCTATCCGAGGAGAAGGAGGTATTATTGAAGAAGACATAGTTGTAAGTAAAATTATCAAAACCTTGTTTCCTACTTATGCTATTAGAGTTTTTGCAATTCATGAGATGAGATTAGCTCCTTGTAATCATATTACACTTGATAGTCTAATCGGTAGATTGACTGCATTTGAGTTGAATAACTTTGATAATAGTGTTGCTCCTATTGTTGAGTCTATATTTATATCATCTCTAAAAATTCATAAATCAAGTAGTAAACACATGATAATAAATGAGACTGATAGTGAAAGTGACGAGGACAGACTTGATGAGCTTGAAGCATTAATGGCTAGAAGACTACATAAAGGTAAAGGAAGATATAGAGGAAAACTACCTTTGGTATGCTTTAATTGTAAAGAGATTGGCCATATTGCAACTAGATGTCCTAACATGAAAGAAGATGAGAAAAGTAATGAAAGATCTAATGAAAGGAAATATGACAGAAGAGAACCGAGAACACAAAGGCAACCGACATTATGACAAAAGAAGTAACCATTATTACAAAGAGAAAGGAAAGAAGGTATGTTACCTTGTTGAAGATGACGATGATGACACTGACACTAAAACTGATGAAGACATTGAGGTGGTATTCTTAGCTTTGAAAGAAGATTAAGAAGAAGAAGAAAGGTATGTTGAAACAACACTTATTTCTAAAGTTCGGAAGAATGATACTTGGATTATTGATAGTGGGTGTAAACATCATATAACTGGTGATGAAGAGAAATTTGAATATGTTGAACATTATAATGGTGGATCTGTTAAAATGGGAAATGATACACCTTTTCTAGTAAAGGGAAACTATGTTTTTGAACAATAAGATCAGATGTGAGAATACATATTGGGTGAAGGGACTTAATTATAACTTGTTGAGTGTAGCACAACTTAATAAAATAGGTCACCGAGTTTCATTTGAGAATAGAAAAGTGAAAATCTATGATGAGACTAGAAAGTTTCTTGGTACTGGTGAATAATCTAAAGGTAATCTATTTTATCTTGACAATGCTGAAACTTCTTGTTTGTTGGCTAGAATTGAAGATGTATGGTTATGGCACAAAAGGTTATGTCATGTGAATTTTGACAACATGGTTAAGATCAGTAAGAAAAGGAAAGTTAGAGGCTTACCAAGCATATCTAAACTTGACCATGTCATGTGCAAACAATGTCAAATGGGAAAAATGTCAAAATCTTCTTTTAAGAGAAAAAACTATTCATCTAATGCTATTTTGGAGTTAGTTCATACTAATTTTTGTGGTCCTATGAGAACTAAGAGTTATTATGGAGACATATATTTAATCTTATTTGTTGATGACTACTCTAGAATGATGATTGTCATGTTCTTGAAAGAAAAATATGAAGGTTTTAAGATGTTTAAATGGTTTAAAGGTAAAGTGGAAAAAGAAAATGGTAAAGAATTAAAATTCTTGAGATCAAATAGAGGTGGTGAATTTATTTATGATGAGTTCACTAATTTTTGTAATGAGCATGGAATTAAGAGACATGTTTCTGCACTAAGGACACCACAACAGAATGGGATTGCTGAAAGGAGAAATAGATCTATTGTAGACTGTGTTAGAACACTAATGATTGAAAATGATGTTGCACAGATATACTAGAGAGAAGTTGTTAGTACTATTGTATACACATTGAACCGAGTTCAATTGCAGAAAGAGTCTTGAATAAGACACCTTATGAATTATGGTATGGTTATACACCTAATGTAAGCTATTTCAAAATATTTGGAAATAGATGTTACATTTTGAAAGATGATAGAAATGGGAAATTTGATTCAAAAGGTGATGAAGGAATATTATTAGGATATTCTACTAAGAGAAAAGCTTACAAATGTTTGAATAAGGCTATTGACAAGATGATTACAAGTGAAAATGTGAGAGTTGATGAATTTTCTAAGAAGAATGATGAAGAAAGAAAAAAGGAACGAGAAGATTATGATAGATTTACTTACATTGAGTAACCTGACACTCTACCCAAGCAACAACCTAGCATTACCAAGCAACAGGGTAATGCTACCAAGCATCAGTCTATATAGACCAAGAATCAGCAAAAAGTTACTGATGAAGATCATGATCCTACACCGAGTGGAGAACACAATGAAGAATAAATAACTGAAACTATACTTGCAAGATACATAAGGAAACATCATCCATAGAATCTAATTGTTGGAGATAAGAAAGCTGGCATGATAACACGAAGTAAGATGAGATATAACACATGATTAGTTTGTGAATTTAAACCTAAAGCTATTAGAGATGCACTTGAAAATGATGAATGGTTTAAGGCCATGAATGAAGAAATTGAGCAGATACAAAAAAACAAAACATGGACATTGGGACCGAGACCGAAAGATAAGAATGTAACTGGAACCAAATGGAAATTCAGAAACAAGTTGAATGAAAATGGAGATGTCACTAGGAATAAGGCAAGACTTGTATGCAAAGGATATGCACAAGAAGAAGGTATTGACTATGGTGAGACTTTTGCATGAGTTTCTAGACTTGAAGGAGTTATAATATTGCTTGCATATGCTGCTTACAAATGATTTAAAATTTATCAGATGGATGTTAAATTTGCATTTCTGAATGGAATACTTGAAGATGAGGTATATATTGAACAACTTGAAGGTTTTCTTGATCCTAATCAGAAGAACATGGTATGTAAGTTGCACAAAGCACTATATGGATTGAAACAACCACCGAGAGCATGGTATGAAATATTGTATTCCTACCTTATCAGTATTGGATTTGTTAGAACAAGTGACAACAACAATTTGTATTTGAAAGGTGAAACTGATGATAAGATTCTTATTGTTGAAATTTTTGTTGATGATATCATATTTAGAGGACATGATAATCTATGCAAATCATTTTATGATGAAATGAGAAAATAATTTGAAATGTCAATGTTTGGAGAGATTAAATTTTTTCTTGACTTGCAAATTTCACAACAAGATGAAGGCATATA
Organism: Chamaecyparis obtusa; assembly: GCA_027943335.1. NCBI lineage: Eukaryota > Viridiplantae > Streptophyta > Pinopsida > Cupressales > Cupressaceae > Chamaecyparis > Chamaecyparis obtusa. Next base: position 1,231,627 of record BSBK01002196.1, read on the forward strand.
CATTACTCAATCAAAGTACATAAAATAAGTATTGAAGACATTTGGTATGGAGGATTCAAAACCGGTCGGTACACCTATGGTCACTGGATGCAAATTGAGAAAGGATGACCAGTCAACTAAGGTAAATCAGACACTATATAGATATAGTAGACTAGATATTGCACATGTAGTTGCAATTGTAGTATGATTTTATGCTAATCCTAAATAATCATATATGACTATTGTAAAAAGAATTTTGATATACTTGAAGAACACTGAAAACCATGGCTTGTGGTACAAGAAAGAAGACAATTTTGAACTAAAATTTTACACAGATGCAGATTGGGCTGGACATATTGATGATAGAAAGAGCACTATTGGTGGAGCATTCTTTTTGGGAGAAATATTAGTTACTTGGATAAATAATAAACAAGGATGTATTTCTCAATCCATTGCAGAAGCAAAATATGTTGTTGTTGCTAATTGTTTGAACATTGCATGGATAAAATCACTTTTGGAAGGTATGAAATAAGAGATCACTGACCCAATGATAATATATTGTGATAACACTTGTTCTATAAACATTTCTAAGAATCTAGTGATGCATGCAAAGACAAAGCATATATCTATAAAGTATCATTACTTGAGAGAAAAAGTACAAGAAAAGCAAGTGAAACTGGAGTATGTGAAATTACAAGAACAACTTGCTGATATATTTACTAAACCCTTACCTAACGATACATTTGAGTACTTGAGGACTAGACTAGGGGTCCATCCCCTATCTATCAGTCACTAAGTTGATTAGGAGGTTGCATTAACCTATACTTTATCAGAATATCAAATGATGTTGATGCATGGTGTTCACACTTTAGGTTTCCTGAGGTTGTAAAAACTAAAAGATGAAAGACAAACTGACATTGCCTATCAGTACATGAAAGGTACTTGATCTAAACCAAACACCAAAGATAATATTTTGGCTATTGAAGGGCTAGTTATTTTGTTTTTGACATTGCTGTCAAAGGGAGAGAAGAATCAATGAAATATTTATCTAAAGGGAGATACACACACACACACACACACACATAGGGAGAGAAGATCAAATCTGTAGGGAGAGACTACATGGAGATTATTAATGTTGTGTAGTGATAAAACATATTAAATGTACAAGCTATAGAGATCTTATTGAGCTACAACATTTACTTACAAAGTTGTAGAACAGATGTTTGTTATTCTATTACATATTTCATATTGTGTTGCCATCAATGCCAAAGGGAGAGATTGATAAACTACAACTGATTGAATATCTTGAAGGAAAGTTTGACAATGGAATGGATATTTGAAAGACAATGATTGATGATCACCAAGCTACTAAAGTATATGTAAGATATTAAATCAGTTAATGTATTATCATTGATGTCAACTAGTTTTGTCTGTACTTATCATGATGGTTTCAAACATTTTAAGAAGGAAAAAATGGTAAAGGAATGAGATATCTACATGAAGATGAGATGGATAAGAAAGATATGGATATGGTATACATTGGGTAACTTATTTATGAGTCTATGGCATTATGTTATTTATTTGATTTTATTACATGAATTTGTTATGTATTCAAGATAAAGGATGAATAAGTTTATGTGGTTGGTAAATGAAGAATTATGTATACACTGAGCAAGTGTAGCATATACCGAGTATAGTATTAACCGAGCTAGTTATCACCGATGTATTTTGGTATTGACTGAGTGAAAGAAATAAATGGAACTTATGACTACCAACTAAAGATGATGAGCTAGACAATTGTTTATGATTCCAAGGTAAATGATAATGTTTGTTATGATGATGAAACAACTGACAAAATTCAAAGATGATCGGATGAAGGAGAACGAAACGTGTTATTGACACAACTATTGAGGAAGGTTAAAGTGATAAAATCTATGGTGAAGATTAAGAGGAAAAATATATGGATGGAAATAAAATGGTTTATGATGTCTATATAAAGAGACCTGAGATTCTTTATTAAAAATGTTGCAGGAGAATTCACGTGAAAATATTGATTTCATGCAACACTGATCAAACTGGTTGAAGATAGAATCGAGAAAATCTACAGACAACACCAAGTGATAGAGAAAGCAATTACCAAGCAGAACAGAGTTGGAGGAAACAATGATATTGAATTGATTATTGATCAAAGGTATTTTTGAGCTTAGCATAGATTTGAAAATATGCAAATCAAGTTATATTTGAATCAGATCATTACTGTATTAGTTTAACCATTGTTACAGATAAATCTCTTATCCGAGTGTGACTTAACAGTCTTTATATTTCAATATGACATTCAATGAATGTTGATTGTTTTATTTTTTACCCCATAGTGAATGTTTGGTCAAGTGAGAATTGCTAGTGGTAAATCCTCTAACCAGGTCACAACTTACAATGTGTTTTGTAACCTTTAACAGGGTTGGCTCCTAACTGAGCTCACTTTAGAAGAGTGAATTATTTTTGGTTACCGGTCCCAAGTGGTTTTTCACCTAACATGATTTCCATGTTAAAAATTAATGTGTTATATGTGTATGAATGTGTTGAATTATTATTTTACTTTACACATTACTAATAAGGATAAATTGGTAAACACAACATTTAATTTACTGGTAATTGTTATATGAAGAGAAAGGCACAATTGATATTTTATTGAATTGATTAATTGATTTGAAATTTTTGTTATATACATCTGGGAGTATTTGGGATTGTAGGATAACTAGACTTAACTAATTCACCCCCATCTCAGTTATCTAACACTAACACAACTGCAAGAGCATAGGAAAAATCAGAAGCACTACCAAAAATGGTTCATTAGGTATAGCTAGTTGTAAAATAGGAGGATTAGCAAGATATTTGTTTAATTCCTCAAAATCATTTTGACACCCATAATTCTATTGAAAAGTGTTCTTTTTATTTAATAATGAAGTGAAAGGGATTGTGTGGTCTGCAAGGTGTGACATAAACCTACAAATGGATTGGATGTTTCCTTGTAAACTACAAAGTTGTGAGATATTTCAGGGAGGTGGAATGCTAACAATTGGATAAATCTTATTCATATCCACTTTAATTACCCTATTTAGATAATGAATCCTAAAATTTTCCCATTATCCACTCTAAAAACATATTTTCATGGATTTTAATGCATGTTGTACTTACAAATTCATGCAAATATTTGTCTAAGAATATTGACATGATATGCACAATAAATAGACTTATCCAAAATGTCATCAACATAGTCCTCTAGGATATTATGTATATAATCATAAGAAACAAGCGTCATAGTGCATTGATAAGTAGCACTGACATTCTTTAATCCAAAAGGAATAACAACTCACTAGAAAGTTCCACATGGTATTCTAAAAAAAAGTCTTATATTGACCTTGAGGAGGAATGAAGATCTTAATATATCTAAAAAAGTCCATCCATAAAAGATAATAAAGCATGCCCAACTATAGAGTCAACTATCATATGAATGTCTGGAAGAGGAAAATCATCTTTGAGAGAGGACTTATTGAGATCATGATTTACTCAGTACACATTTAGATCTTATTTTCCCCTTTAGACACAGCAACAATGTTTGATATCCAAGGATAATAATTAATAGGATGAATGAAGCTACCTTCAAGAAGTTTTTAAATTTCAAATTTAACAAGAAAATAAATTTTAGGATTTGTCTTTCTAATATTTTGCTTCACTATTTTATCATCACAAACCAAGACAATATTGTGAGTAACAATTTTAAAACCAATTCCAGGCATGTCGAAATATGTTCATTTAAACCAAACTCATTACTACTAAATCCATGTTTAGCTAGAAGATGATAACCAAGGCCATAACACGAGGCCATATCAAATGTGGATAATGGATTATCATAAGTTACTATGTCATAAAATTATGTTTTTAAATGGTTTCATTATTTCATTAGAAGTTGAAGTATCATTTCAAAGTTATTACATAGTTGATTAGGAAGAGATAAAGATTTATTGAATTCAAAAATATTGTCACTTTTCTTAGCTTTTGTTGAAGGAATCTTATAATCTCCTAAAAAATGTGTAAAATCCAAGGATCCCCAATCATCATCTAGAAAGACACTATCATGAGGAGTATCTTAAGAAGAAGGTATTTTCTCTTGTTGAATTCGAGTATGAATAGATTTGGAATAAAATTTAGTATATGAGGGTAGAAGCAAAAAGTTGGGTGCCAATTCCGCGGAAGTCCACGGTTTGAAAATTTGTGCCGCTTGAAACGGGCACTCATTTTTTAAAAACAGGTGCCCGTTTTAGGCTTGGACATCCGATCTGAAATTCAAAAGCGGGTACCCATTTTTCCAGAAACGGGCACCCATTTTTTTTTAAAACGGGTACCCATTTCTAAAAAAAAATTTAATTTTTTTTTAAAATTTAAAATGTTTTTTTAAACACATATTTTTAAATTTAGGAAACGAGTGCCCGTTTTTTGAATTTAAATAACGGGTGCCTGTTTCTTAAAATATGCATGCGGGAGTTTTCACTCTGCCTCAGTTTTTGGTTTGGGATAGGTTTGGTGAGACCAAGCCTATGTCTTAGCCTCCAAAATTTTGGCTAAGGCATTGGAATAAAAATTTTAAGGCTTACCGTAATTTTTTGAAGCCCTTCTGGATCGATTTTTTTGACAAAACAAAAACCCATTAAAGATCTCACTATCACAATTCTAAAAATATAAATTTCATAATAATATGGTTATTTTTACTATTTTTACATTATTTATTAGTTGATAGTGGTACATAAACGTAAAATAGTGAGACTCACTAAAACTTTAATAACTTTTTAATTTTTAAGTATTTTTAAAAATAAATTATATGTCATCAATCTAGATTCAATTCTTTTGAATTAAAAAAAAAGGAAAATTATATTAAATTATGGTGGCCGTACACGAGAGGTTTGAAAAATAAGCTTTATTGTTAATTAAAAATTAATAAAAAATAATTTACAAAACAAAAAAATAAGAAAAAATATTCTCATCAATATTCTATGTCTTAGGTATCTTCCCTAAAAAGGATTTTAAAAAATTCATTTATTTGTGTCAAAATATGGTGGCCGTACACGGATGTGGTATGGTCCTGAAACAGGCATTTTGAAAAAGTGGTTTTCAAATATGCCTATCAAAATATAATTTATACCATGTGGGTATTAAAATAAATTATATATTTGAAAATTAGACTCCAAGTACTACAATTTCTATTAGTGAATTTTTCCGAGATTCAATCTCTAAGTGCCTCAAATTTTGAGATCAATTCAGATAAATTTTGAAAAATAGGAAAAACACTTCCACTTTTTGCAAAAAATTGGCACCCAACTTCTTGCAGCCACCCACGAGGAGTTTTTTAAATTATCATCAATAACCAATGTATACATGGTGTTATTATGGATACACTTCACTTTGTGGTGAAGTGTTGAAGGAACAACTTTCATGGCATGCAACCATGGTCTACCCAAAATAATATTGTAAGGGGATTAGCTATGACATCAATAAGACTAGGTAGAGTGACAAGACCTACCTTAATAGGTAAAGTACTAATACCCAATGTTTGTTTAAAACATTGTCAAAACCACATATAGGAATAGAATCAAGTTTGATAAAGGAAGTGTCCACTTTTATTTTATGCAAAAAATCAATGCTACAAACATGAAGACTAGAACTATTATCAATTAAAGTTATTTGAATAATATATTTTTGTTTATAAGTACAAAAAATCTTGAATCTTCTTAGAAGATAAATCATCTTGAGAAAACACATTCTTAGCTTGGGTATTAGTTGCATTCATACATTCCAATAGAGAAGTTTTATTGGTTTGATCAGGATATGAAATAGGTATGTTTAATAGTAAATATTTTTTTAGCACTTCATGATACTTGTAGGGGAAGTTTGAAGAAGTTCCCAAAGGGATATCTTAGCTGGAGTAGCGTGTAACATATTATACCAAATCATATTCCTTTCCAAGATTTTTAAGTAAACATAGTGTTGGAGAAAGCACAAGTTGAGAAGCGGGAAGAGAATTGTGTACAATTGGATTAGTGGGTTGTTGATTGTTCCTCATGTGATATGTAAGGGAAATTTCTTGATAATTATTAACAAACTCCAAAGAAATTCATGGTTTTCCTTTCACAATTATGATTGGTTTATGGGGAGTTTGAAAGGAGTTTTCATCATCACAATCTTAAACAATGATAATTGAATTATTGATTTTTTGAGGAATATCTTGATGAAGGTGAACAAGTAACTTGGGTTTTTCAACATTATTAATTTATATCCATTCACATGTATCATGTTAATCAACCATTGAAAAATGGACAATGTATAGGTTTTAGAGGAAGTGTGTGGGTGGGTGGCTATATAGGGTTTTTCATTGGCCAACCTACCATTTTGATGATTCCCACCTCTACAAATAGAAAATATAAATAAATATATATGCTCATAAATCTACAGTATGTCTAAATTGCTATCAACTAAAATTCATAAGTGCAAATGAGAGACCTTCCATATAGATCTCGTGAGGATAACAAGAAGCCATACCCAACCTAAGAGGTAGAGTACAAGACAAACAACAATGGGTGATCTCCTATTCATCTCTATAATCCTTTTGAAGCCTCATATTTATATTTATGTAATTAAATGCTTGATATAGAGGAACATCCTTTGAATCTTGATTCTTTCCTTGATTCGCAGATCTTTACTTCATGGGATGTCTTCAAATTGTGGCTTTAACCTTTCAATTACTTCCACTATGCCAAAATGAAGTAAGGCGATTTCTTCAATACTAAATTGAATGATAAACTCGGGAGAATCGACCGTAAATCCTAAAATCTCACTAAATTGCCAAGAGTGTGCCCCTAATCCAATTCTAGCCAAAACCTTAGGGAATAGAATTCCCTAGGCATTCTATTCCCAAGAACAAAACACCCTAAGAATTTTTTCTCTCTAATCAAGGCTCAAATCAAGACCATGGGTCTCGTATAATTAGAATGTGTTAGGTTATAAGGCACAACTGATTTTGGGTCGAGTAGAATATGAAGGACACAAATGGTAACATGTGGCCTATGCGATTAAATAAATTATGGGATTGAATAAATAATAGAGGAGAACACTTAAAAATAAGAGCTTACCTTGATTTTAAACAAAATTAAAGTAACAAAGGACTTATATTTGAATTATGTATTTATTAAGTGCAACATGAAGTCCTATTATGCATGCTAAATTGGAACACACTAAGGTGAGTGCTAAATAATCATGAAATTATATACACTAATTAGGTGCTTACAATTTATGATGACCAATACAAAACTAAACCAAATTGAATGATGATTGTAAACCTCATTCAACCCTAACCCAAAACCATAACACTAAAGAAAAGTGAACCCTAATCCTAACACTAAACTAAATTGAAGAAAAACCCTAAAATAAATTAAACCCTAATTAATAACTAAACCAAGTTTAACCCTAGCCCTAAAATTGACTAAAAACTAAGCTAAATTAAATTTTAACCCTAAACGAAATAGAATCATAACCCAACACTAAATCAAATTCAACCCTAACCCTAATCCAAATTGAGTTGTGACCTTAAATCTAAATGAAAATTAAACTAAATTAGATCATATCCTTAATAGTAAACCAAATTTATCCTTAACCATAAATATAATTAAATAAATAGGCAAATTGAACCCAAAACCTAAAACTAATTAAACATTAAATTGATTGCACCTTAATCATAACCCAATCAAAATTTGTTCCTTGAATACTAAACTAGATTGACCCCTAACCCTAAATTTGACTAAACACTACATACCAAATTAAACCCTAACCAAATAGAAAATTGAATCCAAAACCTAAACCAAATTGAACTCTAACTCTAGCATTAAACCAATTGAGCCTTAACACTAAAATAAATTAAACCCTAACATGCAACGAAATTAAACAATAACCCTAAACCAAATTTAGAAATAAACCAAGTTGAACCCTAAACTTGAACCAAGTTGAACATAACCCTAAAGCTAATTCTAGATTAAACCAAATTGAAACCTAATCCTATGTTCACTAAACCTAATAGAACCTTAACCCTAAGCCTGATTGAACAATAAAACCAAATTGAACCATAACCCTTAACATAATTAAGGAATAAAAATAGAAAACCCTAACTTCAAACTTAAATAAATTTAAATCCTAGCTTGTTCATACTAAATCTTGAATGGATACTAGTCATAAATGTAATAAAACACTAACCCTAACACTAAGAAAATTAAACCCTAAACCTAAACCTAATTTAATATTATAAAAGTTAAACCTTAGCCCTATACCGAATTGAAGTAAAATTATAAAATAAATTAAACCTAATTGATGATTAACCCTAAACTTAATTAAACAATAAACAAATTGAACTCTAACTCCAAACCTAATTGAATGTAAAACCAAATTGAACCCTATCGCCAGGACTCAAATAAATTGAACCCCAACCCTAAACCTAATTGAACAAAAAAATTGAATGTATACAAAACCCTAACCCTATTCTTAATTAAACATTTAAGAAATTAAATCCTAACCATAACACTAAACCTAATTGTTGCCTAACCCTAAACCTAATTGAACACTAACAAATTGAACTCTAACCTCAAACAAAATTGAACATTAAACCAAATTGAACCCTAAGCCTCAGACTAAATTAAATTGATTCCTAACCTTGAACCTAATAGAATAATAAAGTAAAATAACCTAACCAAACATTCAGTACAATTAAAGTAAAGAAATTAATATTACAATTTTTTAAAGTTGTATTATTAATGTTACATTTATTAGAGTTTTAATTATTAAATATATTTTTTAAAATGAAATTATTAAAGTTATATTTAATTAACCATATAAACTAATGTAAAATTAATAAAAAATAAACTATTTTTCAAAATTTTATTTCAATAATTGATAAGAAATAAATTTTAAATTTTTTGTAGTGGTCCATAAATAAAATAAGTCCACCTCATTTTTTCATGTTTAATGACTAGTTGTTCACAATAACCTAATAGGAATGAATCAAAAATATTTAAATTAAAATAATTAGATTCTAAAATATATTATTTAAATATTCAATAAGAAATTAAATATTTGCCTTGTAAATTAATAAATATTGTTATATTTCATTGGTTCACTTGCATTGATTAACATATACGGTTCAGAGGACGCAGAAAAAATAGAAGAAGAAGATAAAATAGATCAATCAGAACAGAATGCAACAATGCAATCTTTTGAAGAAGAACCACTAAATCAAGAAAGAGATTTAATTCAAGGTAGTGTAACATGTATTCAAAATATAGTACCCAAATTTAAAAGTTTAGCTCATGGAATACAAAGCCCTACAATAGTCAGGAAATTGTTTGATAATGAAAGTTTAGCCTCTGCCTCAGAAATTCTAGGCACTGCTTCATGGATAGAAAAAATAGTGCAAAGAAAAAGAAAAAGAAAAGAGGATAGAATTCCTACTAAAGATTTTGTTTCTCAAATCATAAATGAAAGTACTGGTTGAAGGAAAAAAAAGGAAAGAGGCAAACTAGTTGCTCTTCAAAAACATCAAGAAACAGGGCATGTTATAATACAAGTTGCAAAACCAAAACAAGACAGCAATTTTTCTGATCTAAATGCAACAGATTTTGATGTAAATGAAATTGACATAGGACCCACATTTCATGATCGTATAGTTGCTATGTGGGAGTTCACACATCATGTGGGAGTTCACACAGCTTGCACAATAGAATTAGTCTTGCAGAGTAATAAATTTGTTAAATATGTATGTTCTACTCTCCTAAAGAAAGCTATTTGTTGTGTGCTTGTTTGAAAAGTAAATGTAGCTTCCATTGCTAATAGTTTATTTATAGTAATCTGTATTATCTGCTCTAATGATCTTTACAACGTATTGATTTTCTTGTTCATCCTTATAGTAACGTAGGATTTTACACATATATGACTTTCTATAAGTTTTACAGGATTATTAATTAACAAAATCTTTAGTAGATTTCGTACGGCAGTGCTTTAATTGTTAAAGACTGTTGTAACTTAGTTTCATGACTTATATCGATGTCATTTTAAGTGAAATTTGACACACTTAAGTTATGTTATATGCAAAACACTTCAAAATTTAATATCAGATGTGACATCTTATAAAATTCCAAAAACAATTTAATATCATTTTAGAACAAAATCTTTATAAGATTTCTTATGGATGTACTTTTTTAGCAATGTGGCATTAGATTATTAAACTTTGTAGGAAACTGGAGAGATGAGAAGGAAAAAATTAACAACATGGCACCCAGTTGCATGTGTGATTGATGAACACAGTGGTGAAGGACTAATTTAGAGATCTACTAAAGAATTTAGTTAGTGAATCTCGAAATAGTCTGCCCGTTAGAGAACACATTTGGAGAACTTGAGATAACCCTTTTGAAATGTCAGGTAATAAAGTAAGATCAATGGTTGTCGCATGATCGGTAGATCTAAACAATGTCCTTGTGAACACATGACAACTGTTGAATCTTTGCACAGTGCTAGTCCTACAGAAACCTTAGAGGGTGGAATCTTTTCTTAACTGGTGAATTTAGAATCTTTTCTAGATCCAACGGTTGTCGCAGGACCGCGAGGAATCTTTAAGGCCCTTGCGATCATGCACCAGCCATTGATCTTTTTGACAAGCCAGCACATGGGTCTAGCCTTTAAGGATTCTACCAGGCTGGCAATTCTGCAAAAAATCAATGGTCGTCATATGTTCACAAGGAATCTTTTGCGCCCTTGCGATCATGCGCTAGTCTTCAATCTTAGTTTAATTTTTCAATTTTGTTTGATTTTAAATGGTTTTTGTTGCAATATCGGAATTCAATGTTCATGACAACTAAATCCAGAATTAATAGTTGCTACCATATAAATCCGATTATCAAAAATCATGCATTGAATACAAATATTTTACTTTCTATACTATTACAAAGAGTATTAATTAACAAAATCATTCTTAGATTTGTCATAGATGTGCATTAAATGTACTGACTCTCCTCAGCTAATATTATCTATAATATCGATGTCGTCTAATGCGAAACCTACCACTCTTAATTTCTGTCATATATGGTACACTTATTAAATTGGTAACTTAATTATAAGATTTAAAAAACAATACAACTTTTCGATTTTGTTTTAATTTAAATAAAGATATAGAATGTATTTGATCATTTAAAAATTAACATATTGAATCATTGTACAACTATATATTCTTACAAATATTATCGTGTAATGCTCTTAGTCCAGATATCAGATGTACATGTTCGTGACCTTAAAATTCATCATTTAATACAATCGGATTTAGTAATAACTATCTTCAAAACCCACTTTCACCCATTAAATTTTTTTTTCGCATTTCGGATTTAGCTGTTCATGGCTACTAAATTAGAAAATAACTATGTTGTATAAATGACTTACCGAAATCCTTCTATTCAAAAAGTGTGCCTACTTAGTACAATGTTAGATAGAGTTGCTGCTGGCAAATAAATCTGATGCTTTAATATTGTATTGAAAAGCAAATATTTATTTTCTATACGATTACAAAAAGTATTAATTAACAAAAACTTTCTTTGATTTATCACAGATGTCCATTCAATGTTCTGACTGTTGTGAACTAGTTTTATATATAATATCAATTTTCTCTAATGTGAAATATGTCATTCTCAATTTCTCTGTTATATGGTACACACATGTACACCTCGTAGTGGACCCACCATTTTGAAACGACTACCAATAAAGTAAAATCAAGGGATGTCGCATGCCTGCAAGTCTTCACAAGATTCCTTGAGAACATGCAACATTCGTTCGATGATTTGCATAGTTTTCGACTAAAACCATTTTGGTTACTCGTTTATACAACATAGTTAAAAAATATTTAAAAAAAAAAACCCAACCGACAACTAAAATTAATTAATTTCGGATTTAGTAGCTATGAATAGCTAACTCCAATATACCCAAAAAAAATTTAATGGACAACTGTACCCTTCTCTCATTATCTCCGAATGAAACTACTAACCAAAAAAAAAAAGGCAGAATGCACGACTAAGACATTATCCCATTCTCAAGATCTTTAGGATTTTACCGATTTAACTGACTGATTGGTAGACCAAGCTAATCTCCAGTTCTCCAAATGTATTCACTAACCACCAAACTATGTCAACAATCGCCGACTAAACTCATCTCCAAATATCTAAAAATTTGCAAATTAATAAAGTAATATATATATATATATATATATATATATATATATATATATATATATATATATATATATATATATATATATATATATATATATATATATATATATATATATATATTTGGAGGTTGTTCAATGATTGTCTTTGGTAATTTTGGTCAGCTTCATCCACTAATCATGAATAATTTACTTATATTTAATAATTAATCATGAACAATCGTATGTACAAAAAAAATGATAAAACTAAAAAATTAAATAACATAACATCTATTCGGTGTAAAAATTGCAAACCGAGTTAAGCAATACAATTCATTTTATAGTAACGTAGGATTTTACACATATATGGCTTTCTATAAGTTTTACAAGATTATTAATTAACAAAATATTTAGTAGATTTTGTACGACAGTGCTTTAATTGTTAAAGACTATTGTAACTTAATTTCATGACTTATATCGATGTCATTTTAAGTGAAATTTGACACATTTAAGTTATGTTATATGCAAAACACTTTAGATTTAATATCAAATGTGACATCTTGTAAAATTCCAAAAATAATTTAATATCATTTTAGAACAAAATCTTTATAAGATTTCTTACGGATGTACTTTTTTACCGATGTGGCATTAGATTATTATACTTTGCAGGAAAATGGCGAGATGAGAATGACATAATTAACAATGTGGCACCTGGTCGTCTGTGCGGTTGATGAACACAGTGGTGAAGGACTAATTTAGAGATATGTTGAAGAGTTTAGTCGGTGAATCTTGAAATAGTCTGCCCATTAGAGAACACATTTGGAGAACTTGAGATAACCCTTTTGAAACGCTCGGTAATAAAGTAAGATTGACAGTTGTCGCATGATCAATAGATCTAAACAGTTTCCTTGTGAACACATGACAATTGTTGAATCTTTGCATAGTGCTAGTCCTGTAGAAACCTTAGAGGGTGGAATCTTTTCTTGTCTGGTGAATTTAGAATCTTTTCTAGATCCAACGGTTGTCGCAGGACCGTAAGGAATCTTTAAGGCCCTTACGACCATGCGCCAGCCATTGATCTTGTTAACAAGCCAGCGCATGGGCCTAGCCTTTAAGGATTCTGCTGGGCTGGCAATTCTATAAAAAATCAATGGTCTTCGTATGTTCACAAGGAATCTTTTGTCCAGCACCCTTGTGATCATGCGCCAGCCTTTGATCTTAGTTTAATTTTTCAATTTTGTTTGATTTTAAATGGTTTTTGTTGCGATATCGGAATTCAATGTTCATGACAACTAAATCCAGAATTAATAGTTGTTGCCATATAAATCCGATTATCAAAAACCGTGCATTGAATACAAATATTTTACTTTCTATACCATTACAAAGAGTATTAATTAACAAAATCATTCTTAGATTTGTCACAGATGTGCATTAAATGTACTGACTCTCCTCAGCTAATATTATCTATAATATCGATGTCATCTAATGCGAAACCTTCCACTCTTAATTTTTGTCATATATGGTACACTTATTAAATTGGTAACTTAATTATAAGATTTAAAAAATAATACAACTTTTCAATTTTGTTTTAATTTAAATAAAGATATAAAATGTATTTGATCATTTAAAAATTAACATGTTGAATCATTGTACAACTGTATATTCTTACAAATATTATAGTGCAATGCTCTTAGTCCAGATATTAGATGTACATGTTCATGACCTTAAAATCCGTCATTTAATACAATCAAATTTAGTAATAAATATCTTCAAAACCCACTTTCACCCATTAAATATTTTTTTCGCATTTCGGATTTAGCTGTTCATGGCTACTAAATCAGAAAATCACTATGTTGTATAAATGACTTACTGAAATCCTTCTATTTGGAAAGTGTGCCTACTCAGTACAATGTCGGATAGAGTTGCTGCTGGCAAATAAATCTGATGCTTTAATATTGTATTGAAAAGCAAAATTTTATTTTCTATAGAATTACGAAAAGTATTAATTAACAAAAACTTTCTTAGATTTATCACAGATGTCCATTCAATGTTCTAACTGTTGTGAACTAATTTTATATATAATATCAATTTTCTCTAATGTGAAATCTGCCATTCTCAATTTCTCTGTTATATGGTACACGCATGTACACCTCGTAGGGGACCCACCGTTTTGAAACGACTACCAATAAAGTAAAATCAAGGGATGTCGCATGACCACAAGTCTTCACAAGATTCCTTAAGAACATGCGACATCCGTTTGATGATTTGCACAGTTTTCGACTAAAATCATTCTGGTTACTCATTTATACAGCATAGTTAACAGATATTTAAAAACAAAAACCCAACCGACAACTAAAATTAATTAATTTCAGATTTAGTAGCTATGAACAACTAACTCTGATATACCAAAAAAAAAAATTAATGGACAACTGTACCCTTCTCTCATTATCTCCGAATGAAACTACTAACAAAAAAAAAATAGGCAGAATGGGTGACTAAGACATCATCCCATTCTCAAGATCTTTAGGATTTTACCGATTTAACTGACCGATTGGTAGACCAAGTTAATCTCCAGTTCTCCAAATGTATTCACTAACCGCCAAACTATTTCAACAATCACCGACTAAACTCATCTCCAGATATCTAAAATTTAAATATACTATAGTTAAATATACAAATTAATAAAGTAGTATATAAATATATATATATATATATATATATATATATATATATATATATATGTATATATATATATATATGTATATATATATATATGTATATATATATATATATATATGTATGTATATATATATATATATGTATGTATATATATATATATGTATGTATGTATATATATATATATATATATATATATATATATATGGAGGTCGTTCAATGATTCTCTTTGGTAATTTCGGTCAACTTCTTCCACTAATCATGAATAATTTACTTCTATTTAATAATTAATCATGAACAATCGTATGTAAAAAAAAATGATAAAACTAAAAAATTAAATAACATAACATCTATTCAGCGTAAAAATTGCAAACCGAGTTGCAATTACTAGTATTTAATTTATTTTGAGTTGTGATGGCCCCTAAAATAAGTGGAGAAATACGAAGACTTCAATTTTTCCATTATTAGATTTAACTAATATAATTTTTATTTTTTTAATATGCTTAGTTCATATTATATTTCCCTAAAATTCAAGAGTCGCAATGATTTTTAAAATTATAAAAAAAATATATAGTTCATAATGTTCTTATTGGACCATGTTGAATCTAAGAGTCAATTAGATTAGGCGTCAATTAGGTTCAAGTAAAACATCTAAACTTAGTCACGAAAAAGATTAATATAAAAAGAAATTCTGATATATGATTGGTTGAAAAGATAATTTTTAATAATTAATTACAACCTATAAAAAAAACTACTAAAAAGTTTAAATAATGACAGTTAAAAATATAATATAAAGAGGCATTATATGATAAGATATTCAGGTTAGAATTATTCATTTATTTAAATATTATATATATACACACAGCCATCTTGGCTTTAATTTATTTACTGTTCCTATTTACGGCTGCGTCTGACTACATGTTAACAACAATAATAAACAAAACAATTAAATCCTACTTTTTCAAACTTACATTGTTTTCAAGTCGCAAAGAAACAAAGTTAAGATAATAACTGGGCCTATTATAAATTACGTGAAAATCGGAAGGACTTGAGATTAAGTAAAATAATACAAATTGAAGCGAGCATTAAATTTAAAAAATCTAAATTAGTTGCAGAGGAAAAGGATGCTTCATCCCACCACGTCCAACGACAATTTCTTGAATTTTTTATGCTCGAATCTCACAATAAAAAGCGGGCAAGTTCGTTTCCAAAGCAGCAAAATATTTTCTTGGTGATCTGTATTCACACCTGAAAGGAAACCCTACGTCTCAGTCCATTTTCACAATCATTTCAATGGAGACGCACAGATCAGGAGAACAGAATAACAACTCATTTCTGGATTTCAATAGAATGGTTGAATCCATGGAAGAAGATAGTGGACTTCTGCTCACAGATCTCGACTGTGTGGCAGAGCACGGATGGACATGCTTTCCCACCGACAACTTGTGGACTTCCCACGACTTGCCTGCAAAGCCAAATCTTGAGCCCCCTGCCATTGAAAGCCCCTCCGAGCTTACACAATCGCAGCAGGCTTACTATGTCTTCGGTTCGAGTCCTCAGGGAGG
Organism: Chamaecyparis obtusa; assembly: GCA_027943335.1. Taxonomy (NCBI): domain Eukaryota; kingdom Viridiplantae; phylum Streptophyta; class Pinopsida; order Cupressales; family Cupressaceae; genus Chamaecyparis; species Chamaecyparis obtusa. The sequence continues at coordinate 1,248,124 of BSBK01002196.1, forward strand.
TAAAAGCTGTGGAGATAGGGTCAATTGTGGATATTCTTCGGAGGACACAGAGAATTTGAATAAGGAAGATAAAGGATCGGTTAAATCGAATCAGTCTGCTCGATCTTCCGAGTGCAGGACTTTGATCTCTGAGAGAAGGCGGCGCGGCCGTTTGAACGAGCGGCTTTATGCTCTGCGCTCTCTTGTTCCTAAAATCACCAAGGTATTTCATTACAGGCGATAGGTTCTCACAGTCTAGTAAATTCTGAATTTTTTAGAGTTTTTGGACAATTATGTTTAGTTTTGTAGATTGAGATTTTAATATTTTCACTCATTTTGTTCATTTTGTTGTCTGATGAGAGCACAAGTCTTTGCTAAACTCAGAATAGAATCTCAGTATCACTCTTTATATCATACTTTCAGTGGTTTTGTATTTTGATAGATGATTTCGTTAAATGAAGCTGACTGATTACACTTAACAAATTGAACTGCACTCTTTGGTTTAAATATTTTGTCAAAGACAAACTTATTGAAAGTAATATCTATTTAACCTTTAGCACAAATTTTTCCAAAATCATAGAGGACATTAATGAGTACCTCCTACTGTAAACCTGCTTGATAAATACAGCAAGAAGAATGATGACAGAAAATGATGTCAAATGTAAAGGATTAAAATACAGTTTTATCCGAAAGCTTTACAGATTTGTTTTGATGTACTCATTTTCACGAAGAATTATTTTAAAATTTTATAATTAGAATACAATTCTTTCGCTTTACAGATTTATTTTTTTGCATTTCATCTTCCTGAAATTTAGGAAATATCAAATCGAGAGATCTAATTCAAAGTTTGTGATTATTGTGCTTAGATGGATAAGGCGTCAATAGTAGGGGACGCAATCAGCTATGTGCAGGACTTGCAGAAACAAGTGAAGGGCATTCAGGCCGAGATCTCACAGCTTGAATCTGACGTCATGCACAAAGATTCTCCGTTTGTTGACGGAAATTCAGTGGTGACAGATGTTGATCTTGAATTTGCCTCTTTTGAAATGAGTAGCACTAGTAGCCCCCTAAACAAACCAGGCCGGAAAATAATTCTCGAAGTAAGCGGACTTTTCTTTTTTCCCCCTTTTTCTTTCTGATTTTTCATATTTGCGTTCTTAGATGAACAAAATGATCCATTTCCACTGCATTATCTAAAGAATTCCGTCTATAATATGTATGATTTCAGCTGGATGTTGCCAAGGTGGAGGAGAGCATATTTCACATACGGATCTACTGCAAGAAAGGGCCAGGCGTGCTTATTGATCTGACGAAAGCTCTTGAATCCCTTCACCTGGATTTCCAGAATGCCAATCTCACGTCATTTGACGACCAGATTATCAAGACAGCCATTATTAAGGTACTGAAAATCCTGAGGTATCGAGTTTGCTGTTTAATTTGACGGGCTATTCGCGAGTTTCTTACGGCTTGGATTTTTTTGATTGTGTAGATGAATAAATTTGGGGCAGAAATGGAGAGTGAAGCTGTGAAACAAATTATTTTGGAAGCTGCAGCAAACTACGGTTTTGAAGCAGCGTTATACACACGATGCTCAAAAGCTTAAGGATTCTCTTTAATTTCGTTACCAAAAGGGGAAACAATTTGTACTTAGTCCTATTTCCTCAACAAGGAAACTGTGAAATTGTAAAATTATATGTTCTTACACCTTTTTTTTAACAGTGGTGAATGCAAAGAACACAAATTCATATCTACTATTCCCTTTTTCAATTTGATAGAGTATTTTGGTATAAGAATCTCTTCGATCTCACTTTTATGTATATATTTCATTTAAGTTTTAAATTTAATAAAAAAAAAATTTAATGTCTTATATTAAAAATCAAGGATAGACATATTAATAGCAATGGTCAGAATGTTAATTCAATCTAAGGATTTTCATTTCACTAAAAACAAATGAATAACTTTACATAAGTTACAATAGAAAATATAGTCATTTAAGATTCACAAAGATATGTCATATTAAAAAATTAATAATTATATTTGAAAACTTTATTAAATTTTATTTTATTTTCTAAATACTTATTGAAATATCCTTTGAAGAGAATCAAATATTTCATAGTTAATACATATTTATGGTAATGCCAACAGTTTATTTATTTATTTTCTAATAATCTTAAAATCTTAGTCTCTTTTCCTCAACTATACATCTATAAAAATCTTATGTAGAAGATAGCAAGAGATTCTTTTTTCTTTATTTATTCATTTCATGTAACTAATAAATTAAATCTAAAATAGACATTTTGAAAGTGACATCTTTACATAGATTTTAAAAAACATAGATGTATTAGAAACTTCAATAACATGAAAAATTACTTCATACTTTTTTAATAAATCAATAATTTTCATCTCCTTAAAAGCTGAACAACTCAAATAAGTTACAAAGAAAAATAACATTTCATTTAGCATTCATCTAAATTTATCTTACCTTAAAACTAGTGATATATTTGATCTAATTCCTCCATCCAAATTTATCCCTTGAACGCTTGTTAAAATGGCCTTACACCCTCAAAGGCTTCATAATTTATTTTATATCAATTTTAGTCTATGTTGTTCAACTTCACATTTTGAAAGTTGTTTTCTTTTTTTTATCTTTTCATTATCAAAAGATATAGTTTACTTTATAACAATTTTAACCTCTCTTTGTTCAATTTCACATTTTGAAAGTATTTTCTTTCTTTATTTTTTCATAATAATGAGATATAGTTACAAGTATCACATGTAATATTTTTTTTATGTTGCATCAATTGTGACTTTTGGAAAAGATAAATTTTATTTGGGTGAATCGTATACGAAGGTGATAGATCTTCACAATATCTCTCACCAATTTTATCTGTCCTACCTTGAAATATTTATACAAAATATAGTTACAAATGTCAACTCTATTTTTTAATTTTATATTATGTCAATTTTAATTTTGAAAAAAATTAACTTTATGATTTGTGTATTTATAAGAGTAGTTGGTTTGTATCTTCTTTATATTGATATTGTTGGAATTCTATATAGAATTTCATCTTCAAATAATATATTTCACTATGTATCAAACACAACCATAACACACATTAGTTGTGTTTTTGGAACACTTCTACATCAATATATTATATCTTAAATATACTCTTAATTTTCTTACAAAATATATTTCAATCTAAAAAACATACTCTATGCTTAAGCATGCTTGAGTTGGAGCAATAATGGACTTCCCAATGCTTTAGAGGTGGGTTCTTGTGAACCATTAGTTATGAAACACTCATTTGACTCAAAAACCACATAGTTGAATTTGATAACAATTTCACATAATTTAACTTACTATTGAAAATACCTTTTGAATCTAGTTTTCCCATAAATATTGAATTTTTCTTACTTATTTTTAAAAAGTCATCTTGAATATATATATAATTATGAAAAAAATTTTAAAAAAAAGAAAAAAGAAAATTAAAGTTTAATGACAATATAAATTTAAATGAAAACACTTTATCTAATAAACTAGAACATAAAATACACTTAAATAACCTACATAAATATGAAATAAACCATTTCAATGATACAATTCTATTATATTATTATTTGTACTTGTACATATTATCATTTGAAAATGAGATAAGCCATTTCAATAATGTAATCATTTGTACATATTATCATTGTACTAGTACCATTTCCTCACAAGAAAACCGCAGCATAGTAAAATTCCGTTCGTCCATAACATCTTTTTAAATCACGAATGCATGCAAAGAACACTACCTAAGTTCGTATCTAAAGCCACCTTTTTCGGGGCAACCTATAAATGTAAATAATTAAGAATTCTTCGGACTGTGCAAACTCTATTAAAAACAGACGCAACTGAAACATTGGCACACATTTGCGAGTTTTTAAATTGCAAACATCATTTCACTGACAAATTCCGTGATAGATGGCAAATATTTCCAACGTGGCTCCACGCTATATAAGCAAAACATTCTTCATATGATCAACGTGTCATAAAGAAGTAACGTTTGGAGTGCTCCAAATATTTGTAATGTGATCAACGTGACATATATTAATGGCCCACCTTTTCAAAGTGCTCCACGCGCTAATGAGCAAAACATTTCCAACGTGATCAAACTCTTCAAAAGTTGAATTTTCATGTGACAAATTTCCCACATTTGGAATGTGCGTTTTCCTTCCATTATTTGATTCCGTGAATGTTGGTAGGTAATATAGTTGGATTGGCAATTGAATTCATATGGGCATGTTCATAGTTTTGTTAGAAATAAATATTGCAAATGACATTAAAGTATGCGTTAAAGTATATATAGGTTTGTGTATTTTAAAAATGTTGAAAACATTTTTATTGTTTGTATTGGATAATGGGTAGACTTTAAGTTTCGGTTAAACAGTTTCAAATGATATCGAATATTAGACTTTATTTTTCATTACCTGTCCTAGAATATTGGGCGAGAAATGTTTGGAACCATGAAGGGGATATGGAAATAACACTAGTATCTAAAATTATATTTTGGTTATCTTTTCATGCATGGAAAATAGACATAGATATTTTTAAGGAGGCCCATATTTCTTTAATCAGGTTGGGCTCTTCATCAAAGTCATGGCATGCAGGTTTTAATTATGTCAAGGAGCTTCCTTTGTGAGTTTCAGTTTGGATTTGTCTCCCAAGGCTTCCCTTAGAATTCTAACAAGATGATATTATTCACTCCATTGACCTTCTACTAGGAAAACCATTTGGTCCTACTACCCAAACTCAAAATAGAAAGGTAATCTCTTATGCTCAAATTTGTGTTGAAGTTGATTTAAATAAACCATTACCAAATTCTGTAGAAAATTGTCATGGGTTTTCTTCTTGGATCCAATAGCTATATTATGAGACATTACCATTTATATGTAGAATCCTTCATGAGTATGGGCATCTGCAAAGAAGGTGGACTAATGCCCCCTCTATCTCATCTCCTAATGTGAATAAAGGGAAAACTTCTTTTCTTAAAGGTACTACTAATAAGGATGGCTTCACCTTTGTTAAAACTCACAATAGGGGAAGAGGCCAAAAGAGAACTTAGATGGACAGACAAAATGACAGGACATTTAATAGGTTTGAGGTTTTAGATAACTTGGTTTAGGACGAGGGTATTCTAGTTGAATTATTTCTGGGTGTCAAAATTTTGGAAGTGACATTGGATGAAGATAGTCAGAAGAGTCACCAAAATTTAGCTTAAGAGGGTCAAATGAATGGTCAAATGGATATAGATCTTCCTCCAAATATTCTAATTATGGAAGATCGTAGTGAGACTGTGATCTCAAAGGATGAGGTAGTAGTGCTAGCCTTAGATCCTCCTTCGGTGAAGGAATTCCCAGACTCTAGGAAGAACAATTTAAGGTTGCTTTAGTTTTAGGTTTTCATTTGAAACCCTTTAAGAAGGGGTTTATGGAGAAATCATAAAGGAGTGGATGAAAGATAGATCAGAAGAAGGTGAGGATTGTTGGGGATACATTGGTTGAGCTTGGGTATGTGAAACCCATTGATTCAAATTTTTCCCTTCCTCACAAATGATTATTTTATATTGAAATGTGAGGTGTTTGGACAACATCCCTCGACAACGAAAACTTTAGTGGTGATTATTCGCCATTTGGCGAATGTCGCCTATTGACAACCTGCGAATTGGCAATTTTTTTGCCCATATGAGAGTGACCCTATCGCCCCACATTTATTAAAATTGGGTCCAATGCCTGGGTCCATCGCCCAACGATTTATTAAATTTTGTCCATTTCTTTCACATTGTTGCCAATGGCATATATATTTTGGACACGATATATTTTATCATTCGCCTATATATATATAGGCGGCCCCAACTTCGCTAGCCATTTTACGAACGCGTGTCTCAAACTGATGGGTTTTCGCCACCTTTATTAATCATACCAAAGTATTGGACGACCTATAATCACCTAGGAAATAACACAAGATGTGTTATAATTAAGCGGGCTTCACCAAATATTTGGACACCAACCTAATACCTCCCGACCAATTCACCAAAAAAGATTTGTATAAATACATTCATACATCAGTGTTATTGTACACAATTTGGATCGGTTCAATTTGATCGATAGCGAAGTTCAGACTGTTGAGTCTTGACTGCTTTGGTGAGTCGCGACTGTAATTGAATTTGAGGCAAAGGTAAGTGATTATTATTTTGCGACTATGTAAACATTGTATATTATAGTTCTATTGTCATTTGTCACTTCTTCAACAACTACAAGTAAACATTTTTTTTACATTTTTTTTCACTAGTAGGCTGGTAGCCTTTATTTCGTTGAAGAATCGAGATGTCGAACAAGAATAAGGGTAAGGCTCCGGCATATGGGGAAAGCCAAGAGAGGCCAAAAAAATGTAGAACCTTATCATCGTACTTTGGTCATGGTGTTGGAAATGTTTCTAGCCAAAATTGGTAAGCTACTTCATCACAAGAAGATTTTCAAGATTCACAACCTGAGGCTGAACCTACATGACATATTGAAGAAATTAGCGAACCTGATATCTCAGATCATGATGAACTTAAGAATATTTTCAATAAAATACCCAGAGTATCCATAATGATATAATCAACTTGGATGAGACTGAGAATGTCAGAGAAGATGATGTTGCAAGGAAGAAAAGAAAATACAAATCAAAGAATGATAAAATGTGGGATATGTCGAGGAATTTTCAAATAGAATGGGTGTCAAAGTATCCATTCATTGAACCAGTGGATAATCCAATTGAAGGGGAGCCTCCAATAGAATGCAGATGTAAGATATGCAGCTAGATAAATAAGAAGGAAAAGAGGTTGCAGCTAAAAATTGACACCATAGAGAAGCATATAGGTAAAGTTTACGAAAATAAAACCATAAATGGAGTTCAAAAATCAGTGATAAGATGGAAAACAAAGGAGGAATCTCAACATGTTAGGAATGCAAAATTATATGAATTTTAGCATAATATAAAGACGAAGCCTAGTGAAGTTAAAGGCTCTATTGAAGCTTGTTTTGGAAAAGCATCTGAAGTAGAACTAATGGGAAAATTTTTTAAGTTAAGTGTTGTGTTTAATATTTTGAGCAGAGGGCATCCTATGACAGACTACCCATCATTGAGTGCTTTATTACACTTTCTGAAAGTTCATAACTATCCTAACAGTCATTGGTCAGTAAACAATGGATGGGAATGGGCAAGTTGTATTGCCGAGGTTGAAAAAGAGGATTTGAAGGCAAAAATTAAAGATTCAAATTTTATTGCATTGTCTTTAGATGAGGTTACAGCAATAGACAATACTTCCTGGGTATGCATGCATGTTTATACTGTATAAATTTTTGTTCACCAACCTCATCTACTAACTGTTGCTAAAATGAGGGATAATGTGACAACAGATAATTTATTTGAACTAGTAAAGAGTTCTCTAATTGAATATGGAGGTATAAATGACATGACCATTGCCAAAAAGATGGTGTGTGTTGGAGTAGATGGACCTTCAGTAATGCAAGGCCACAAGGGCAGTCTTTGCACAAAGATGCAATCTTCTTGTGCACCCTACGTTACTCCCATTCACTGCATGGCCCACAGAATGAATCTAGCTTTTGGAGTTGTTAGCAAGCATGCTCTAGTACAAAAAATTGAAGCTTTAATCAAAGGGATCTACCAATACTTCTATCAAAGTCTGAAATGATTGATGGAATTTCAACACTTTGCCGAAGGACTAACCAATGGGAACAAACTTCTTAAGGATAATGATACTAGATGGATCTCTTTGGATGGACCAGCACATCGAGTTTCAGAATATCAATTGTTGCTTGGTCTAATGAACTCAAGTCGTGACGAAGCAGGGCAACTGAAATTTCCTGCACTGCTGGCAATATGAAGTAATGTAGAGACACTGTTAACATTAATAGGTATTCTCCCCATGCTTGAGGAAATGAGAAATTTAATGAAAAAGGCCCAGCAAAGAGTTATGTATATTGCAGAATATGGTTCGCTACGTAAATTGACATGCGTGATGCTCGATAATCTCTATCAATTATGTGTCGATGATGTAAAATTTGCCAGCTGGCTGAAAATCATAGATTTGGACAATCTTGATAACTTTTTAAAAATCAGTTCAAATGGGGAGTTATGTGCAAAACTTCACAGAGTTGAGATACCAATGCACTACTTTGCTAGGATCGAGTCCGAGGAACTAGGAAAGAACCCCAGGAGGTGAGTATCAAGTATTAAAAGGGAAGACTTTACCAAGATTGTTGAGTCTATAACAACTTCTGTGAAGCACATTGCCTATGATATTTCCTCACAGATTAGAGAAAGATTCCCTCCATTCAAACTACTTGAATCCATGGTTATTGTGTTTCCTAGATATTGGAGTATGAACAATCTAAAAGATTTTAAAACTAGGCTACTAACTTTGATAGATCATTTCTGCACAACCAAAGAGTTAAATGGAGTAACTCTAAATGGAATTTTAGATGGAAATCATTTGAGAGAGAAATCAGGTCATTTTTCACTGACAATGAGGGAACAATATAATATTATGCAGAACCCTCGCGAAGATGGATCAATATCAAGGCTTTGGAAAAATCTAGCTGAGAGTGAATTGTTGACTGATTCAATATCAGAATATTTCAAGCTTGTTGATTTATGTCTGACCATGATATTGGGGTTGGTGGAGGATGAGAGAGTTTTTAGTGCTTTGGGATCCCTAAAGTCAAAGCTAAGAAACAAACTAGACAAGAATTTGGAAAATTGCTTTCAGGTTCTATACATCTAGGTATGAAGTCAATATTTTTCCTTATGAAAGGGCACTAAAATTATGGAGGAAGAAATGTCAGAGAAGAGGGTTGGGAAACATTTCAAACCAAAGTGGGACTGGGAGTGGGAATGCCAAAGACAATGATGTCATTGACTCGTGTACTAGTACTGGTATTGCTAGCGGTGAACATTAGTTAAGCAGTGGTATGCAAAGTGAAGAAAACATATCGAAGAACCAAGGAAGCTATGAAGTTGATGGAGCTGAATCCGATGATCTCAATGATGATATGATGTGGCAACTTGAAGTTGAACCATTGTAGAAGTAGCAGGTCTTAGGTATTTATTAAGCTTTTTCCTGAAGTCTACTGTCAGTTTCTGTATCTCATCATCAATCATGCATAATAGCATATTCCAATGTCAAAAACATGAATGTGGTTGATAATGTCATCAAGATTCAATTCCACAATTAATAATGGTTTTCATTTTCATTATTCAGCTCATATGGTACAATTCTTGTAGATTTTTCATTATTTGTTTTGACAACATAGCAATTCATATGTTACAATTCTTAGAGTTAGAAATACTGATTCTCATTAATTTAATTACAAATATGATACAATGTAACAATTTATTCATTAATACTAGTAAGAACACAACTCTGTGATTTTGTTTACAAAAGTCAATGACTCAATACCCATTGGCAATTTGGCACATTGCCCAATTTCAATTTCATTACCCTAAGCCAATGACCTTGAATTCCCTTATATAGAAACAAGGGAGCAACAACAACTTTAGGTTGATTTTCCTAATGTGAAGTGAGAAGTCTCAAAATCTAAATCAGTAAGACAACTACCAATCTACAACATCTCTACAACTTTAGTTGTACATTTCTGCATTTGACATGCTGATTTAGTCAATTAGCATTGGCAATAGCATCTGCAAGACTACAACATTCATCCTATTCAAAAAACAAAGTTCAAACTTGTTACTTTAAACTCAATTCTAGACTCTAGTATTTAGGATAATATCAAAGATATATACTAAAGATATAGAGATGATTGAAATTGAAAGTACTTTCACATACTATGATTGATGAGATCAAGATGATTATGTCAGTTTCTTTAGTATGCTCCATTCTTCATTGGTTAGAAGGGAAAAATTTGTCATGTTATAGTAAATGACCTGCAACCTCATCAGCCATCCATACTTGGAAGAGTGAGTTGAAAGAAATGTTCCTTCCATTACTGCATTCAAATTTGTGAATGTTTTGATGCACTTTGCAATGCCTTCATAAGTTCTTTCCTGAGGAAGGTTGCCTAAATCAGACATCACTGTGTCCTGTAAATTTTTTTTTTAAGCTTCTCTTCCAACGAAATTCATTGATGAGTAATCAGGACTAGGACTCGACAAACCAAGAGATATCAATTTGCTTGTTTTACTATTCATCTTGGTGAGCTTTGGCCCGAATAAGGCAACAGTTTCTTCTACTTCTGTTATTTTCTAACATTTTTGAAAGATAGAGGTCACCTTTATTGTTGCACCAACATGGTCCTAAATTCCCTTGCTTTCCAAATGCCTATGACTGCTCCTGTTGATTTCTTGCATAATCTACTTTGCAGTTTTCTATCTCTGACAAAAACTTTTGTTCTTCTCAATGTGCTCTTTCAGCTTCCCAAAAACATTTGTAAGAGTTTCATTCAGTTCAAACCAATCACACAACCTATCAACATAAATCTTTATTTGGCCCCAGAAGAATTTTTTTATTTGCTTGACTATATTATTTACATGGTCATTCAAGTTGTTTTCATAATTTTTAATTGTATTATTTGCCTTCTTTAGGTCTTCTCTCATTTCTGAGATCTCGTGTTCACTATCTTTTCTTATTTTCTCTGCTTTCTCTTCCCACTCTTTTTCTTTCTCTTCCCACTATTTTGTTTTTACCCTCTCATTCTCCAATTCTTTCTTTAAGTTATTGGTTGCCTTTCCTGCACTCTCCAAGTTTTTGTATAAACTTAATGAAGAGGCTTTTTCATTCTCAAGTTTTTGTTCACTCTATTCCAATTTTTCCCTCAGAGTTTTCAGTTCTGCATCCATATGTTCTTACTGTCCCATTGCTTCTTTAGAGGATGAATTTTTAATCCTTCTCTCTAATTCTTTGCACCTATTTTCTGCTACTTTCTCATTTGCCTTTACATTTGCTAGGTCTGCCTTTAACTTATCTATTGTGCCCTAAAGCTTTCCTTTCTCTCTCTCCAACTTCATCACTAAACTGTAGACCACTTGGTTGGTCATTTTGGACACATTTATCTTGTCCACATTTTTAATTTTGTATAAATCCATTTGGAGGTGCTAACTTGAAATTGAGATGGATCTAACTAACTCTCTGGTGGATTTTTATCTCTAGCTGGGTGCATAACAACTATGAATTCCATCATATCTTTATTTGGGTCATATGTGGGAAATAACCTGTTTGATGTAGGTTCTACATCACGAGCTGCAACAATTGCTTCCATCTTCATTGTCTTACTATGCTATCTATTCCTATTTTTTGATTGTTCATAGTTAGTTACAAAATTATTGTAATGAAAATTAGGGTTTTGTGACACAATTGAATGTTTGAATGGTGAAATAGCACTTGCACTAATGTAGGAGCTTCCACCTATGTTGCTTGTGGTGCTGCTAATTACACCATGAGGATTAGCAACACCCTAACCCATTACAAGTGGAGTTTTTGGAGTGTTATGAGCCTGAGGGTTTTGTCCTAAAGGTTGGGAAATTGTTGGAGTCACAGTCACCATTGGCATTATTGTACCAATACTTGTCAAAACCTTTTGCTTCTTTACACTACCTTGATCTCTGGGAACAATTATTTTCATGTCTATCTGTAATGTCCTTTTCGAACCACTAGTTGTAGTTGTACCCATGATATCCACAGTTGTGGGAGTGGCAATTGATTCAGATTGAATCTGAGTGCTTGGAATAAATGGAATTGACTGAGTTGATGAATTTGATGATTGAACTCCAATCCCAAGGCCTGACTTCTCACCATGTTTTGATGGAGTTGCTGGGTTAGGTGCACACCAAACCCCTTGTCCACTGGGACCCAAACCACCAAAACCTGGGTATCCCATTTTTTCTACAATATTTGCCCCTTTAGTTTATTGAAGTTTTTTGGATGCATCAACTCCTATACTAATTGAATATACTTTACTAGATGTGGGATTCACAGAATCCTAGTCCTGGTCATCGTCATCACTATGATATGCTTCAACTGGATGCTCCTTATTCCATAATTCATTAAACATTGTATCCTCTTCCACATCATAAAGATCTACAGAGGTCTTTGGCTCACCGAGATTCTTCCTCATTTCCCAAAAATTAGAAATTTTTGTTTGAGTCCAATTATCATCAATACATTCATCCATTAGGTCTTTTGGAATAGATTTTGTAGATGGTTGAGCAGCTATCTGGTAGAAATTGTACGATGTCATGGCCTGCACTTTTCCTTTCTGTTTGTGCAATGCCATTATTTGTGATGACAACTCCTATATTGACATATTATCTTCAGTAGCATATTTCTCCATCTCTTTTTTGACCTCATCCCAGGACTCCATGTTTTTAAATTTTTCAATCAATGGCATACTTTCATGTTGACATTTTCTTGCAAAGTTCCCATTCTCTCTAAGATTTATTCCAACTATGTTGAGTGGATCATACTACCAGTGAATGTCAACATCAAAGTGAAAAATTGAAAAAAAGGCTTGTGCCACTTTGAATCCTCTTCTCTCAAATGTGAACCCTCCAAGTGAGAAAGGCAAGGAAGGAAATATCATTTTCTTTTGCTGACCATTAAAGAGTACATTGTTGGAAAGTTGTCTATACTAAAGTATATGACTAGATATAGTGTTGTCATTATGGAAACAAAGTCATATAATAGTTTGGAGTCAGCACACTAAGTGTAAAGATCAGAAATCAGTTAAGTGTTGAAGACTGGACAACATATAGAGTTCTTGTAGCTCAGAGCACCTACGCCCATGCATACGGATGAATTATGGTATGCACCCTGGAAGTTAAGGTTGTTAGACATTACTTATGCTAAGTCTAAGAGCACATAAGTAAATCTGCAAAGATGTGAAAGTTACAGTCAGTTGAAGTTGCACAGCCAGTGTGTGCCAGCAGAGAACAGAGCATAGAGCCAACAGTGACTATTTTGGTTTGCGATTGTAAATTAATGTTGTAGAGGCTATGCACCCATTGTATTTAGGTTTCTGACATATGTACATGTATAATTGTAAGAACACTTAAGCCAATTCATTTGGAAGCGTTATTTGTAATTAGTTATAGGGCCAACCTAATTGTATAATTGGTATGAGTGCATAAATATAAGGTGCGCCCATTGTATTCGGTATGGAAGTTATATAAAAGTCATGTGAAGCAGAGAAGAGGTATGTGAAGAGAGCATATGATGTATTAGAGCTTTGCTAGAGGTCAAAGCATTATCACACCAAAGGAACTGATCTGACAAGCAGTGTCACAACAAGAGTTCACCAGCAGATATAGTGTGTATATGATCTCAGAAGGTTGTAGCCTTCATCATTTGAGCAGTGAGCTCTTGGATAGTGAGTCCACTCCTCTAACATGAATCATTGTAAAAGACTCCTAATAGGGTCTGACCCTTAACAAGGTCTACTATACTAAAAGCATTGTAAAGCTACTCCTAACAGGGTAAAAGATCTTCTAACAAGGATCACAAAACACTAGTGCAGATTATTAGTGGGTATCAAGTCCCACCAGGGTTTTTACCTATTTGGGTTTCCCTATAACCATATTGGTGTCATGTGTTGATTTCATGTTTCATGTTTATGTGAATTTTTAATTTAGTACTTAAGCATTTATAATTCAGTATTCAGATTAAAGTGAAAAGTTAAAATACAGTGAACACTGATTCACCCTCCCCTCTCAGTGTTCCCATTCCTAACAATTGGTATCAGAGCTCTAGTCCTCAGCAAAGAAGTTTAACCACTTGAGGAGATCATGGACAAAGAAGATTTGAAGAAGAATCTTGAAGAAACTCTTGAAGACCTGGACAACTCAGAAAGAGAAATTGAAAAACTAAAAGAAAAAGTTAGTGATGCTCAATTAGTTATCAAGAAACTAAGAAAGCATTTGAAGGGATGCTCTAATGGTGATCTTGAAGAAAAAGTCAAGAAGTTGAATGAATAAAATGCATCCTTAGTGAGTCAACTTGAAGAACTTGATGACAAACTGATAAACAATCAAGATGTCTACAATGAACAAGTAAAGGAGAACCTTCAACTCAATGAAGAGTTAAGGGAAGCAAATTTGGAAATCTTGGATCTAAATAATTGCAAATCAAGATTGGAGTCTGAATTGAAAGATGCAAAGAATCACATTGAAAAATTACACACCAATGTTGAATTGGTAGAATCACAATTGTATGCAAGAAGAATCAAAGGAGACACTAGCTGTATTGGATATAATGAAGCACAAAATCAAATTGATAAGATGCTAGCAAGAAAGGAGACACAAAAGGAATCTACTAATACTAAGAAGACTGAAGATCAAATCAAAGACAATGGTAGTCCTCCTAAAAATGAGTGCAAGCATGTTGAACGCACCAGTTTTGCATGTAACAAGCATGGACACATTGCAAGGAACTGTACAGAGGTAAAACCTTTTAATGGTTACTATTATACATGTAATAGATTTGGTCATAGAGCAATAAATTGCAAGACTAGTAAGAAGAACAGGATTCAGCATGATCAAAGAAATCAGAATCAGACCAATGCAAGAAGTTCTCAGAATGTTACATGTCAGATATGTAACTATAATGGTCATACAACAAAACAATGTAGAATGGTGACTCATGTCAATGCACCAAGGAATAATAGACCTCCAATGATTTTTCACACCTGTAACAAGGTTGGACATATCTCAAAGTTTTGTAGATCAAGGATGCAAGGTTAGGAAAGCCCTAAAAAGGCCAAAGAACTAGTTTTGGATCCTGAAGCAGAAGTCAAGTTTGTGAAGGCATCAAAATATTTGAGCATGATTTGGTCAGATGGAAAGGAAGAAAATGTTGATGGTAATGTATTGGATGCATCCCCAATGGACACACCCTCTACATCTACATGAATGGCCCTCAGGGTCATAGGGGGAGCTAATTTATCTCTAGACCCCTACGTGGCTGGTATACTCATCCTTAGATTATGTGCCTTTGGCCTTAAGCTATTGGAGTGTATTGGAACCTTTGTGCAAAAGTGCACATGTTGATTGTTAATGGAACTCGATTTTGAAAATTTGAAGTGACAACTTGGTTTACGTGAGTTACATTAATGGTGAATTTCTTACTTTAAGTACATAGAAAGTTGTTTGTTCACTCATTGCATTCGTATTCAGAGCAATTGGAGAGCATATTGAGCCTTGGAATTGAAGACCTGCAAAGCAAGGATGCAGATGAGGTACAGGATTCCTGAAAGTATTGTGGAGAAGTATAAAGATTCAATATGCTTCATGGTGGAGATTGATACTACTTGTATGGAAGCTATTGAGCCTAGAACTAAGTGGATTCATCCACTTGGCTATGAGGTTGAAGAACAAGTTCTTGAAGCTTAT
Source organism: Chamaecyparis obtusa (assembly GCA_027943335.1). NCBI lineage: Eukaryota > Viridiplantae > Streptophyta > Pinopsida > Cupressales > Cupressaceae > Chamaecyparis > Chamaecyparis obtusa. The sequence continues at coordinate 1,263,548 of BSBK01002196.1, forward strand.
GCACAAGTACTGCTATTAGCACCCAAAGATGCCAATGAACCTAGGTGGGGAACCTATGAAGAGAAGACTAGAGAAGTTGATGCTAAGCTGAACAGTGTTGCAACAAAAAGAAAGGCTGCAAAGGTCACATTAGAGATTCTAAGGATTCATAGTGTAGCACAAGCAGACCTTGATAAAGGAAGGGATGAGAAGATTTCTCTAGAATTGAAGAGCGCAATAGAAGAACAAGAAGATCCCAAGATAAAGAAGATAAAAATTGAGAAAGATGACAGTCAGAAGGGTAAGGAAGATAGTACTCCTTTTGCACCCAAAGATACTCCTCCGAAGTATAAGCCTTTATTCAAAATGAAGAAAGAAGCAAGCACTAGTCATCCATCATCGCGAGTATTAAGGAGCAAGAAAAACACTCAAGCACCTCCTCAAGAAAGATTTAGACCTAGCCTCAAAGTTCTATATGCAAGAATTGTTGATGAGGGAAGGATTGATCAAGTAGGGAAGTTCTATGAATCATACAGTTAGATTGATAAGTCTAAAATTCATGATATGATTATCAAACATATGATAAAGTTCAGAAAGATAGTTCTTGAGTTGAAAAAAAAAATTCCAAATAATGTATGGAATATTTTAGAACATCTAAAGAGACAAGCTAATGAGGAAGATCAAAGAATAAGAGAAAAAGTATTAGAAGATACTCTTCCTGTATGTTCTAAAGAAGAAATGGATCTGATATTGAATTTGGTGAAGCCACACCTTAGACCAAAGATGATAACTCTTCACATCATGAATAAAGATTATGAATTGATAACAAAGGAAATAGAGAAGGCCTTTGAGAAGGTGTTGTTGGAACAACAGATCAAACCACCCACTGTGCCCATCACTCATGCACCCATTAAGGAAGATAAAGTGGCAGAACCCACTAATGTACCAATGACAGGTCCTCAGGACTTAGCGCCCATAGCAAAAACTCAAACAAAAGTAGATCAGTCTGCGCCTATGATAGAATCACCCAAAGACAACACAATTATCATAGATAATGTGGAAATAGCCATGGCAGCTACTGATAAGGAGTTGGATAAGTTTGAGGAGGCTTTTATACGTAAACAAGAAGCAGAGATCTTATGCAGCAATACCCCTCCCACTCAGCAAGAAGAAGTAATCATAGGAAATATATCTGATGAGAAAGAAGAAGAAAAGAAAGGAGTAGAGGTAGAAAAGAAAGATGAATCTTCTATTGATTTGGTCAAAGTGAAGCAAGAGGTGATGGATAGCACTCCCATCACTCCCGCCTCAGCATTGTTGTCAAGTTTCACACCTGACACTAGCAGTTTGGACTCCTGAAAGGAAGAAGACCTAATTAAGTTTAGCGTCCTAACTATGGAGAAGGTGAAGGAGAAGCAAGTAATGAGGAATCCTCTCTTGGATGAATCACTAAATATTTTGAATAGTTTGCTGCCAGAGGATACAAAAATGGTAAATGCACATTTAGTTGATGATGTGAGCACATTCATCTCTCAGTTCAAAGTCAATTTCTCAAGCCTAGAAGAATTTGCAGCCATAATAGCAGAGGAGAAGTACTCAAAGAAGAGACTCAATGAGCTCATGAGTAATTTTGCACTAGACTTAAACTCTCTTAAGTCTGGTTAGGCATCATTGAAGGAGTTTTCAGATCAAGGAAGGAAAGTCATTGCAATATCCATGGATTAGGATAAGTTCACTGATGCCCATCTGAAGAAGATCAAAGATGTAGAGGCAATGATTGAGAAGGTGAAGATTTCAGTTTTAGATACTTCCATTAATGTAAACATGTGTAACAATGTCTATCAAGGTCAATTAGACATAATTGAGAAGGCAGAGAAAGAAATGGAGAAGATAAGGTCTAGACAGACTCAGTTGAGGAACACTATTGCACCCTCACTAGACATTCTCAGTCAAAACATAAAGGATATTGATGCGACCATGATAACCTATGATCAAGGTCTGAGCACAGAATTAGAGAAGGTTCAATATGCATTATGCACCCATCTATAGATAGTCAATTCTCTGATAACCTTTTGGAAGAAGGAGATCTAGAAACTCAAGATTGCATATCCAGATGTTTTCCCTCAGTAAGTGTATGTAGATAAAGATTTTGATATACCTTTGTCATTAATGTAAAGGGGGAGATGTATAGAATATGGAGTACATATATGTATAGGGAGATATAAGAGTTTGTATATAAGACAAAAGTTTTTTGTGTAAAGGAACAGTTAGAGACTTGGCCATATTCCTTTGTTGCCATCAATGACAAAGGGGGAGATTGTTGGAAAGTTGTCTATACTGAATTATATGAAAAAATATAGTGTTTTCATTATGGCAACAAAGTCATATAGCAGTTTGGAGTCAGCGCACTAAGTGTAAAGATCAAAAATCAGTTAAGTGTTGAAGATTGGACAACATACAGAGTTCCTGTAGCTCAGAGCACCTGTGCCCATGCGTACGGATGAATTATGATATGCACCTTGGAAGTTAATGTTTTTAGACATTACTTATGCTAAGTCTAAGATCACATAAGTAAATCTAAAAAGATGTGAAAGTTATAGTCAGTTGAAGTTGCACAGCCAGTGTGTGCCAATAGAGAACAGAGCATAGAGCCGACAATGACTATTTTGGTTTGTGATTGTAAATTAATGTTGTAGAGGCTATGCACCCATTGTATTTAGGTTGCCGACATATTTACATGTATAATTTTAAGAATGGTTAATCCAATTCATTTGGAAGCGTTATTTGTAATTAGTTATAGGGCTGACCTAATTGTATAATTGGTATGAGCGCACAAATATAAGGTGTGCCCATTGTATTCGGTATGGAAGTTATATAAAAGTCATGTGAAGCAGAGAAGAGGTATGTGAAGAGATCATATGATGTATTAGAGATTTTCTAGAGGTCAAAGCATTAGCGTACCAAAGGAACTGATTTGACAAGCAGTGGCATAGCAACAGTTCACCAGCAGATATAGTGTGTATCTAATCTCAGAAGGTTGTAGCCTTCATCATTTGAGCAGTGAGCTCTTGGACAGTGAGTCCACTCCCCTAACATGGATCATTTTAAAAGACTCCTAACAGGGTCCGACCCTTAACAAGGTATACTGTACTAAAAGAATTGTAAAGCTACTCCTAACAGGGTAAAAGATCTTCTAACAAGGATCACAAAACACTAGTGCAGATTATTAGTGGGTATCAAGTCCCACTAGGGTTTTTACCTATTTGAGTTTCCCCGTAACCATATTGGTGTCATGTGTTGATTTCATATTTCATGTTTATGTGAATGTTTAATTCAGTACTTAAGCATTTATAATTTAGTATTCAGATTAAAGTGAAAAGATAAAATATAGTGAACACTGATTCACCCCCCCCTCTCAGTGTTCCCATTCCTAACAATCTGTGCTCTCCATTTTCCATACATATTCCAATGCAAATACCCTCTATGTTACATGTATTAGAAGTTTGTAGGGTTCTACCACTGAACTGTAAAACCTTAACACAGTGTACTCTTCCATTAAGTACCAGTCAGCCAATTGTAATTAACTTCCCAGTTGAATGCAATTTCTACAAGTAACAGGCATTCTAGGCATCAGAGTGCCTGTAATTTTATGGTACATTGGTGCCAAAAAGAAGTCTACAAAATTGTTGTAGTTCCTTTTGTTATCAATCATCCTTATCTGAGGTGTCCACTCATATATTGGATTTTGGCCCTGACTGCAAAGCTTGTTTGTCTGAAATACTGCATGATGCTTTGCTAAGAGAAGATAGCACAAGTAGCTGGGTATGTGCAAGATCATGAGGGGCCAAACTATGCCCTTAAGTGGCAATGAAAAATTAGCAAATCAGGGTTAGTCAACTTGACGTGAAAATTTCAACTAGCTATGAACCTAATATCAAAAAGTTGTAAGAATAGAATCTGTAGAAAATTGAATGTAGTTTCTAAAATACTAGGCCTTTTTTGAGAAAAAGTTAGTATGATTGGTGAAAAGTATAGATTTCAATGTAGCAGTACAAAAATTTTAGGAAAAGAATAAGAAGTAGGTGTATGTCTGACCACCTTAATCATATTCAAATGATAATATTTTATTATAAGATTTTATATATAAGTAGTAGACTCATGCTCAGATGTGACGCATATTTTTTTGTAATTTTATTCCAAAAAAATAATTAATTATGAATTTTCTACTACAACATTTTCAGAATAAAAAAAATCCCATGTTTGACCACCTTAACTCATTCAAAACTTCACAAAATTCAAAAAAAAATTTCTTATAGTAGGTGAAGCATAGAATGTGACGCATTTTTCAGATTTCAAAAATGTTATACCATTTGAAAGTTATAGTCATTTTTCAATCAGTATATAAATCAGCACTTTAGAGGAAGCTCAATTAGAAAATAACTAATAATTACTTACCAAATTCAAAATTCGATAGCAATTATATCGATAGAAAGCTGATAATCTCCATAAGATACCCTTTTCATTTTATCAAATTCGGGTGAAAAAAAAGTCATTAGCTACATTGTCAAAGTCTAGAATTCAGAGAAATGGGTGAAAAACACGTATTTGAGACATTCCAATAGTTGACCATGTAGGTTTGGTGCACAAGGCAATACCGAGCCTAATTGGGTACCCGATATTTTTGGGTACCCGAATATGATGACATAATTTTGAATTTTAACTTTGCCTCCACTTTCTCCCTCCTATTTCTCCATCCTTCATAAACTATATATTAGTTATATATTAGATATATTAAATATTATATAATATCAATTATATATTAAATGTTATATAATATATATTTTACATTAAATATTATTTAATATATATTAATATTAAAAACTATATATTAGATTATATATTATATGTATTAAATATTATAGAATATACATGTTACATTAAATATTATTTAATTCTATATTAATATCAAAAACTATATATTAGATTATATATTATATATTAAATATTATATAATATACATTTTACATTTTAAATATTATTTAATATGATTCTGAGCACGAGCATGAGTCCCTACAGGGGCATAGTTGTGCCTTTTACAGGCGTTGAAAACCCTAGCTACGCAAAAATGGAGGCTTTGAAGAATAGTTCACTGGAGGCAGATTATAGAAGTAGAGGGCAAGAGAATCACTTTGTTTCTACCACCCGTGGCTGTGAAATGGTATCTTTCCCTACTTTTTCAACCGGAATGCTAAATTGCAAAGGTTCTCAAAATAGATTCTGGTCACCAGACAATTGTACCACACCTATTGATAATCCAACAACTCAACAGAGTCATTAGGAGGTTAAACAAGAACAACCAGACAGATCTTTGAACTGGTCGAAGATTATGGAGAGCGGGGAAGGGTTTGGTAAAATGAGCAGTTGTACTAGAAATTATGCAGGTGCCATAGAACTGACCGTAGTAATAAATTTAAAGAAGAGATCAGCGACAATGTGACATTATGAAGAAAGCCTTGCCGTTTTGATGGCGCTACCCCAATATAATGAAGAATGTCTTGCCGCTTCAATGTTGACGCCGCCTCTGTCTCAAACTTTCACCATTGCTTCACATCAGTACTCTGAGATATGGCAGGGATTGCGGGCTTTTTCACAACATTGTCCATCATAAATTCTCTATAAATCATCATGCGTTATAGTATTCTACATGTTTTTGAATAACTTACTCGAAGAATTTAATTTTTACCTTAATTTTGGATCCATGGATTGTCATTTTACGCTTGGAGAGAAGCTGTGGATTGCAAGAATTTGATAAATTTGGTTTATCTCATTTTCTTTCTCTACCATTTCTGAGTAATATGATTTTGTTTTTGTCCATCTTAAATGATTTCTCCTGAAGTTAATGAATTTTTTTAGATGATTTTGTCTGAAGTTTTAATGAAATTTCTTCCATGGATGCTAATGAAATCTCTTCCATGAATGCTTATCAGATGTTTAAATTCAGAGTTAATAAATTCTATAGCTTGAATGTTCTTTGTTGTAAAAGGTTATTTTCATGGTTTCTAATTCATGCAATTCCTTAATAGTTTCATTCTTAATAGAATTCATAACTAGATTTTCCATAGCCAATTTTCTTCTTGATCGTTGCAATATTTTCTCCTCAACCGAACATTTTATAATCAGTTGATAAACAATCACATTTTTCTCTTGGCCAATTCTGTGGGCTCGCGATTGAGCCTGTAGATCCATAAAAGGGTTGAAATCTGGATTTGGTGGAAGAGTAGTATTAGCAAGAATTCATTCACCAACATCTCATCTGGGTCATGGGGATCCCCTAGGGGTCCTGGTAGATCTTATCACGCATTAGGACCTCTAGGAAGTCCCCATGACTCTTTTTGACACATTGGAAAGCTCAAGTGTGTCTTAAGGGGTCTTAGGACCCCTTAAGACACACTTGAGTATTCCAATGTGTCAAAAGGGGTCACAGGGACTCCCTAGGGGTCCTAGTATGCCTTATCATGTGTTAGGACACCTAGGGAGTCACCATGACCCCTTTTGACATATTGCAATGCTCAAGTCTGTCTTCACAGGTTGTAGGACCCCTTGAGACACACTTGAGTGTTCCAATGTGTCAAAAGGGGTATGGGGACTCCCTAGAGGTCCTAACGCATGATAAGGAATACTAGGACCCCTAAGGGATCCTCGTGACCCCTTTTGAGACATTGGAATGCTCAAGTATGTCTTAAGGGGTCCTAAGACCCCTTAAGATAGACTTCAGCATTCCAATGTGTCAAAAGGGGTCAGGGGGACTCCCTACGGGTCCTAACATGTGATAAGGTGTACTAGGACCCCTAGGGAGTCCCGGTGACCCATTTTGACATATTGAAATGCTCAAGTGTGTCTTAAGGGGTCCTAAGACCCCTTGAGACAAACTTGAGTGTTCCACTATGTCAAAAGGGCTCACGGGGACTCCCTAGGGGTCCTAACGTGTGATAAGGCATACTAGGACCCCTAGGGAGTAACGATGACCCATTTTGACACATTGGAAAACTCAACTATGTCTTAAGGGGTCCTAAGACCCCTTGAGACACACTTGAGCATTCCAATGTGTCAAAAGGGGTCAGGGGGACTCCCTAGCGGTCCTAACACATGATAAGGCATACTAGAACCCCTAGGGAGTCCTGGTGAACCATTTTCACACATTGGAATGCTCAAGTGCATCTTAAGGGATCCTAAGACCCCTTGAGACACACTTGAGCATTCCAATGTGTCAAAAGGGGTCAGGGGGACTCCCTAGCGGTCCTAATGCGTCATAAGGCATACTAGGACCCCTACGGAGTCCCGGTGACCCCTTTTGACACATTGGAAGGCCCAAGTGTGTCTTAAGGGATCCTAAGACCCCTTGAGACACACTTGAGCATTCCAATGTGTTAAAAGGGGTCAAGAGGACTCCCTAGGGTCCTAACATGTGAAAAGGCATACTAAGACCTCTACAGAGTCCCGGTGACCCCTTTTGACACATTGGAATGCTCAAGTGTGTCTTAAGGGGACCTAAGACCCCTTGAGACACACTTGAGTGTTCCAATATGTCAAAAGGGGTCATGGGGACTCCCTAAAGGTCCTAACATGTGATAAGGCATACTAGGACCCCTAGGGAGTCTCGGTTACCTATTTTGACACATTGGAATCCTCAAGTGTGTCTCAAGGGGTCCTAACATCCCTTGAGACACACTTGAGCATTCTAATGTGTCAAAAGGGGTCACAAGGACTCCCTAGGGGTCCTAACATGTGATAAGGTGTACTAGGACCCCTAAGGAGTCCCGGTGACCCCTTTTGACACATTAGAATGTTCAAGTGTGTCTCAAGGGGTCCTAACACCCCTTGAGACACACTTGAGCATTCCAATGTGTCAAAAGGGGTCATCGGGACTCCCTAGGTGTCCTAATGTGTGATAGGGTGTACTAGAACCCCTAGGGAGCCTGGGTGACACCTTTTGACATAGTGGAACACTCAAGTCTATCTGAAGGGGTCATCACACCCCTTGAGACACACTTGAGCATTCCAATGTGTCACAAGGGGTCACAGGGACTCCCTAGGGGTCCGTACGTGTGATAAGGCATACTAGGAACCCTAGGGTGTCCTGGTGACCCCTTTTGACACATTAGAATGCTCAATTGTGTCTTAAGGGGTCCTAAGACCCCTTGAGACACACTTGAGTGTTCCAATGTAACAAAAGAGCTCATGGGGACTCCCTAGGGGTCCTTATGCGTGATAAGGTGTAATAGGACCCCTAGGGAGTCCCAGTGACCCCTTTTGACACATTGGAATGCTCAAGTGTGTCTTAAGTGGTCCTAAGACCCCTTGAGACACACTTGAGCATTCTAATGTGTCAAAAGGGGTCACAGGGACTCCCTAGGGGTCCTTACACGTGCTAAGGTGTACTAGGACCCCTAGGGAGTCCCGATGACACCTTTTGACACATTGGAATGCTCAAGTGTGTCTTAAGTGGTCCTAAGACCCCTTGAGATGCACTTTAGCATTCCAATGTGTCAAAAGGGGTCACAGGGACTCCCTAGGGGTCCTTACATGTGATAAGGTAGACTAGGACCCCTAGGGAGTCCTGGTGACCCCTTTTGACACATTAGAATGCTCAAGTGTGTCTTAAGGGGTCCCAAGTGCCCTTGACACACACTTGAGCATTCCATTGTGTCAAAAGGGGTCACGTGGACTCCCTAGGGGTCCTAACTCATGATAAGGCATACTAGGATGCCTAGGGAGTCCCCATGACCCCTTTTGACACACTGGAATGCTCAAGTGTGTCTCAAGGGGTCTTAGGACCACTTGAGACACACTTGAGCATTTCAATATGTCAAAAGGGCTCAGGGGGACTCCCTAGGGGTCCTAATGCATGATAAGTCATACTAGGACACCTAGGGAGTCCTCATGACCCCTTTTGACATATTGTAAAGCTCAAGTGTGTCTCAAGGGGTCCTAAGACCCCTTGAGACACACTTGAGCATTTCAGTGTGTCAAAAGAGGTCACGAGGACTCCCTAGCGGTCCTAACACATGATAAGTCATAATAGGACCCCTAGGGAGTCCCCATGACCCCTTTTGACACATTGGAATGCTCAAGTGTGTCACAAGGGGTCCTAAGAGCCCTTGAGACACACTTGAGTGTTCCAATGTGTCAAAAGGGGTCACGGGGACTCCCTAGGGGTCCTAACACATGATAAGGCATACTAAGGCCCCTATGGAGTCCTCGTGACCCCTTTTGACACATTGGAATGCTCAAGTTTGTCTTAAGGGGTCTTCACATTGGAATGCTCAAGTGTGTCTTAAGGGTTCCTAAGACCCCTTAAGACACACTTGAGCATTCAAATGTGTCAAAAGGGGTCATGGGGACTCCTTACGGGTCCTGACGCATGATAAGGCATACTAGGACCCCTAGCAAGTTCCTGTGACTCCTTTTGAAACATTGGAACTCTCAAGTGTGTCTTAAGGGGTCCTAAGATCCCTTAAGACACACTTGAGTATTCCAATGTGTCAAAAGGGGTGACAGGGACTCCCTAGGGGTCCTAATGAAGGATAAGGCATAATAGGACACTTAGGTAGTCCCCGTAACCCCTTATGACACACTGGAATGCTCAAGTGTGTCTTAAGGGGTCTTATGAGGTCCTAAGACCCCTTAAGACACACTTGAGCATTCCAATGTGTGAAAAGGGGTCACGGGGACTCCTTAGGGGTCCTAACACGTGATAAGGCATACTAGGACCCCTAGGGAGGCCCCTAGACCCCTTTTGAGACATTGGAATGCTCAACTATTTCTTAAGGGGTTTTAAGACCCCTTGAGACACACTTGAGCATTCCAATCTATCAAAAGGGGTCACGACGACTCCCTAGGTGTCCTAACGTGTGATAATGCGAACTAGGACCCCTAGCAAGTCCCCGTGACCACTTTTGACACATTGGAATGCTCAAGTGTGTCTAAAAGGGTCCTAAGACCCCTTAAGACACACTTTAGCATTCTAATGTGTCAAAAGAGGACCCCTTAAGACACACTTTAGCATTCCAATGTGTCAAAAGGGGTCACAGGGACTCCCTAGGGGTCCTAACACATGATAAGGTGTACTAGGACCCCTAGGGAGTCTCAGTGACCCCTTTTGACATATTGGAATGCTCAAGTGTATCTTAAGGGGTCCTAAGACCCCTTAAGACACACTTGAGCATTCCAATGTGTCAAAAGGGGTCACGGGGACTCCCCAGGGGTCCTAATGTGTGATAAGGTGTACTAGGACCCCTAGGGAGTCCTTGTGACCCCTTTTGACACAATGGGATGCTAGAGTGCATCTTAAGGGGTCCTAAGATCCTTTAAGACACACTTGAGCATTCCAATGTGTCAAAAGGGGCAACAGGGACTCCCTAGGGGTCCTAGCGCGAGATAAGGACTACTAGGACCCCTAGGGAGTCCTCCTAACCAATTTTGAGATATTGGAATGCTCAAGTGTGTCCTAAGGGGTCCTCCTCATCACCCCTTTTGAGACATTGGAATGGTTAAGTGTGTCTTCAAGGGTCCTAAGACCCCTTAAGACACACTTGAGTGTTTCAATGTGTCAAAAGGGGTCACGAGGACTCCCTAGGGATCCTAATGCGTGATAAGGCATACTGGGACACCTAGGGAGTCCCTATGACCCCTTTTGAGACATTAGAATGCTCAAGTGTCTCTTAAGGGGTCCTAAGACCCCTTGAGATAGACTTGAGCATTCCCATATGTCAAAAGGGGTCATGGTGACTCCGTAGGGGTCCTAACGCATGATAAGGCGTACTAGGACCCCTAGGGAGTCCCCGTGACCCCTTTTGACACATTGGAATGCTTAAGTGTGTCTTAAGGTGTCCTACGGGGTCCTAAGGCCTGTTAAGACACACTTGAGCATTCCAACATGTCAAAAGGGGTCACAGGGACTCCCTAGGGGTGCTAACAAGAGATAAGGCATACTAGGACCCCTAGGGAGTCCCCGTGACCCCTTTTGACACATTAGAACACTCAACTGTGTCCTAAGACCCTTTAAGACACACTTGAGCATTCCAATGTGTCAAAAGGGGTCACGGGGACTCCCTAGGGGTCTTAACATAGGATAAGGTGTACTAGGACCCCTAGGGAGTCCCTGTGACCACTTTTGAGACATTAGAATGCTCAAGTGTGTCTGAAGGGGTTTTAAGACCCCTTGAGATAGACTCAAGCATTCGAGTGTGTCAAAAGGGGTCACAGGGACCTCGTAGGGGACCTAACACATGATAAGGCATACTAGGACACCTAGGGAGTCCCTGTGACCCCTTTTGAGACATTGGAATGCTCAAGTGTGTCTTAAGGGTTTGTAGGACCCCTTAAGACACACTTGAGCATTCCAATGTGTTAAAAAGGGTCACAGGGACTCCCTAGGAGTTGTGGTATGCCTTATCACATGTACTTGGATCCCTAGGGAGTCCCTATGACCCCTTTTGACACATTGGAACCCTCAAGTGTTTCTTAAGGGGTTGTAGGACCCCTGAAGACACACTCAAGCATTCCAGTGTGTCAAAAGGGGTCACGGGGACTCCCTAGGGTTCCTAACGATTGATAAGACATACTAGGACCCCTAGGGTGTAACCGTGACCCCTTTTGACACATTGGAATGCTGAAGTGTGTCTTAAGGTGTCCTATAGGGTCCTAAGGCCCCTTAAGACACACTTGAGCATTCCAATGTGTCAAAAGGGGTCACGAGGACTCCCTAGGGGTCCTAACACGTGATAAGGTGTACTAGTACCCCTAGGGAGTCCCCGTGACCCCTTTTGACACATTAGAATGCTCAAGTGTGTCCTAAGACCCCTTAAGACACACTTGAGCATTACAATATTTCAAAATGGGTCACAAGGACTCCCTAGGAGTCCTAGTATGCCTTATCACACGTACTAGGACCCTTAGCGAGTCCCCATGACTCATTTTTCCAGATTGGAATGCTCAAGTGTGTCTTAAGGGGTCCTAACGTGTGATAAGGTGTACTAGGACCCCTAGGGAGTCCCCTAGAACCCTTTTGACACATTGGAATGCTCAAGTGTGTCTTAAGGTGTTAGGACCCCTAGGGAGTCCCCGTGACCCCTTTGGACACATTGGAACACTCAAGTGTGTCTTAAGGGTTCCTAAGACCCTTTGAGACACACTTGAGCATTCCAATGTGTGAAAAGGGGTCATGAGAACTCCCTAAGGGTCCTAACTCATGATAAGGTGTAATAGGACCCATAGGGAGGCCCCATGAACCCTTTTGACACATTGGTATGGTCAAGTGTGTCTCAAGGTGTCCAAAGACCCCTTGAGACACAATTGAGCATTCCAATGTGTCAAAAGTAGTCAAAGGGCCTCCCTAGGGATGCTAATGCATGATAAGGTATACTAGGACTGCTAGGGGGTCCTCGTGACCCCTTTCGACACATCAGAATGCTCAAGTGTGTCTTAAGGGGTCCTAAGGCCCCTTAAGACACACTTGAGAGCTCCAATGTGTCAAAATGGGTCATGCGGACTACCTAAGGGTCCTAACACATGATAGGGCATACTAGGACACCTAGGGAGTCCCTGTGACCCCTTTTGACACATTGGAATGCTCAAGTGTGTCTTAAGGGGTCATAGGACCCCTTAAGAAACACTTGAGCATTCCAATGTGTCAAAAGGGGTCACGAGGACTCCCTAGGGGTCCTAACACGTTATAAGGCGTACTAGGACCGCTAGAAAGTCCCTGTGACCCCTTCTGACACATTGAAACACTCAAGTGTGTCTTAAAAGGTAGACACACTTGAGCATTCCAATGTGTCAAAAGGGGTCATGGGGATGACCTTTTAAGACACACTTGAGCGTTCCAATGTGTCAAAAGGGGTCACAGGGACTCCCTAGAGGTCCTAACATGTGACAAGACATACTAGGAACTCTAGGGAGTCCCCGTGACCCCTTTTGACACACTGGAATGCTCAAGTGTGTCTTAAGGGGTCTTGGGACCCCTAAAGACACACTTGAGCATTCTAGTTTGTCAAAAGGGGTCACGGGGAATCCCTAGGGGTCCTAAAGCGTGATAAGGCATACTAGGACCCCTAGGGAGTCCCTGTGACCCCTTTTGATTGGAATTCTCAAATGTGTCTTAAGGGGTCCTAAGACCCCTTAAGAAACACTTGAGCATTCCAATGTGTCAAAAGGGGTCACAGGGACTCCCTAGGGTCCTAACACGTGATAAGGTGTACTAGGACCCCTAGGGAGTCCCTGTGACCCCTTTTGACACATTGGAACACTCAAGTGTGTCTTAAGGGTTTCTACTAAGACCCCTAGGAAGTCCTCGTGACCCCTTTTGAAACATTGGAACTCTCAAGTGTGTCTTAATGGGTCCTATGGGGTCCTAAGGCCCCTTAAGACACACTTGAGCATTCCAATGTGTCAAAATGGGTCACAGGGACTCCCTAGGGGTCCTAACATGTGATAAGGTGTACTAGGACCCTTAGGGAGTCCCCATGAACCTTTTTGGCACATTAGAATGCTCAAGTGTGTCTTAAGGGCTCATAAGGAAAACTAGCACCCCTAGGGAGTCCTCGTGACCCCTTTTGAGCCATTGGAATGCTCGAGTGTGTCTTAAGGGGTCATAAGATAGGTTAAGACACACTTGAGCATTTGAATGTGTCAAAGGGGGTCATGGGGACTCCCTAGGTGTCCTAACACATGATAAGGCATACTAGGTTGCCTAGATAGTCTCGGTGACCCCTTTTGACACATTGGAATGCTGAAGTATGTCTTAAGGGGACCTAAGACCTCTTAAGACACACTTGAGCATTCCAATGTGTCAAAAGGGGTCACAAGGGCTCCCTAGGGGTTCTAACCTATGAAAATGCATAATAGGACACCTAGGGAGTCCCTGTGACCCCTTTTGACACATTGGAATGCTCAAGTGTGTCTTAAGGGGTCCTAAGATCCCTTAAGACACACTTGATTATTCCAATGTGTCAAAAGGGGTCACGGGAACTCCCTAGGGGTCCTAACATGTGATAAGGAGTACTAGGATCCCTAGGGAGTCCTTGTGACCCATTTTGAGACATTAGAATGTTTAATTGTGTCTTAAGTGGTCCTAAGACCCCTTAAGACACCCTTGAGAATTTAAATGAGTCAAAAGGGGTCAAGGGGAATCCCTAGGGGTCCTAACGCGTGATAAGGTGTACTAGGACCCCTAGGGAGTCTCTGTGACCCCTTTTGAGACATTAGAAGGCTCAAGTGTGTCTTAAGGGGTCATAAGTCCCCTTGAGACAGACTTGAGCATTCCAATGTGTAAAAAGGGGTCACAGGGACTCCCTAGGGGTCCTAATGCGTGATAAGGCATACTAGGACACCTAGGGACTCCTCGTGACCACTTTTGAGATATTGGAATGGTCAAGTGTGTCTTAAGGGGTTGTGGGACCCCTTAAGACACACTTGAGCATTCCAATGTGTCAAAAAGGGTCACAGGGACTCCCTAGGGGTTGTAGTATGCCTTATCATTCATGCTAGGACCCCTAGGGAGTCCCCGTGACTCCTTTTAACACATTGGAATGCTCAAGTGTGTCTTAAGGGGTCGTAGGACCCCTTAAGACACACTTGAGTGTTCCAATATGTGAAAAGGCATCATGGGGAATCCCTAGGGTTCCTAACATGTGATAAGGTGTACTAGGACCCCTAGTTAGTCCCCGTGACCCCTTTTGACACACTTGAGCATTCCAATGTGTCAAAAGGGGTCACGGGGAGTCCTTGGGGGTCATAATGTGTGATAAGGCATATTAGGACCCCTATGGAATCCCCGTGATCCCTTTTGACACATTGGAAGACTCAATTATGTCCTAAGACCCCTTAAGACACACTTGAGCATTCCAATCTATGAAAAGGGGTCACGGGGACACCCTAGGAGTCCTAGTATGCCTTATAATGCGTACTAGGACCCCTAGGGAGTCCCTGTCACCCCTTTTGACACATTGGAATGCTCAAGTGTGTCTTAAGAGGTCCTACGACCCCTTAAGACACACTTGAGCATTCCAATATGTCAAAATGTTGCACGGGAACTCCCTAGGGGTCCTAACACGTGATAAGGTGTACAAGGACCACTAGGAAGTCTTGGTGACTCCTTTTGACACATTGGAATGCTCAAGTGTATCTTTGGGGGTCTGAAGACTCCTTGAGAAACAACTTAGCATTCGAATGTGTCAAAAGGGGTCACGAGGAGTCCATAGGGATCCTAACACGTGATAAGGCATAGTAGGACCGCTAGGGAGTCGCGATGACCCATTTTGACACATTGGAATGCTCAAGTGTGTCTGAAGGGGTCCTAAGACCCCTTGAGACACACTTGAGCATTCCAATGTGTCAAAAGGGGTCACGAGAACTCCCTAGGGGTCCTAATGCATGATAAGGCGTACTAGGACCCCTACGGAGTGCCTACGACCCCTTTTGACACATTGGAATGCTCAAGTGTTTCTTAAGGGGTCCTAAGACCCATTGAGACACACTTGAGCATTCCAATGTGTCGAAAGGGTCATGGGGATAAGGTTTACTAGGACCGCTAGGGACTCCAGGTGACCCCTTTTGACACATTGGAATGCTCAAGTGTGTCTTAAGGAGTCCTACGACCCATTGAGACACACTTGAGTGTTCTAATGTGTCAAAAGGGGTCATGGGGACTCCCTAGAGGTCCTTACACATGATAAGGCATACTAGGACACCGAGGGAGTCCTGATGACACCTTTTGGCACATTGGAATGCTTAAGTGTGTCTTAAGGGGTCCTTAGACCCCTTGAGACACACTTGAGTGTTTCAATCTATCAAAAAGTGGTCACGGGGATTCCCTAGGGGTCCTTACATATGATAAGGTGTACTAGGACCCCTAGGGAGTTTTAGTGACCGCATTTGACACATTGGAATGCTCAAGTGTGTCTTAAGGGGTCCTAAGACCCATTGGGACACACTTGAGCATTCCAATGTGTCAAAAAGGGTCACGAGAACTGCCACTGGATTCTTACACATGATAAGGCATACAAGGACACCCAGGGAGTCCCCGTGATTCCTTTTGAAAAATTGGAAGGCTCAAGTGTGTCCTATGACCCCTTGAGACACACTTGGGCATCCCAATGTTTCAAAAGGGGTCACGAGGACTCACTAGGGGTCCTTACGCATGATACTAGGACCCCTAGGGAGTCCTGGTAACCCCTTTTGACACATTAGAATGCTCAAGTGTGTCTTAAGGGGTCCTAAGACCACTTAAGACACACCTGAGCATTCTAATGTGTCAAAATGGGTCACGGGGACTCCCTAGGGGTCCTAACGCCTGAAAAGCCATACTAGGACTCCTAGGGAGTCCCTGTGAGCCCTTTTGACACATTGGAATGCTCAAGTGTGTCTTAAGGGGTCCTAAGATCCCTTACGACACACTTGAGCATTCCAATGTGTCAAAAGGGGTCACGGGGTTTTCCTAGGGGTCCTAACACATGATAAGGTGTACTAGGACCCCTAGGGAGTCCTCGTTACCCCTTTTGAGACATTCAAATGCTCAAGTGTGTCTTAAGGGTTCCTAAGACCCCTTAAGACACACTTGAGCATTCCAATGTGTCAAAAGGGGTCACGGGGACTCCTTAGGGGTCCTAACATGTGATAACACGTCCTAGGACCCCTAGATAGTCGCCATGACCCCTTTCGAGACATTAAAACACTCAAGTGTGTTTGAAGGGGTCCTAAGACCCCTTGAGATAGACTTGAGCATTCCAATGTTTCAAAAGGGGTCATGGGTACTCCGTAGGGGTCCTAACACATGATAATGCATACTAGGACACCTAGGGAGTCCCTGTGACCCCTTTTGAGATATTGGAATGCTCAAGTGTGTCTTAAGGGGTTGTAGGACCACTTAAGACACACTTGAGCATTCCAATGTGTCAAAAAGGGTAACGATGACTCCCTAGGGGTTGTGGTACACCTTATCATGTGTACTAGGACCCCTAGGGAGTCCCCATGACTCCTTTTGAGACATTGGAATGCTCAAGTTTGTCTTAAGGAGTCATAGGACCCCTTAAGACACACTCAAGCATTCCAATGTGTCAAAAGGCATCATGGCGACTCCCTAGGGGTCCTAACACATGATAAGGTGTACTAGGACTCCTAGTTAGTCACATTGACCCATTTTAACACATTGGAATGCTCCAGTGTGTCTTAAGGTGTCCTATGGGGTCTTAAGATCCCTTCAGACACACTTGAACATTCCAATTTGTCAAAAGGGGTCACGGGGAGTCCCTAGGGGTCATAACGAGTGATAAGGCACACTAGGACCCCTAGGGAAACCTTGTTATCTCTTTTGACACATTGGAAGGCTCAAGTGTGTCCTCAGACCCCTTAAGACACACTTGAGCAACCCAATCTATCAAAAGGGGTCACAGTGACTCCCTAGGAGTCCTAGTATGCCTTATCACATGTACTAGGACCCCTAGGGAGTCCTCGTGACCCCTTTTGACACATTGGAATGCTTAAGTGTGTCTTAAGGGTTCCTACGACCCCTTAAGACACACTTGAGCATTGGAATGTGTCAAAAGGGGTAACAGGGACTCCCTAGGTGTCCTAACATGTGATAAGATGTACTAGGACCCCTAGGGAGTCCCGGTGACCCCTTTTGACACATTGGAGCGCTGAAGTGTGTCTTCAAGGGTCTTGAGACCCCTTGAGACACACCTGAGCATTCAAATGTGTGAAAAGGGGTCACGGGGAGTCCCTAGGGGTCCTAATGTGTGATAAGGCATACTAGGATGCCTAGAGAGTTGTGGTGACCCCTTTGGAAATATTGGAATGCTTAAGTGTGTCTTAAGGGGTCCTAAGACCCCTTTAGACACACTTGAGTCTTCCAATCTATCAAAAAGGGGTCACGGGGATTCCCTAGGGGTCCTTACAGGTGATAAGGTGTACTAGGACCCCTAGAGAGTCCCAGTGACGCCTTTTAACACATTGGAATACTCAACTATGTCTTAAGGGGTCTTAAGACCCCTTGGGACACACTTGAGCATTCCAATGTGTCAAAAGGGGTCACAGGGACTCCCTAAGGGTCCTTACACGTAATAAGGTGTACTAAGACCCCTAGGGATTCTCGGTGATCCCTTTTGACACATTGGAACACTCAAGTGTGTCTTAAGGGGTCCTAAGACCCCTTGAGACACACTTGATTGTTCCAATATGTCAAAAGGGGTCATGGGAACTCCCTAGGGGTCCTAATGCATAATAAGCCATATTAGGATGCCCAGGGATTCCCCGTGACCCCTTTTGACACATTGTAATGCTCAAGTGTGTCTCAAGAGGTCTTAGGACCCCTTGATACACACTTGAACATTCCAATGTGTCAAAAGGGGTCACAGGGAATCCGTAGGTGTTCTAATGAGTGATAAGGCATACTAGGACACCTAGGGAGTCCATGTGACCCCTTTCGACACATTGAAAAGCTCAAGTGTGTCTCAAGGGGTCCTAGGACCCCTTAAGATAATTGAGCATTCCAATGTGTCAAAAGGGGTCACGTGGACTCCCTAGGGGTCATACCGCGTGATAAGGCATACGAGAACCCCTAGGGAGTTTTGGTGACCCATTTTGACACATTGGAATGCTCAAGTGTGTCTCAAGGGGTCACCCCTTGAGACACACTTGAGCATTCCAATGTGTCAAAAGGGGTCACGGGAACTCACTAGGGGTCCTAACACTTGATAAGGCATACTAGGACCCCTAGGGAGTCCCCGTGACCCCTTTTGACACATTGGAATGCTCAAGTTTTTCTTAAGGGGTATTCACATTGGAATGCTCAAGTGTGTCTTAAGGATTCCTAAAACCACTTAAGACACAATTGAGCATTCGAATGTGTCAAAAGGGGTCAGCCAGACTCCCTAGTGGTCCTAACTCATGATAAGGCATACTAGGATCCCTAGCAAGTCCTTGTGAACCCTTTTGACACATTGGAATGCTCAAGTGTGTCTTAAGGGGTCCTAAGATCCTTTAAGACACACTTGAGCATTCCAATGTGTCAAAAGGGGTCACGAGGACTCCCTAGGTGTCCTAATGCATGATAAGGCATAATAGGACCCCTAGGGAGTCCTCATGACCCCTTATGACACATTGGAATTCTCAAGTGTTTCTTAAGGGGTCCTACAGTGTCCTAAGACCCCTTAAGACACACTTGAGCACTCCAATGTGTCAAAATGGGTCACGGGGACTACCTAGGGGTCCTAACACGTGATAAGGTGTACTAGGAACTCTAGGGAGGCCCCATGAGCCCCTTTGAGGCATTGGAATTCTCAAATGTGTCTTAAGGGGTACTAAGACCCCTTGAGACACACTTGAGCATTCCAATGTGTCAAAAGGGGTCACCAAAACACCTTAGGGGTCCTAACGCATGATAAGGTGTACTAGGACCCCTAGTGAGTCCTTGTGACCCCTTTTGACATATTAGAATGCTCAAGTGTCTCTAAAGGGGTCCTAAGTACCCTTAAGACACACTTGAGCATTCCAATGTGTCAAAAGGGGTCACGGGGACTCCCTAGGGGTCCTAACATGTGATAAGGCATACTTGGACCCCTAGAGAGTTCCTGTGACCCCTTTTGACACATTGGAATGCTCAAGTGTGTCGTAAGGGGTCCTAAGACCCCTTAAGACACACTTGAGCATTCCAATGTGTCAAAATAGGTCACGAGGACTCCCTAGGGGTCCTAATGCACTATAAGGCATACTAGGACCCCTAGGGAGTCCTTGTGACCCCTTTTGAGACATTAGAGTGCTCAAGTGTGTCTGAAGGGGTCCTAAGACCCCTTGAGATAGACTTGAGTATTCCAATGTGTCAAATGGGGTCACGGGGACTCCCTAGGGGTCCTAACGCATGATAAGGCATACTAGGACCCCTAGGGAGTCCCTGTGACCCCTTCTGAGACATTGGAATGCTCAAGTGTGTCTTAAGGGGTTGTAGGACCCCTTAAGACACACTTGAGCATTCCAATGTGTCGAAAAGGGTCACGGGGACTCCCTAGGGGTTGTAGTACACATTATAACATGTACTAGGACTGCTAGGGAGTCCTCGTGACCCCTTTTGATACATTGGAACACTTGATTCTATCTTAAGGGGTCACGAGGACTCCCTAGGGGTTCTAACATGTGATAAGGCATACTAGGACCCCTAGGGAGTCCCCGTGACCACTTTTGACACATTCAAATGCTCAAGTGTGTCTTAAGGTGTCCTACAGAGTCCTAAGACCCCTGAAGACACACTTGAGCATTCCAATGTGTCAAAAGGGGTCACGAAAACTCCCTAGGGGTCCTAACGCATGATAAGGTGTACTAGGAACCCTAGGGAGTCCCCGTGACCCCTTTTGATGCATTGGAATGCTCAAGTGTGTCGTAAGACCCCTTAAGAAACACTTGAGAATTCCAATTGTGGTGTGTGAAAATTGTACCTAATTTGTAGACACAACACTTCAGTAAAACATTAGAGGTTAGCAAAAATCAAAATCATGCAAAATTGAAATCTAATTTAACCAAGCGATTTACTGCCTTCTAGTAGGTGCGAGATTAATGTTCTCAGATTGCTATCGAGATTAGTGACCTAGATGACACCTAAATGAAGGATTTGAATGCCAAACTGATATGAAATATGAATGCAATTAATCTATTTTTTTAATATTTTCTATGCAATAATAATGATAAAAACTGATATGAATCTATGCTAACAATGATATGAAATATGAATCTAAATGAATGCAAAACAAGATTGATCTCACAAAGGTGTCGATTCGCAAGAGCTTTGATTTTTCCAATTCCAATTCTCCAGCGTGATTGTGCAAATTTGTGGATGAATTATGAAGAGCTAAGCCTTGGTTTTATAGAAATCTAGGGCTTTAGAGGTGCATGAGAAAAAGCCATAAATCACTCAAATAACTCAGCTTGATTTTTGAGTTATTTTTAAATAACAGATAATTAAGTCACAAAAATCATGCAAAAGCATAGTTCAACTCGAATTAGAAGTTTAGATCAACTTTACAACTCAAAAAGATGTTGAGTTTCAAAAAGCTAACAAATTGCATTGATTTTTCAATTTGAGTTTAACTGGTCCTTGAATGTGCACATGGATAATTATGATTTAATAAATAAATAAAGTGATTTATTCTCAACTTAACTACTTTTTGAAATAAAATAATTAATTTATGGGTTAATTAACTATTTTATCAAAATTTTATTAAAAACTATATTATTAAATAATGACAACTTGCTTTAATTAATTAAATAAGAATTTAATCAATTATTCATAAGATATTGGATTTATTGTCAAAATTAAATAATACAATTAATAATAGATAGAATTAAATTTAATTACATAATTAATTTGGCAAGATATTAAATCTAATTAACTAAATATGAAAATATTCAATTAATCAAACTTAGGATAAATGTGATTTATCACCAAATAATCATTAAATTAAAGATAATTAAGATAATTAGGAATATTGCTAGGAATATTCCCCGATGCAGAATTTAAGATAATCAATTATGATTCGATGATGTTTAGATGTGCCTTAGATTAGGACTTTGATGTCAATTTTGTTTGAATTGTTGATATAGAAGGTTAATGAACTTATAGCCCATTTTTGGGGTATTACATTTTGCCCCTCTTTGAATTACTATGTGAAGCGCAGTGGTTCAAAGAAAGTCTGTGTTTGATAGAGATATGAAATTGATTTGAAATTGATAATTGATATGAGACAGAAGCTGATTGATATTGATTTGATATGGAGATAATAGGTCCTGAATCCTTCAGTTGCCAAAGAACTAAGGAAATGACACTGATGATCCGATGGTTGCAAAAACTAATACAGTTTACAAGATTAGGAGAATACCAGATTGATATGGATTGACGAATCTTATATGCCCCAAGTGATGATAGATTTGCCCCAAGCGATGAGGACTTTTGATGAATCAGTAACTAGACGTGGTTGTTGTCTTGATTACTAAGGAAGATATGATTTGCATAAAGATATGATTTCAAATTTGATTACAGACTTTGAATGATGTGCAATACCATGCCCCCTTTGGGATTAAAATTGAAATCTGACAAGAAAAGTCAGCGTTGAGAGTTCAGAAGCATGTTAATTGATTGGAAAAGTGGTTATACACATCCGGGAATGCATTCTGCATCATCGGAAGGTCCCAAAAGACCAATTTTGACTAGATTTGACCATGAGTTGACCATAGTTGACCAATTTGAAAATTTGATAGTTTGATGTAAGATAATCAGTTAAGTTGAATACTGGATTTTTATGATGAATGAAGGTTGAATGTGCAAGTAGTAGACCATCCTAGGCTCAAAAAATTTTAAATCATGATTTTGACATATTGAATGATCTCAGATTTTGATTTTGATCCCAAAAATGGATTCAGAATGTTGAAATTAGCCAGGGGTGCAATTTTCATGAATAATAGAGCACTTTTGAAAATTAGGTCAAATGCTATATAAAGGCCTGAAGGGTCATTTTCAATTCATTTCAACCATTTGACTTTGGAAATTGTGCAGAGCCCTCTGAGTGAGAAAATGGTAGAACAACGAGATATGAAGGTTCCTATGAGTTCACATCAATTTGAGCACAGCCGAAGATACCAGAGACCCCGACAGTATGGACATCCGGTAGGTGGACCTCTGTGCCCCTCTGAAAATGCAAATTTTTCATGTTCTTAGCATTTTTAAATATTTTCATATGCGTTTTGCTTTTTTAATTTTTGCATGTTTGAAAACTCATATGAGTCTCAACCCAGACTCGTCTGACACTTCATTTAAATTTACATTGTCATTTCAAGTATGCCCAAGTGTCGTATGAGAGGGACCCTTGTGTCGTATGACATTTCACCAGGTCCCTCAAAACTCGTATGATCCCACGCGTAGTGTCATATGACCATGGAGTGCCATTTGGTCTACTATGGAATGTCATACAACATTTGATGCCAATCTGGATTGTCATATGAAAAATAGAGTGTTGAAAACTGACTTTTAGGGTCAAATTTTGACTTTTCTGATGCCTGATGCTGATATTTGACTGGTTGACCTACCTTCTGAAGTACTTGACTGTCTAATTTCTATAGTATTAGCCTATTATTGAACCCAATTTCTCATAGAATACCTTGTTTTTGTATGATATAGGTGACATATCCAGATGTACACGTCTGACATTCATACCCGGCTACCCAGAGATTATGTGTTGCGCTTTCAGACCCGATGAGGGTTCATCTTGTTGCCTGTGGATTCAAGTATTTGATTCATTTACATGATATTAGGGTAAATCATGGCCTTTTGACTGCCTTGATTGAGAGATTCCATTCGAAGACACAGATGTTTCATTTACCTACTAGAGAGATGACCATGACTCTAGAGGACGTCTATAGGATACTGCACATTCCATTTCATAGCAGTCAGCATCCTGAGTATGTGAGTTCTAGTTAGGGTGGTCTTCATGCCATTAGGCATCTATTTGGAGATGATACTCAGTTGATGGGGTCCATTTCTTGGGAGACCCTTGTATAGCGATATGGTCAGACACACCGTTTAGAGTGCATTATTGCTGGTATGATCTGGGAGCTTATCATGCTAGGCCATCAGTAGAATGGCTTTTTGATGGGATGGGCCCCGATGGTAGCACTTCTTATGGCTACACCCACTGAGCTTGCCTGGGGTCAGTGCCTCTTGGCACATATGTTTTTAGAGATGCATGAGATCATTTATCAGGATTGCAAGAGCTTTGCTTCAGGAGCTCTTGTATTACAGATATGGGCCTGGGAGCATATCCCAGTATTGAGACCAGTTTTTCAGACACAGCGGCAGCCACAGGAGCCAGTGATATATGCATATGTTGGTTATGTCACACAGGTCTGGATGGGTCATACTGAGTACTTCTGATGATGTCTAGATGACATGACGTTTGTTCATTGGAGGCCATATTTGTAGATAGAGGTCTGGCCCACTGCGAGGGAGCAGTATAGTTTTCTTTTTCAGAGTCAAGTACTTATTGGCTGCTCTCCCACTATTCTGGAGAGATTTTTGATTAGTAGAGTGTGGCATCAGTATGGACATAGACAGGATACCCCATGAGAGTACACTACATATTCTCACATTGTGCATGAGATCGGGCTCAGATGGACACCGAGGCTCTCCTATTCCTTATGTGCAGAGGAGTATAGTGCCATTATAGGTAGAGATTGGGACTACCAGCCACAAGTTGTCGATGCAGGAGTGACAGATGGATACATTGCATGGCGTGCAGATCATCCTATTCATAGATTCTTAGATCCTACAGAGTTGATACCCTCCATGGAGGAGGCGATGGATGTTATAGGTGCTCCTATGGTACAGGGCCCGAGACCATAGGTAGTACATCCCACACGACCCAGACAGAGAGTGATAGCTCCATTACAGAGATCATCTGGGCATATGAGGCCTCCTTGTCCTTCTACCTCTCCCATAGGTACATCCATAGGGTCACATAGATGATCCAGGGGTGAGAGGGGTACATTGGGTAGTATTGGTGTGACAGATGAGGTGTTGGTAGGTGAGCAGTTTATAGGTGGTGATGTAGATCCCACATAGGTAGACACCACTTTTGATTTGGGTGCAGAGGTCAGACACTGCAAGGTGCATAGATCAGAGACCACTAGATAGCAGCCAGAGCAGCCAGCATAGGATACAAAGATGCCAACAGCTACAGTAGAGCCCACTGTTCCTCTCACTTCTGTAGAGATGATTAGATAGCTCAGAGCTCAGGTCTGGGATGTGAAGGTTCAGAGTGCCAGATGGGAGGAGAGGTTTCAGGAGGCAGACAGGTAGCGCACTGAGCTTCGTGCAAAGCTTTGTTCAGAGGTTCAAAGACTACAAACAGAGGTGACCCATCAGACCTCATGGGCCTCCTATTATGTGTCTGCATACTATGCTATTGTTCCTACTAAGCAGAGAGTACCTACATACTCCGAGTACATGGCAGCCTTAGAGGGAGCTAGGGCACCGAGGGTAGAGGTCATACCAGATGCACCACCGCCTCCTCCACCAGATACCGAGGAGCACGCTAAGAGTTGATTCCTGTGGTCATGTTTTGATATATTCTGTTCTTTGTTATCACTGATATACCATTCTAATCCTGATAGCTTTCCAGAGCTCATTCTTTTGTACATTGTGCCAGTAGTGCATCCCTGACACATTTCAAGATTTTTGATATATATGAGATCGATATTTTGATTGTGACTTCATTTGTACTTGTCATGGTGTGGATTTATGATGATATCATGCTATGCTTATGCTATGATTAGTGTAGAATGTATGTATGGATCGATGCAATGCAATGATTTCTTTTATATGTATGGATGTTATGCAAATGTAATTGATTATGAAAAGATGTATGTATGATTTATGCTTATGCAATGAATGTAATGTAATGTAACAAATGATAATGATATAAGATGTAAATGCAGTGATACACATGATATGTTTGTGCAGGTTGATGAAGACAAGTACTCAGTCTTATGTCAAAAGGATGTTTAACCCTGGAGGGTTACTGCTTGTGGTTTGATGAAGAGATCTTTGAGTGAGACTTAGCTCTCGTTAGATGTGAAGAATTGATATGAAGAATTGTTTAAGTTTTGAAGTATTTCCAAATAGTTGTGAGATATGCAAACATGCAAAATGCAAAGAGACATGCAAAATGAAATGCAACCTAAGACCTAGGACCTAGTCACTGATCATATGTCGATTTGTTATTATCATTGAGCTTTTAGGTAACTGGATAAACCAATACAATGCCCACTAGCTATGAAACCATAGACATATGAATATCAATTTGTATGCGCAAGAATCAATACAACACCCACTGGAAACAACCATGGATATATGAATATTGATTTTATTTTCAGAATGTCGGATTAGATATAAGCACCAAGGCACAAATGTCAGGATGACCTGAATATCATGTCCATTTTGATATAGAAATTTGTACAAGCATCAAAACATAAATGTCATGATGACCTGAATACGCCTTGCATTACAAACACATCAAACAGCTAAGAGATTATTCTAAATCCAATGTGAATTACCCGTAGTGACCCTTTATCATTCACATCCTTAGGTAAGATTGCGTTTCATAGTAGGAGAAAGAACTCACTCAAAAAGACAATAGTGAGATCAAAATTCCTTGAATTTTCTAGGTATCAATGGTTGAGGTACGCATGGCCATCCAATTCGAGATAGAGGCTCTTACAGTCGGACACCATTTCAATCCAGAATTTCCAAAGACATTAGATTTTCACATACAAGTAGAAGACAAAGAAAAGATTATGCCCCTAGTCATCACTCTCTAAATCCTATAAAGGACATCATAGAAGAGCTCGAAGGGACACAATATGCAAAAATCTCAATGCGAATCAGTAAGCATACAAGGAGATAAAAGCATGAAAAGTACAGATTGTTTTCAGTTTTCAGTTTGATGTTGATTGCGTTGTTGTAGATGCAAAATCCTTTCTGGAGACAAGACTGACTGACTCACTCACAGGAAGCTTCAAAAGGACTCTGACTGGATATGATACATCTATGATATACTGGAGACCATAGGATATGACATTGATTGCCCCCAAGTTTGAAAATTGATAGGATACAGATGCTTGAGTAGATTGGTGGACAAACTGACTTATTGAAAATAGGAATGCAGAAACAAACCGGGAGATATATACAAACTAAAGCAAGACTAAAAGCTGGGAAAGACCAAGATTGTGCTAATAGATGGAGCGTTTTGAACCAAGTGGCACCCATTTGCTGGGTTTTCACCATCTTGGCAGAGATTCTATTTTTGCTACCAAGGCACCTGTTTCCAGGTTTTCACCAAGGCACTTTTTTTATTTTTTATTTTTTATTTTTGTATTTTTCACTTTTTTCAATTTTTTTGAATTTTTAATTTTTTTAAATTTTTTTGTGAATCATCAAGGTGCCTATTGCTAGGTTTTCACCAAGATGTTCATTTTTTCAGGACTTTTTCCAATTTTAAAGATTTTTTAGGACATTTTACCATAGATTGAATGTCTTAGGTGTAGAATTTCATTAGATGGAGAACATTGATTGGTTCTAGGAGCTGTTCTCCTTCAGTCGTTGAGAGTTGATAGGCACTAGAGCCAAAAGTAGTGGTGATAACAAAGGGACCCAGCCAGTTGGGTTTGAACTTCCCCTTGCATTCTCGATGTGATTGATTTTTAGGATTTTCTCTCAAGACTTGATTGCAAACCTAAAATTCTCTGTGTCTGACTTTCTTGTTGTAGCCTCTAGACATTCTCTTATGATATACTCTAAGATGATCATATGCTACTTGTTTGTGCTCATCTAGTAGTTCAAGTTCTTGCAACCTAGACACTCTGTAGTCATCATCAGTTACTAGACCATGCATTCTGATTCTTAGTGATGGGATTTCAACCTCAATAGGTAGTACCGCTTTAGACCCACAAACTAAAGTGAAAGGTGTAGCCCTAGTAGGTGTTCTGATACTTTTTTTGTAGGCCCATAGAGCTGGATTAATCATGAGATGCTAGTCTCTGCCAGTTTTGTTTACTGTTCTGTGCAAGATCTTTAATAGATTTTTGTTAGAAGCCTCTACTTGTCCATTCCCTTGAGGATAGTAGATAGAAGACCAATGTTGGGTGATCTTGAATTTGGCACATAGATCATCTAGGTCTTTATTCCTAAATTTCCCACCGTTATCTATGATTATGGAATGACGTATCCCATATCTGCATATGATATAGTTCAATATGAACATGGGGATCTATTTCCCTGTTGCTTGTGTCAAAGGGACCACCTCTACCCATTTTGTAAAATAATCTGTGGCTATGATTATATGGGTATGTCCGTTAGAAGAATGAGGATGAATCATCCCGATAAGATCAAATGCCCATTGATGGAAAGGCCATTGTGTTGTAAAGGGGATTAGATCCCTCCCTGGAGCATGAATTAGGTTGCCATGTACTTGAAACTTTTGACAATTCTTAGCAAATTTGATAGCCTCTTTCTCCATTTCAGGCCAATAGTACCCAACCCTAATAAGTTTTTGAGCTAGTGTTAAACCATTTGAGTGTGACCCAAAAATACCATCATGGACTTCCTCTAATGCATGTTGAGACTCTTCCCATTCTAAACATCTAAGTAGCATACCATCTAGACCTCATTTGTATAGATCATTACCAATGATGACATATCGGGAGGCATCACGTATAAGGTATCTCTTTTCATGGCGGTTGAAGGTATCGGGGATGATTTGGTCTTGGAGATAGGAAAATAGGTTTTTATATCAGGATGAATCATGACCTACAATAGTGCAAATCATGTGGGTTTCGAGGGAGTCATATGCAGGATAAGATAGTGCTTCCACTAGGAACTCATAGCGTAGCTCATGTTCAGGCTGCTGTAATAAAGTAGATAGTGTTGCCATTGCATCGATAGCCTTGTTCTCCGTTCTAGGAATTTTCTCAAATGTGATAGATATGAAATATTTCTTAAGATCATCTACCATTCTCTTGTAAGGAATGAGATTTTCATCTTTAGTTTGGTACACATCATTGACTTGATGAATAACAAGTTGAGAGTCTCCATGAATGTGTAGCTTTGTTACTCTCCATTCAATTACTAGTTTCATACCATTCAAGAGGGCTTCATATTCCACAATATTGTTTGTGCAGGGGAAATTTAGTCTGAATGCTTTTGGGATGGAGTATCCTTGAGGAGTTATGAACAATATGCCTACTCCAGATCCATTCTATGTATAGGAGCCATCAAAGAACAATTGCCATTCTCTAGAAGATAGGTGCATAATAGAGGAGTCTAGAAATTCCATTTGCATTGGTGTGTCATCAAACATGGGTGCATCTGCTAGTTGATCAGCAATAACTTGACCTTTTATAGCTTTTCTTTCAACATATTCAATGTCAAATTCACTGAGGAGCATGAACCATTTAGGAGCATGACCCATTTAGCCAGTCTACTTGTGAGGGCAGCCTTGCTTAGTAGGTATTTTAGTGGATCAATTTTTGCTACTAGATGCGTGGTATGAGCTAACATATAGTGTCTTAGTTTCTATGATGCAAAGATCATAGCGAGACAAGCTTTCTCAATCATAGAATATTTCTTTTCATACGCCACCAATGTTCTACTTATATAATAAATGGCTCTTTCCTTTTTCTCTTCATCATGTTGCACTAGAAATGCCCCCAGTGATGTGGCTGTTGCGGAGACATATAAGATCAATGGCTTCCCATGAATAGGAGGCATTAAGATAGGTGGATTTGATAGATACTTCTTGATATGGTTAAAGTTGTTCTCACATTCTTCATTCCATGCAAAGGTCACACCTTTATGTAATGTTTTTGTAAAAGGTTGTGATATGTCCGCTAGCTGTGATATGAATCTTCTGATAGATTGAACTCTTCCCTGCAACGTCCTCATTTGACTGATATTCATGGGAGGTTGCATCTCTATTATAGCCTTGACTTTAGCCAGATCAACTTCAATGCCCTTCTTTGAAACTATGTATCCTAAGAGCTTTCCAGAAGTGACACCAAAAGCACACTTCTTAGGATTTAGTCGGAGACTAAACTTTTCCATTCTGTCTAGGATCATGCTCAAGTCCTTTAAATGTTCAGTCCTGATCATAGATTTTGCCAATGTGTCATCAACATAATCTTCCATGGTTCGATGCATCATGTCATGGAAAATAGATGTCATTGCTCTTTGATATGTAGCTCCATTATTTTTAAGCCCAAATGGCATGACATTCTAGCAGAAGGTGCCCCATGCACATGTGAAAGTAGTTTTCTCTTGCTCCTATGGAGCAATTTTTATTTGGTTATATCCAGAGAAACCATCCATTAAAGAATACATCTCGAAACCCGCAGTCATGTCCACTATCATATCAATGTTAGGTAGTGGAAAATCATCCTTAGGGCATGCTCTATTCACATCTCTAAAGTCTGTGCACACTCTGATTGACCCATCTGGTTTAGAAATAGGTACAATATTAGAGATCCACTCTGCATAGTCAATAACTCAGATGAATCTGACATTTAGGAGCTTATCTAATTCAGCTTTTACAAGGAGTGCAACATGAGGATGCATCTTTCTCAATTTTTGCTTGACAGGTTTGACATTTGGAGCAATAGATAAATGATGCATTATAAGATTGGGATCCAATCCTGGCATATCTGAATATTTCCATGCAAAGTTGATCTTCTTCTCTATTAGGAATGTTGTAAATTTTTGTTTCTCTTCTTTTGATAATGATTGTGCTACATGTACCAATTGTGGTTCCTCTGTTGTACCCAAATTGATGGATTGAGTGGGCTCAATTAGAACTGGAGATCTATCCTATAAATGACTCAGAAGGACATCAAATATCTCATCCTTAGGCACCTCAGAGAGGTTTTCACCTTTGGATACATCTTTTATTTTTACTTTTGTTGGTTCTGAGACTGCCACAAAGTGGTTTTCACCCTCAGAACTCTTTTTCTTTTTCTTTTTGCTTTTTTTTTCTGACTAAGATATTTGATGTCCGACTCGGTCATGCTGACACTCGATTCACTGATGGAAGTACTCATAGGATCAACTGCATTGAGGTAGAAAGTGAGGGCATAGTCATTTAGGAAGGTATAAATACCATGGCTCAGATTCATGGAGGTTTGATCAATAAGTTCTGGATATTTGATAGTCAAAGTAGGGAAAGATTGGGAGATAGTGTTTATGGATATGGATCTATCATCATTGGTCCTAACCTGACACTCAAGTTCAAAGGTGATACTACAACTTAAGACATCCAATTCATGAATAGGCTCAATGTCATCCTGGGAGTCTAATTCAGCCATAGGTGGATCAGACTCGATAGGTTCATCATTTCACTCTAGACTTACGTTGGTTTGAGGTGCATATTGGAAAATAACATCAACATGTTTCTCTGTGATAAGGTCATCTAGTTTAGGGATGACTCCCCATTCATAGTCATTAGATTCATCTTTTGATTCAAGATCTCTAGGAAATCTTAGAACATGAGTAAAGTCAGGGTGAATACCCAAGAAGGGTTACCCTCAGATTCTGATTTGTATTCATACTCATGAGAATCTATCTCAGAATCACTACCACTTCCCTCTTCTTGATTGTTTTCAAGATTAGCTAGTTCCTGTGTTGCAACTATCTCTTGATTGATAGTAGGTTCTTGTGTTTCTACTACATTAATGCTTTTGATAGGATCATCTTTATCATCAAGAAGGTCTTTGATCTCTTTAGGCAATTTTTCATAGGGGATGAGTTTTGAACTATCTAAATCACTATCAGATGGTTCTGTTTCTTCTTTCTTAAGAAGAGGTTCCCCTAGTGTGATCTGCTCTATGACATGAGAGCAGTTACCTTTGAGGTGATAGGGTTTCTTCTTAAAGCCTAAGCTAACTTTGTTTTTATTTTCTCTACCAGTATGTGGGAGAGGTACCTCAAGACCTTTTCCTCTGATTCCTAGAGGTCCTTTACCTAAATATCCCATCTTAGCTATTAATTTATCTCCTGGACCATATGACTTGGAAGGGAGTTTAGATACTCTAGAGTCACTAGTTTGAACAACTTGAGATTCAGGTTCATCTTTGTATAGCCATGATAGCACAGCCTCATCCTCTTCAAATTCTTGCTTGGATACTCATTTTGCTACAAAATTCTTTTTATATGCTTCAAGAGGTTCTTTAGAGTCTGGTTTGGATTGTTTCAAAGATTGCCCATAAGACTTAGGTGAGATAGGGAGAGATGTCAAATATAAGACCGGCTTGATAGTATATTCTCCCATACTATTTTCTTTGATATTAACCTCTTTTGCAAGATCTTCCATTTTAGATTTGGATGCTTCTTTAGTTGGTTCAATGGAAGATTCTTTGTTATTAGGTACAAGCTTATCTGCACTTTCCTTCAAGGTGTTGCAAGTTGTATTCAGATATGTGGGGATAGTAACCTCTACTCCTTCATAAGGAAACTTTAGACATTGATGGTACGTAGAAGGAATAGCTTGTATTTTATGTATCCATGGTCTCCCTAGAAGGACGTTGTAGGCCAAAGGTAGATCAACCACTTGACAAATGGTATCTTTGATAACTGGACCCACTCTGATAGGTAAGACAATGGTGCCTTTAGAATATCTTTCTTGTTCATCATAGGCCTTGATAGTTATTTTCTTTCTAGGATCAATGGCAAATTTTGAAAATCCCAATTGTGTGATCAAGCTGTAAGAACAAATGTTTAGGCCAACGCCCCCATCTATCAACACACGTTTGACTCTACAGTTCTGGATCAAGACTTCTATATGCAAAGGTTGATTATGTGGGTGACTCAAAGAGTTGTCATCTTCCTCTAAAAAGGAGATATATTGCGGAGATGTAAGATGTCCAACCATAGTCTGGAACCTGTCTAAATCAAGGTCATTAGGAACATTGGAAGCGAGCAAAGCTTTATTGAGAATGGCTTTATGAGCTGGAGATATTCGAAGCAAATCAAACATGGAGATTTTCGCATTAGTGTGCTGGAGTTGTTGAACAATGCTATAAGACATAGGCCTTTTATCCTTCGGATTGGAAGATTTGGAAGCAGCCTTTTGTTTAGAAGCAGATGAAAGATTGAAGGGTACCTTAGGGACATTTGATGAATCTAGGATTTGTCCTTTCAGATGCGTTTGAGCTTGTGATTGAGTAACTACGTTAGCTAAGGAATGATTTCTATCTCTTCATATAATTGTGATGACATTGCAACTTTCAGAGAGACATGGCTCAACCATATTGATGACAACATTATTTCCAGGGTAGGCATAGTTGACTTTTGCCCCCATATTAGGCTGAGAAGTTGAAACTTCTTGACCATGTTTCAAAAATGGTTTTGTGAATGCTGTATGATCATTATTGCTGGTGGGATTTTCAATTGTGATGTCTCCACTATCGATCAGATCTTGAATGGTATGCTTCAAGTGATAGAAACTACTAGTTTTCTGACCTTTACTCTGATGGAAATCATAGAATTCATTTTCCTTCCACCATATCGGTTTGGGGTCCTGAGCATTCGGTCGGATTGGTGGTAAAGAGATGATGTTATCAGCCAGTAGAGTTTTCATAGCTGATTCTAAAGACTCTCCTAGAGGAGTAAATTTTTTATGTTTATCCCATTTTTTGAATTCTGGCTTCCTTTGAGATGGTTGAGAAGACTTTTTCTCTGAGGCTTTAATGGCTTGAGTACCAAGAGTGAGATTGTAGGTTGGTGCCTTTGATGGGGCATGGATAGTGTCAACAATGCCATCTATGATGATGCCTTTGTTCTTGTTCCAATTTTTATTCTTGTCTTTAGAACTGGATCCTGATTCGTACTTGTCTTTTTGAAGTGTGATTTCTCCTTTTTTTACAAGCACTTTTTTTATTTTGATAGCATTATCCACCATCTTGTCAAAAGATGTATGATCTTGCATTTTTAAGGGATAATTGATTTATGGAACAAGGTTGTTGATGAAGATTTCCAATTTTTCTATTTCTGGGATAGATCTGGCATATAGAGAGAACTTCTTCCTCCATCTCTTGAGAAATGTTAGGAATGGTTCCCTTGGATATTGCTTGAGATTACAAATATCGATCATGGTGACTGGGTGCTGAATATTGTAGGAGTATTGTTGATAAAACAATTTGATTAACTCCTCAAAAGTTTTGATAGTAGAAGGCAGTCTAGAGAACCAATGGATGGCTGCTCCCCCTAGAGATCGAGGGAAGAGACACATCAGATAGGTTGGTTCGTGCATGAACTCCATGGATTGTGTACAAAATTCTCTAACATGATCTTGAGGATTGGAGTGTCCATCATACTTGTCATACTTTGGCATCTCCACTATTTTTGGAAATGGTGGCATATACAAGTCTTTGTCAAATGGAAAAGGGCATAGAGCTTCCATGGAGAACTCTTTGGGTTCCTTTTCTTTCTCAAGGCTATTAAATTTGACTTGTAAAGCATGTATCTATTTCATCATAGTTGTGAGTGGATTCTCTTCCTCATGTGTAATGATATCTTCAATATTAAAGTTGGGAGGAAGTTTAGCTCCTTGATGAGCTAGTTGTAAAAAGTATGCTTCTCTATCTTCTTTCAAGAAATGCTTCATCATTCGTTTGAAGTTATCGTCATTTTGATATTGAGCAATTTCTTTAGGTGTGGGTTCTTGATCTACACCATGTTGGGATTGAGCTCTTTGAGTGCCAAAATTTGTCCCTTCTTGAGACATGGTAGGAGTTTGTGGACTCCCTGGATTAGATTGATGAGGGGTATGTTGAGTATCTCCATGAGTTGATGGAGGAGGTATGTAACCAGATTTCAACCCATAGTTGCCAAGACCATCGTCCTCGTAAAGACCATAATTGATGAGTTGCTTAAGAGTTGGAGTTTGGAGAGTGGTGATAGATTTCTTGTGAGAGGAAGCTCTAGTCTCCACCATTCACCTCAGTTGAAACAAAAGAATAAGATCCAGATAACTGAAGAGTGAATTGAATCAAGATGATCAGATGATGCAACCTTGTCAAGGTTTGATTGATTTAAAGATTTGATTAGATGTGGATGAAGGATATTGTGCCTTGGATGTATGGGTAGGTTCCCAAAAGATAGCGGACAAGATATCACAACACTTAGTCATTTTGATGATTGATTGAAGATTGATAGTTATGACAAGGTTTTGACACAGGATGATAAGGACTCAAATCGATTAAACAGAAGGCTGAATCGGATTCAAAAGGCCACTTTAGGAAAATGATTGGATTCTTAATAGCTACTGCTCTATTCCTGACATAGTGATTCATTTGATAGATTCTGAAACTAGGCTAAAAAAGCTAAATATATGGCAATTTTGACAATTTTTTGACAACTTTCAAAAATTTCCCAAACGACACTCTACAGACTCATACGACAGTGGGTATGCTGTCAAACAATAGTTGAAAAACTTGTACAACAATTGCAAGAAAGATTTTGACTCTTAGAATTTTCTGGCATCAAAACTCGTACGACACTGGGTGGGTTATCATACGACAGTTGGGTAGCAATAAAATGACAGTTGAAAATATCATACGACAGTTGGGTAGCAACGAAATGATAGTTGAAAATCTCATACGACAGTTGCAAGATTTTGACTTTGAGAATTTGCTAGCATGGAAACTTGTATGACACTGGGTGCCCAATCATACAACAGATGGGTTGTAATGAAATGACACTTGATCGAAACTCGTATGACTTTCTAACCTCCTGAGATGACTTTTGACTCAAGAAAAGGATTTTACTTCAGATTTTGCAAATTTTGAGTTTTCAGATTTGAATTATTTGCAAATTTCAATGTCCAGATTTGAGGATTGTAATAGATTTGTCCGTTTTCAATAACCAGATAGATAAACAAACACACAAAACAACAAGCAAGTGATTTCAAGCATGTTTGAAAACAATTAACAAGGGCAAAAGCAACCTTGCGCATGAACAATCAAGTGAATTATTCGTTCTAATCCTTAGAAGCGCTAATTGCGTATGTTCCAAAAATGTTTTGCAATAACGCACATATACCCTATAAAATGAAAATTTGGCCTCGCTAGGGTTTTTAGTAATGGTTTGACTCTGCAACTTTTATGATCCAAAGGGGTGAACTCCAATCCCGGTGCACTAGGTTTTTGACACAATCTGACAATTTAATCTTCAGGAGCTGCTAGGGAGATCTGACAACCCAACAATGAACCATACCTATGGATATTTCTTCCACAAGGACATTTATATAGCGGCTGTCACTACCATGGCAAAAATGGCTATTACTGCTTGAGGTTCTGTCAATGCAGTTTTCCCTGTGAAGGGATTGTCCGCTATGGTTAACCCTCTCTAAAGGTGACTCACGATAGTTTACCACAAGGGGACTTGGCTCCGGATCCAAGGTTGTGATACCTCTTCACTTTTAACCCAAACAAAGCAAGCAAATTAATTTGACACGCTAAGACAAAGTTTGTCTCACCAAGGTCTATGATATCAACCCCATGTGATCTATCAACCTCTCTGGAGAGAGAATATATCAATCAATAAGGGAAGATGCACGAACCAAGTAGAACGTGAGATGCACTAAGTATCCTCCCCACCTACAAGGGATCCCTCATTGAGAAGGGTTTCGCTAGGAACCCACTCTCTCAAGATCCACGAATAGTGTTCATGGGGCCTAATTACTATGTGAGCACAGATGTATGTTTCCAAAAGCAAATCTACCAAAAGTATCCAAAAAAGTAGAAAGAGGAACACTTAATGCTTAAAGTGAATATGAGATGAGTCCACAAGGTGGAACACTTAACACCTCACACAAGCTAAAAATGAGTCCCCAACTTAGAAAACAAGTGAGTTCCTAAAAGCACAAAAGGGTTGCCAAGTGGAACACTTAATGCTTCTGTCCTGTTGACCCCTCCCCTTTATGGCGCTGAGATTGCAACCACAAGGTGGAATGAGGGGCCAGTGGATTAGTGAGTCCAATAACCCAAGATAGCAATCAAGATCAATCACAAGTATCTGAGACTACTTAATGAATCCTTAAGGGGTCACAACCTAGTATCAATTATGCAAGTGTGTAAAACAAAAGCATGAAAAGAATCACCCAAGATAGACACACGAGAGATTTATTTTAAGCCCCAAATTGAAATATTATCAGCACAAGTGGAATACCTGAGATCCTTGCAATGCGCTTAGTAGATTTTTACCTGATTTTAGCAAACTTTATGCTTTTTCCAATCAAAACCAGCAAAAATCAATCAGAAATAGTAAATTTCAATTGTTAGGGTTAACTGTCAGTCAAAATCCAAAAATCAAATCTGACAAATTGCCTGCCAAAATGAAATGACAATTAAAATCTGATACCAAAACTCATACAATAGTGGGTCTCTTACCATATGAGAGTCAAATCTTGATGCGGAAACTCGTACGATAGTGGGTCTCTTACCATACGACAGTTGAATCCTGATGCTGAAACTCGTACGACAATGGGTCTCTTACCATATGATAGTCAAATCCTAATGTCGAAACTCGTACGACAATGGGTCACTTACCATACAATAGTTGAAACCTGATGTTGAAACTCATATGACAGTGGGTCTCTTACCATACAACAGTTGAAACCTGATGCCAAAACTCATACGACAGTGGGTCTCTTACCATATGACAGTCCAGAAACTCGTACGACACTAGGTGTCTGATGAAACGATAATCCAGCCTCCAAACGATAGTGGGTTCTCGATGAAATGACACTCGGTCAACTGTCATATGACAGTGGGTTCAAAATCATATTACTTTTGTTAGAAACTCGTATGAAGATTGTACGGACAAAAAATAAAAATCATATTTTTGCACAAAAACTGAGGAGAAAAAGACATAATTTGATAGAATTGAATTGGAAACCCATTTTAGGGCCCCACGGTGGGAGCCAAAAATGTGGTGTGTAAAAATTATACCTAATCTGTAGACACGACACTTCAATAAAATATTAGAGGTTAGCAAAAATTAAAATCATCCAAAATTGAAATCTAATTTAACCAAGAGATTTACTGCCTTCTAGTAGGTGCGAGATTAATGTTCTCAGATTGCTATCGAGATTAGTGACCTAGATGACACCTAAATGAAGGATTTGAATGCCAAACTGATATGAAATATGAATGCAATTAATCTATTTTTTTGATATTTTCTATGCAATAATAATGATAAAAACTGATAGAATCTATGCTAACAATGATATGAAATATGAATCTAAATGAATGCAAAACAAGATTGATCTCACAAAGGTGTTGATTCGCAAGAGCTTTGATTTTCCCAATTCCAATTCTCCAGCGTGATTGTGCAAATTTGTGGATGAATTATGAAGAGCTGAACCTTGGTTTTATAGAAATCTAGGGCTTTAGAGGTGCATGAGAAAAAGCCATAAATCACTCAAATAACTCAACTTGATTTTTGAGTTATTTTTAAATAATAGATAATTAAGTCACAAAAATCATGCAAAAACACAGTTCAACTCGAATTAGAAGTTTAGATCAACTTTAAAACTCAAAAAGATGTTGAGTTTCAAAAAGCTAACAACTTGCATTGATTTTTCAATTTGAGTTTAACTGGTCCTTGAATGTGCACATGGATAATTATGATTTAATAAATAAATAAAGTGATTTATTCTCAACTTAACAGATTTTTGAAATAAAATAATTAATTTATGGGTTAATTAACTATTTTATCAAACTTTGATTAAAAACTATATTATTAAATAATGACAACTTGCTTTAATTAATTAAATAAGAATTTAATCAATTATTCATAAGATATTGGATTTATTGTCAAAATTAAATAATACAATTAATAATAGATAGAATTAAATTTAATTACATAATTAATTTGGCAAGATATTAAATCTAATTAACTAAATATGAAAATATTCAATTAATCAAACTTAGGATAAATGTGATTTATCGCCAAATAATCATTAAATTAAAGATAATTAAGATAATTAGGAATATTGCTAAGAATATTCCCCGATGCAGAATTTAAGATAATCAATTATGATTCGATGATATTTAGATGTGCCTTAGATTAGGACTTTGATGTCGATTTTATTTGAATTGTTGATATAGAAGGTTAATGAACTTATAGCCCATTTTTGGGGTATTACACCAATATGTCAAAAGGGGTTAGAGGGACTCCCTAGGAGTTCTAGTACGCCTTATCATGCATACTAGGACCCCTAGGGAGTCCCCGTGACCCCTTTTCACACATTGGAATGCTCAAGTGTATCTTAAGGGCTCCTACGACCCTTTAAGACACACTCGAGCATTCTAATATGTCAAAAGGGGTCACGAGTACTCCCTAGGGGTCCTAACCCATGATAAGGTGTACTAGGACCCCTAGGGAGTCCTCTAGACCTCTTTTGACACATTGGAATGCTCAAGTGTGTCTTAAGGCATTTGGACCCCTAAGGAGTCCCCACGACTTCTTTTGACACATTGGAATGCTCAAGTGATTCTTAAGGGGTCCTAAGACCCCTTAAGACACACTTGAGCATTCCAATGTGTCAAAAGGGGTCACCGGGACTCCCTAGGGGTCCTAACGCATGATAAGACATACTAGGACCCGTAGGGAGGCCCTGTGACCCCTTTTGACACATTGGAATTCTCAAGTGTGTCTCAATGGGTCCTAAGACCCCTTGAGACACACTTGAGCATTCTAATGTGTCAAAAGGGGTCATGTGGCCTCCCTAGGGGTCCTAATGCATGATAAGGCATACTAGGACCCCTAGGGATTCCTTGTGATCCCTTTTGATACATTGGAATGTTCAAGTGTGTCTTAATGGGTCCTAAGACCCCTTAAGACACACTTGAGCATTCCAATGTGTCAGAATGGGTCACGGGGACTCCCTAGGGGTCCTAACACATGATAAGGCATACTAGGACTCCTAGGGAGTCTCAGTGATCTGTTTTGACACATTGTAATGCTCAAGTGATTCTTAAGGGGTCTTAGGACCCCTTAAGACACACTTGAGCATTCCAATGTGTCAAAAGGGGTCACAGACACTTCTCAGGGGTCCTAATGCGTGATAAGGCGTACTAGGACCCCTAGGGAATCTTGATGAACTCTTTTGACACATTGGAATACTCAAGTGTGTCTTAAGCGGTCGTCCCTGTGACCACTTTTGACACATTAGAATGCTCAAGTGTGTCTTAAGAGGTCCCAAGACCCCTTAAGACACACTTGAGCATTCCAATGTGTCAAAAGGGGTCATGGGGACTCCCTAGGGGTCCT
This sequence comes from Chamaecyparis obtusa, assembly GCA_027943335.1. Lineage (NCBI taxonomy): Eukaryota > Viridiplantae > Streptophyta > Pinopsida > Cupressales > Cupressaceae > Chamaecyparis > Chamaecyparis obtusa. The sequence goes on from BSBK01002196.1 coordinate 1,303,443, forward strand.
AACATGTGATAAGGTGTACTAGGACCCCTAGGGAGTCCCCGTGAACCCTTTTGACACATTGGAATGCTCAAGTGTGTTTTAAGGTGTCTTAGGACCCCTTAAGACACACTTGAGTGTTCCAATGTTTCAAAAGGGGTCACAAGGACTCCCTAGGGGTCCTAATGCATGATAAGGCATACCAAGACCCCTGGGGAGTCCCCGTCACTCCTTTTGACACATTGGAACACTCAAGTGTTTCTTAAGGGGTCTTAGGACCCCTTAAGAAACACTTTAGCATTCCAATGTGTGAAAAGGGGTCACGGAGACTCCCTAGGGGTCCTAACCCATGATAAGGCATTCTAGGACCCCTAGAGAGTCCCCGTGACTCCTTTTGACACATTAGAATGCTCAAGTGTGTCTTAAGGGGTCCTACTAGGGCCCCTAGGGAGTCCCCGTGACCCCTTTTGACACATTGCAATGCTCAAGTGTGTCTTAAGGGGTCCTAAGACCCCTTAAGACACACTTGAGCATTGCAATGTGTCAAAAGGGGTCACGGGGACTCCCTAGGGGTCCTAATGTGTGATAAGGTGTACTAGGACCCCTAGGGAGTCCCCGTGACCCCCTTTGACACATTGGAATGCTCAAGTGTGTCTTAAGGGGTCTTAAGGGTCCTAACATGTGATAAGGTGTACTAGGACCCCTAGGGAGTCCCCGTGAACCCTTTTGACACATTGGAATGCTCAAGTGTGTTTTAAGGTGTCTTAGGACCCCTTAAGACACACTTGAGTGTTCCAATGTTTCAAAAGGGGTCACAAGGACTCCCTAGGGGTCCTAATGCATGATAAGGCATACCAAGACCCCTGGGGAGTCCCCGTCACTCTTTTTGACACATTGGAACACTCAAGTGTTTCTTAAGGGGTCTTAGGACCCCTTAAGAAACACTTTAGCATTCCAATGTGTGAAAAGGGGTCACGGAGACTCCCTAGGGGTCCTAACCCATGATAAGGCATTCTAGGACCCCTAGAGAGTCCCCGTGACTCCTTTTGACACATTAGAATGCTCAAGTGTGTCTTAAGGGGTCCTACTAGGGCCCCTAGGGAGTCCCCGTGACCCCTTTTGACACATTGCAATGCTCAAGTGTGTCTTAAGGGGTCCTAAGACCCCTTAAGACACACTTGAGCATTGCAATGTGTCAAAAGGGGTCACGGGGACTCCCTAGGGGTCCTAATGTGTGATAAGGTGTACTAGGACCCCTAGGGAGTCCCCGTGACCCCCTTTGACACATTGGAATGCTCAAGTGTGTCTTAAGGGGTCTTAGGACCCCTTAAGACACACTTGAGCATTCCAATGTGTCAAAGGGGGTCACGGGGACTCCCTAGGGGTCCTAACGCATTATAAGGCATACTAGGATCTCTAGGGGTCCTAGTACACCTTATCATGCATTAGGAACCCTAAGGATTCCCTGTCATGACTTTTGACACATTGGAATGCTTAAGTGTGTCTTAAAGCGTCCTAAGATCCCTTAGGACACACTTGAGCATTCAAATGTGTAAAGAGGGGTCATAGGGACTCCCTAGGGTTCCTAACATGTGATAGGGCGTACTAGTACCCCTAAGGAGTCCCCGTGACCCATTTTGACACATTGGAACTCTCAAGTGTGTCTTAACAGGTCCTATGGGTTCCTAAGACCCCTTAAGACACACTTGAGCATTCCAATGTGTCAAAAGGGGTCACGAGGACTCCCTAGGGGTCCTAACATGTGATAAGGTGTACTAGGACCCCTAGGGAGTACCCGTGACCCCTTTTGAGACATTGAAATGCTCAAGTGTTTCTTAAGGCATCCTAAGACCCCTTAAGACACACTTAAGCATTCAAATGTCTCAAGATGGGTTACGGGGACTCCTTAGGGGTCCTAACATGTGATAAGGCACACAAGGACCCCTAGGGAGTCCCCATGACCCCTTTTGAGACATTGGAATGCTCAAGTGTGTCTTAAGGGGTCATAGGACCCCTTAAGACACACTTGAGCATTCCAATGTGTCAAAAGGTGTCACGGGTGTGTGTGTAAAAATTGTACCTGATCTGTAGACACAACACTTTAGTAAAACATTAGAGGTTAGGAAAAACAAAATCATGCAATAATTGAAATCTAATCTAACCAAGCAATCTACTACCTTCTAATAGGTGCGAGATTGATGTTCTCAGATTGTAATCTAGATTAGTCACCTAAACGACACCTAAATGAAGGATTTGAATGCAAAACTGATATGAAATATGAATTGAATGCAATTAATCTATTTTTTTGGTATTTTCTATGCAATAATAATGAAAATGATATGAAATCTATGATATGTAAAAACTGATATGCTATGAATTGATCTAACAATACTATGAAAACAAAAGTGATCTCACAACAATGTTGATTCGCAATAAGCTTTGATCCTTCCAATTGCAATTCTCCAGCGTGATTGTGCAAAAATATCAGCTTCTGTTGAGATGAGCTGTGTAATACTCCAAAAATGGGCTATAAGTTCATTAATCTCCTATATCAACAATTCGAATGAAATTGACATCAAAGTCCTAACCTAAGGCACATCTGCACATCATTGAATCCTAATTGATTATCTTAAATTCTGCATCAGGGAATATTCCTAGCAATATTCCTAATTATCTCAATTATCTTTAATTTAATGATTATTTGGCGATAAATCACATTTATCCTAAGTTTGATTAATTGAATATTTTCATATTTAATTAATTAGATTTAATATCTTGCCAAATTAATTATTTAATTAAATTTAATTCTATCTATTATTAATTGTATTATTTAATTTTGACAATAAATCCAATATCTTATGAATAATTGATTAAATTCTTATTTAATTAATTAAAGCAAGTTGTCATTATTTAATAATATAGTTTTTAATCAAAGTTTGATAAAATAGTTAATTAACCCATAAATTAATTATTTTATTTCAAAAAGCAGTTAAGTTGAGAATAAATCACTTTATTTATTTATTAAATCATAATTATCCATGTGCACATTCAAGGACCAGGTAAACTCATATTGGAAAATCAATGCAAGTTGTTAGCTTTTTGAAACTCAAAATCTTTTTGAGTTTTAAAGTTGATCTAAACTTCTAATTCGAGTTGAACTGTGCTTTTGCATGATTTTTGTGACTTAATTATCTGTTATTTAAAAATAACTCAAAAATAAAGCTGAGTTATTTGAGTGATTTATGGCTTTTTCTCATGCACCTCCAAAGCCTTGGATTTCTATAAAACCAAGGCTCAACTCTTCATAATTCATATCTCGCAAATTGCAAACTTACTCTATAGGAATCATAGCATATCAGATTTGGAGAATTTGCACAATTGGAGCTTGAAAGATAAATTTGAGGATTCGAAGCTTTGTGAGATCAATTTCAAATTCATAGCTTTCATATTATTGTTAGAATTTTTATTCTCATATCATATCATTTCTAGATTAGCATTGCATATCAATTTTTATATTAGCATAGATTCATATCAAGTTTTCATATCATTGCATAGAAAATATTAAAGAAAAAAATAGATTAATTGCATTCATATTTCATATCTAGATCAATTGCATTCAAATCCTTCGTTTAGGTGTTGTCTAGGTCACTGATCTTGATTGCAATCTGAAAACATCAATCTCGCACCTACTAGAAGGCAGTAAATCGCTTGGTTAGATTAGATTTCAATTTTGCACGATTTTGATTTTTGCTAACCTCTAATGTTTTACTGAAGTGTTGTGTCTACAGATCAGGTACAATTTTCACACACACAAGCTGAGGCTTTAATTTATAGAAATCCAGGGCTTTGGAGGTGTATGGAAGAAAGCCACAAATCACTCAGATTAACTCAGCTTGATTTTTGAGTTATCTGATAATAAAGATAATTTAATTCACAAAAACATGCAAATCATGCAAAAATAGCTTTTTAACTCAAATTAGAGTTTAGATCAGCTTTTTGAACTCCAAAAGGATGTTGAGTTCTAAAAAGTCAACACTTTGCATTGATTTTCTAATTTGGAGTTTAACTGTTTCTTTTGAATGTGCATAATAATTATGAATTAATTAAATAAATAAAGTGATTTATGCTCAACTTAACTAATTTTTTTGAAAATAAATAATTGATTTATGGGTTAATCAATTATTTAATCAAACTTTTATTAAAAACTATATTATTAAATAATGACAACTTGCTTTAATTAATTAAATAAGAATTTAATCAATTATTCATAAGATTTTGGATTTATTGTCAAAATTTAAATAATATAATTAATAATAGATAGAATTAAATTTAATTAAACAATTAAGTGGCAAATATTAAATCTAATTAATTAAATATGAAAATATTCAATTAATCAAACTTAGGATAAATGTGATTTATTGCCAAATAATTATTAAATTAAAGGTAATTAAGATAATTAAGAATATTGCTAGGAATATTCCTCGATGCAGAATTTAAGATAATCAATTAGATTCGATGATGTGCAGATGTGCCTTAGGTTAGGACTTCTATGTCGATTTCCTTTGATGTGTCGATATAGGAGATTAATGAACTTATAGCCCATTTTTGGGGGTATTACAACAAGGAATCCCTAGGGGTTCTTGTACGCCTTATCACGCATACTAGGACCCCTAGGGATTCCCCGTGACCCCTTTTGACACATTGGAATGCTCAAGTGTGTCTTAAGGGGTCCTACAACCCCTTAAGACACACTTGAGTGTTCCAATGTGTCAAAAGGGGTCACAGGGACTCCCTAGGGGTCCTAACACGTGATAAGGTGTACTAGGACCCCTAGGGAGTCCTCGTGACCCCTTTTGACACATTGGAATGCTCAAGTGTGTCTCAAGGGGTCCTACAGGGTCCTAAGACCCCTTAAGACACACTTGAGTGTTTGAATGTGTCAAAAGGGGTCACGAGGACTCCCTAGGGGTCCTAACGCATGATAAGGCATACTAGGACCCCTAGGGAGTCCCTGTTATCCCTTTTAACACATTGGAATGCTCAAGTGTGTCCTAAGACCCCTTAAGACACACTTGAGAATTTCAATCTATCAAAATGGGTCATGGGGACTCCCTAGGAGTCCTAGTATGCCTTATGACACATACTAGGACCCCTAGGGAGTCCCTGTGACCCCTTTTGAGACATTGGAATGCTCAAGTGTGTCCTAAGACCCCTTAAGACACACTTGAGAATTTCAATCTATCAAAATGGGTCATGGGGACTCCCTAGGAGTCCTAGTATGCCTTATGACACATACTAGGACCCCTAGGGAGTCCCTGTGACCCCTTTTGAGACATTGGAATGCTCAAGTGTGTCTTAAGGGGTCCAACAACTCCTTGAGACACACTTGAGCATTCCAATGTGTCAAAAGGGGTCACAGGGTCTCTGTAGGGGTCCTAACACATGATAAGGCATACTAGGACCCCTAGGGAGTCCCCATGACCCCTTTTGAGACATTGGAATCCTCAAGTGTGTTTGAAGGGGTGCTAAAACCCCTTGAGATAGACTTGAGCATTCGAATTTGTCAAAAGGGGTCACAGGGACTCCCTAGGGGTCCTAACACGTGGTAAGGCATACTAGGACCCCTAAGGAGTGTCAGTTACCCCTTTTGACACATTGGAATGCTCAAGTGTGTCTTAAGGGGTCCTAAGACCCCTTTAGACACACTTGAGCATTCCAATGTGTCAAAAGGGGTCATGGGGACTCCTTAGGGGTCCTAATGCATGATAAGGTGTACTAGGACCCCTAGAGAGTCTCGGTGACCCCTTTTGACACATTGGATTGCTCAAGTGTATCTTAAGGGGTCCAAAGACCCCTTGAGACACACTTGAGCATTTCAATGTGTCAAAAGGGGTCATGGAGACTCCCTAGAGGTCCTAATGCGTGATAAGGCATACTAGGACCCCTAGGGAGTCCCGGTGACCCCTTTTGACACATTGGAATGCTCAAGCATGTCTTAAGGGGTCCTAAGACCCCTTGAGACACACTTGAGCATTCCAATGTGTCAAAAGGGGTCACAGGGACTCTTAGGACCCCTTGAGACACACTTGAGCATTCCAGTGTGTCAAAAGGGGTCACGGGGACTCCCTAGGGATCCTAACACGTGATAAGGCGTACTAGGACCCGTAGTGGTGCAGGAGCACCTATCCAATCACCTAAGTCCACCTTGGAACCCAATGGAGTCAGAGGATCAAAATCATTTTTGAATGTTAATTGGGAAATATTGAAGCCAATAATGGCAATTTGTAATAATCAATTTGATTTAAAAGTTAAATGTCCTAGAAGTCCTGGTAAGGACTTAGGACCAACATATTGTATGTGTGGCCAATAGTTGAAAATAGGGATCTAGATTGATTTTATGGGTCAATTAGGTCCCAAGAACAAATTAGAATAAATATTGATAAGTTAGAATGAGAAAAAAAATAAATAAAACAATAGTTAGAAATTCAAAAAATTGAATATTAACGGTTATATGCAAATTGGAGGGAAAATGAGTTTTAAGGCATAAAAAAAATTGTAAACACTTATAACCACTTGGGGTCAGTTATGGAAGTTGGGAACAATATTATAAACAACCTTTAGTGCCTAGAAAATAGGAATGGTATGGACTGGTGAAGTATTTTGTATGGACTGTGAGGAAGAAGGCAATAAAAAATTAAGGTTTTCTTGCATTCTTGGTATCCATTTGATGTGTTGTTGATTCCAAATCATTTCTATGGCTCAAGAATATTGAATATTGAATTTGATCATTTTGAATCACATTTATCTTCCTTATATGAATTTTTGGCAAATTATATTGACAGGTATGTTACAGGTGTTGGGGTTTGCATTGATTTGGAAACATGAATTAAGGATTCATCCCTAAAATGTGATTACTGTGACTTGGGATGAATCCATGACTTTTATTATGATAAAATAACCTTATAAATGCAAGAATGAAGGCAATATTGCAAGTGATCACCTTGAGAAGTTGATTTGTATGTTGAAGGAATGAATTTGTGGAAGGATTCCTTAAGGAAATGCTTGGTTGGGAGCAGTAGCCATTAATCTACCTGAAGGAGATATAGTTTTAATGAATTTTATAGTCTTTTATTGTCCTATGTATGGTGACTCAATCATTGGTTAAGCCTAGAAGTGCTTGGAGAGGGTACATTGAGGAGGCCCTAGCCTTAAGGGCTTGTTGAAGACCAAATTGGGGCTTTGATAGTTGCAGAGACCTTAGGGTCATTTTGAGTTGATTTTTATTTATTTTGAGTCATATTAGAGGACTTCTAAAACTTTCATAGTTGGAGGATAAATATAAGTTATAGTTGCTTCGTTAAATGACCGTCTTTTTTGGCCTAAAAAGGGGACACTAGGGCGAGCAGCAGATAGTGCTCCAAAACAACCATATCTAATCTTCTAGTATGTTGTGTAAAATAGAAAAGGGTATCCAAAAATGTAATTTTTTGGGTTAGTTCTTTGGGAAAGTTAAGAGAAAATGTGAAGAAATAGTCCTAGTAGGACTAGTTGAGGGGCAATTAGGCCTAGTGGGCAGTTTCAAGAATTTGGCTATTGGGTATTGCATAGGAGTTAAAAATTTGTTGAATCTTGTCAAATACATCTTTTTTTCACCATTTTTATCCACCCTAGTTATTTGGAGGTTGTTGGAGTCATTTGGGGTATTTGGGGCTATTTGTGTGCCTTAGGGACTAGTGAGGTTCTAGTGCGCAAGCCTTTCAAATTGATGAAATTTTGTCACCTATCCACCACCTTTGTTGTCCTCTCTGCATCACCTATGGAGTCTTGGTGACCCCTTTTGACATATTGGAATGCTCAAGTGTGTCTTAAGGGGTCCTAAGACCCCTTGAGACACACTTGAGCTTTCCAATGTGTCAAAAGGGGTCATGGGGACTCCCTAGGGGTCCTAACGCATGATAAGGTGTACTAGGACCCCTAGGGAGTCCCAGTGACCCCTATTGACACAATGGAATGCTCAAGTGTGTCTTAAGGGGTCCTAAGACCCCTTGAGACACACTTGAGCATTCCAATGTGTCAAAAGGGGTCACGAGGACTCCCTAGGGGTCCTAACGTGTGATAAGGTGTACTAGCACCCCTAGGGAGTCCCGATGACCCCTTTTGACATATTGGAATGCTCAAGTGTGTCTAAAGGGGTCCTAAGACCCCTTCAAACACACTTGAGTGTTCCAATATGTCAAAAGGGGTCACGGGGACTCCCTAGGGGTCCTAACGTGTGATAAGGTGTACTAGGACCCCTAGGGAGTACCGGTGACCCCTTTTGACACATTGGAATGCTAAAGTGTGTCTTAAGGGGTCCTAAGAGCCCTTGAGACACACTTGAGTGTTATGATGTGTCAAAAGGGGTCACAGGGACTCCCTATGGGCCCTTACGCATGATAAGGCATACTAGGACCCCTAGGGAGTCCCAGTGACCCCTTTTGACACATCAAAATGCTCAAGTGTGTCTTACGGGGTCCTAAGACCCCTTGAGAAACACTTGAGCATTCCAATGTGTCAAAAGGGGTCACCGGGACTCCCTAGGGGCCCTTATGCATGACAAGGTGTACTAGGACCCCTAGGGAGTCTCGGTGACCCCTTTTCACACATTGGAATGCTCAAGTGTGTCTTAAGGGGTCCTAAGACCCCTTGAGACACACTTGAGCATTCCAATGTGTCAAAAGGGGTAACGGGGACTCCCTAGGGGCCCTTACGCATGATAAGGCATACCAGGACCCATAGGGAGTCTTGAAAACCCCTTTTGATAGATTGGAATGGTCAAGTGTGTCTTAAGGGGTCCTAAGACCCCTTGAGACACACTTGAGAATTCCAATGTGTAAAAAGGGGTCACGGGGACTCCCTAGGGGTCCTTATGTGTGATAAGGCATACTAGGACTGCTAGGGAGTTCCAGTGACCACTTTTGACACATTGGAATGCTCAAGTGTGTCTTAAGGGGTCCTACGACCCCTTGAGACACACTTGAGCATTCCAATGTATCAAAAAGGGTCACGGGGACTCCCTAGGGATCCTTACATGTGATAAGGTGTACTAGGACCCCTAGGGAGTCCTGGTGACCCCTTTTGACTCATTGGACCACTCAAGTGTGTCTTAAGGGGTCCTAAGACCCCTTGAGACACACTTGAGCATACCAATGTGTCAAAAGAGGTCACGAGGACTCCCTAGGGTTCCTTACACGTGATACTAGGACACCTAGGGAGTCTTGGTGACCCCTTTTGACACATTGGAATGCTCAAGTGTGTCTTAAGGTGTCCTAAGACCACTTAAGACACACCTGAGCATTCCAATGTGTGAAAAGGGGTCACAGGGACTCCCTAGGGGTCCTAACATGGGAAAAGGTGTACTAGCACCCCTAAGGAGTCCCTGTGACCACTTTTGACACATTGGAATGCTCAAGTGTGTCTTAAGGGGTCCTACGATCCCTTAAGATAGACTTGAGCATTCCAATGTGTCAAAAGGGGTCACCAAGACTCCCTAGGAGTCCTAACATGTGATAAGGCATACTAGGACACCTAGGGAGTCCCCATGACCCATTTTGACACATTGGAATGCTCAAGTGTGTCTCAAGGGGTCCTAAGACCTCTTGTGACACATTTGAGCATTCCAATGTGTCAACAGGGGTCACGGGGACTCCCTAGGGGTCCTAAGGCATGATAAGGCATACTAGGACCCCTAGGGAGTCCTTGTGACCCCTTTTGACACATTGGAATGCTCAAGTGTGTCTCAAGGGGTCTTAAGACCGCTTGAGGCACACTTGAGTGTTCCAATGTGTCAAAAGGGGTCACGGGGAAGACCCCTTGAGATGCACTTGAGAGTTCCAATGTGTCAAAAGGAGTCATGGGGACCCCCTAGGAGTCCTAATGCATGATAAGGCATACTAGGACACCTAGGGAGTCCCCGTGACCCCTTTTGACACATTTGAATGCTCAGGTTTGTCTAAAGTGGTCTTCACATTGGAATGCTCAAGTGTTTCTTAATGGTTCCTAAGAGCCCTTAAGACACACTTGAGCATTCCAATGTGTCAAAAAAGGTCACGGAGACTTTCTAGGGGTCCTAACACATGATAAGGTGTACTAGGACCCCTAGCGAGTCCCTATGACCCCTTTTGACACATTGGAATGCTCAAGTGTGTTTAAGGGGTCCTAAGATCCCTTAAGACACACTTGAGTGTTCCAATGTGTCAAAAGGGGACATGGGAACTCCCTAGGGGTCCTAATGTGTGATAAGATGTAATAGGACCCCTAGGGAGTCCCTATGACCCCTTATGACCCCTTATGACCCCTTAAGACACACTTGAGCATTCTAATGTGTCAAAAGGGGTCACGGGGACTCCTTGGGGGTCCTAGCATGTGATAAGGTGTACTAGGACCCTTAAGGAGTCCCTGTCACCCCTTTTGACACATTGGAACACTCAAGTATGTCCTAAGACCCCTTAAGACACACTTTAGCATATCAATCTATCAAAAGGGGTCACAGGGACTCCCTAGGAGTCCTAGTATGCTTTATCATGCACACTAGGACCCCTAGGGAGTCTCCGTGACCCCTTTTCACACCTTGGAACACTCAAGTGTGTCTTAAGGGGTCCTACGACCCCCTCAGACACACTTGAGCATTCCAATGTGTCAAAAGGGGTCACAGGGACTCTTATGACCCCTTAAGACACACTTGAGCATCCCAATTTGTAAAAAGGGGTCACGGGGACTCCCTAGGGGTCCTAACGCGTGATAAGGCGTACTAAGACCCCTAAGGAGTCCCCTAGACCCCTTTTGACACATTGGAATGCTCAAGTGTGTCTTAAGGTGTTAGGACCCCTGGGGAGTCCTTGTGACCCCTTTTGACACATTGGAACACTCAAGTGTGTCTTAAGGGTTCCTAAGACGCCTTAAGACACACTTGAGCATTCCAATGTGTCAAAAGGGGTCACAGGGACTCCCTAGGTGTCCTAAGGAATGATAAGGCATACTAGGACCCCTAGGGAGGCCCCATGACTCCTTTTGACACATTGGAATGCTCAAGTGTGTCTCAAGGGGTCCTAAGACCCCTTGAGACACACTTGAGCATTCCAATGTGTCAAAAGGGGTCACGGGGACTCCCTAGTGGTGCTAATGTGTGATAAGGCATACTAGGACCCCTAGGGAGTCCCTGTGACCCCTTTTGACACATTGGAAAATTGAAGTGTGTCTTAAGGGGTCCTAAGACCCCTTAAGACACACTTGAGCATTCCAATGTGTCAAAATGGGTCATGGGGACTCCCTAGGGGTTCTAACATGTGATAAGGTGTACTAGGACCCCTAGGGAGTCCCTGTGAACCCTTTTGACACATTGGAATGCTCAAGTGTGTCTTAAGGGGTCTTAGGACCCCTTAAGACACACTTGAGCATTCCAATGTGTCAAAATGGGTCACGGGGACTCCCCAGGGGTCATAACACATGATAAGGCATACTAGGACCCCTAGGGAGTCCCCGTGACCCCTTTTAACACATTAGAATGATCAAGTGTGTCTTAAGGGGTCTGAGGACCCTTTAAGACATGCTTGAGAGTTACAATTTGTCAAAAGTGGTCATGGGGATGACCCCTTAAAACACACTTGACAGTTCCAATGTGTCCAAAGGGGTCATGGGGACTCCCTAAGGGTCTAACATGTGATAAGGTGTACTAGGGCCCCTTGGGAGTCCCCTAGAGCCCTTTTGACATATTGGAATGCTCAAGTGTGTCTTAAGGTGTTTGAGGACCCCTTAAGACACACTTGAGCATTCCAATGCATCAAAAGGGGTCACCAGGACTCCTTAGGGGTCCTAAGGTGTGATAAGGCATACCAGGACCCCTAGGGAGTCCCCGTGACCCCTTTTGACACATTGGAACACTCAAATGTGTCTTAAGGGATCGTAAGACCCCTTAAGAAACACTTGAGCATTCCAATGTGTCAGAAGGGGTCATTGGGACTCCCTAGGGGTACTAACATGTGATAAGGTGTACTAGGACCCCTAGGGAGTCCCTGTGACCCCTTTTGATATATTGGTATGCTCAAGTGTGCCTTAAGGGGTCCTACTAGGACCCCTAGGGAGTCCCCGTGACCCCTTTTGACACATTGGAATGCTCAAGTGTGTCTTAAGGGGTTTAGACCCCTTAAGACACACTTGAGCATTTCAATGTGTCAAAAGGGGTCACGGGGACTCCCTAGGGGTCCTAACATGTGGTAAGGCATACTATGACACCTAGGGAGTCCCCATGACTCCCTTTGACACATTGGAACACTAAAGTGTGTCTTAAGGGGTCTTAGGACCCCTTAAGAAACACTTGAGCATTCCAATGTGTCAAAGGGGGTCATGGGGACTCCCTAGGGGTCCTAACATGTGATAAGGCATACTAGGACCCCTAGGGAGTCCCTGTTACCCCTTTTGACACACTTGAGTGTTCCAATGTGTCAAAAGTGGTCACGGGGACTCCTTAGGGGTCCTAGTACACCTTATCATGTGTTAGGACCCCTAGATAGTCCCCATCACCCATTTTGACACATTGGAATGCTAAAGTGTGTCTTAAGGGGTCCTAAGTTCCCTTAAGACACACTTGAGCATTCAAATGTGTCAAAAGGTGTCATAGGGACTCCCTAGGGGTCCTAACATGTGATAAGGCATACTAGGACCCCTAGGGAGTCCCTGTGATCCATTTTGACACATTGGAACTCTCAAGTGTGTCTTAAGGGGTCCTATGGGGTCCTAAGACCCCTCAAGACACACTTGAGCATTCCAATATGTGAAAAGGGGTCAGGGGGACTCCCTAGGGGTCCTAATGTGTGATAAGGCATAGTAGGACCCCTAGGGAGTACTCATGACCCCTTTTGAGACATTGGAATGCTCAAGTGTGTCTTAAGTTGTCCTTGTGTGTGTGAAAATTATACCTGATCTGTAGACACAACACTTCAGTAAAATATTAGAGGTTAGCTATAATCAAAATCATGCAAAATTGAAATCTACTCTAACCAAGCGATTTACTGCCTTCTAGTAGGTGCGAGATTAATTTTCTTAGATTGTAATCGAGATCAGTGACCTAGACGACACCTAAATGAAGGATTTGAATGCAATTGATCTAGATATGAATTGAATGCAATTAATCTTTTTTTGTTTTGATATTTTCTATGCAATAATAATGAAAAACTGATATGATACTATGCTAATATGAAAATTGATAGGCAATGCTAATCTAGAAATGGTATTATATGAGAATGAAAATTCTAACAATAATATGAAAGCTATGAATTTGAAATTGATCTCACAAAGCTTCGAATCCTCAAATTTATCTTCCAAGCTCCAATTGTGCAAATTCTCCAAATTTGATATGCTATGATTCCTGTAGACTAAGTTTGCAATTTGCAAGATATTAGAGATGAATTATGAAGAGCTGAGCCTTGTTTTTATAGAAATCCAGGGCTTTGGAGGTGCATGGAAGAAAGCCATAAATCACTCAGATAACTCGGGTTGATTTTTGAGTTATTTTTAAATAACAGATAATTAAGTCACAAAAATCATGCAAAAGCACAGTTCAACTCGAATTAGAAGTTTAGATAAACTTTAAAACTCAAAAGGATGTTGAGTTTCAAAAAGCTAACAACTTGCATTGTTTTTCCAATTTGAGTTTAACTGGTCCTTGAATATGCACATGGATAATTTATGATTTAATAAATAAATAAAGTGATTTATTCTCAACTTAACTGATTTTTGAAATAAAATAATTAATTTATGGGTTAATCAATTATTTAATCAAACTTTTATTAAAAACTATATTATTAAATAATGACAACTTGCTTTAATTAATTAAATAAAAATTTAATCAATTATTCATAGGATATTGGATTTATTGTCAAAATTAAATAATACAATTAATAATAGATAGAATTAAATTTAATTAAACAATTAAGTGGCAAGATATTAAATCTAATTAATTAAATATAAAAATATTCAATTAATCAAACTTAGGATAAATATGATTTATTGCCAAATAATCATTAAATTAAAGATAATTAAGATAATTAAGAATATTGCTAGGAATATTCCCCGATGCAAAATTTAAGATAATCAATTATGATTCGATGATGTTTAGATGTGCCTTAGATTAGGACTTCTATGTCAATTTCGTTCGATTTGATGATGTAGGAGATTAATGAACTTATAGCCCATTTTTGAGGTATTACAGTCCTAAGACCCCTTAAGACACACTTGAGTGTTCCAATGTCTCAAAAGGGGTCACAGGGACTCCCTAGGGGTCCTAACACATGATAAGGCATACTAGGACCCCTAGGGAGTCCCCGTGACACCTTTTGACACTTTGGAATGCTCAAGTGTGTCTTAAGGGGTCCTAAGACCCCATAAGACACACTTGAGCATTCCAATGTGTCAAAAGGGGTCATGGGGACTCCCTAGGGGTCGTAACACATGATAAGGTGTACTAGGACCCCTAGGGAGTCCTTGTGACCCCTTTTGACACATTGGAATGCTCAAGTGTGTCTTAAGGGGTCCTAAGATCACTTAAGAGACACTTGAGCATTCCAATGTGTCAAAATGGGTCACAAGGACTCCCTAGGGTTCCTAACGCATGATAAGACATACTATGACCCCTAGGGAGTCCCCGTGACCCCTTTTGACACATTGGAATGCTCAAGTGTGTCTTAAGAGGTCCTAAAACCCCTTAAGACACACTTGAACATTCCAATGTGTCAAAAAGGGTCACGAGGACTGCTTAGGGGTCCTAACGTGTGATAAGGCGTACTGGGACCCCTAGGGAGTCTTCGTGACCCCTTTTGAAACATTGGATCACTCAAGTGTGTCTTAAGGGGTCATAGGACTCCTTAAGACACACTTGAGCAATCCAATGTGTCAAAAGGGGTCACGGGGACTCCCTAGTTGTTCTTGTATGCCTTATCACACATACTAGGACCCCTAAGGAGTCCTTGTGACCCCTTTTGACACATTGGAATGCTCAAGTGTGTCTTAAGGGGTTGTAGGAACCCTTAAGACACACTTGAGTGTTCCAATGTGTCAAAAGGGGTCACGGGGACTCCCTAGGGGTCCTAACATGTGATAAGGCGTACTAGGACCCCTAGGGAGTCCCCGTGACCCTGTAGCACCCCTTAAAACACACTTGAACATTCCAATGTGTCAAAAGGGGTCACGGGGACACCCTAGGGGTCCTAACATGTGATAAGGCATACGAGGACCCCTAGGGAGTCCCTGTGATCCC
Organism: Chamaecyparis obtusa; assembly: GCA_027943335.1. Classification (NCBI taxonomy): domain Eukaryota; kingdom Viridiplantae; phylum Streptophyta; class Pinopsida; order Cupressales; family Cupressaceae; genus Chamaecyparis; species Chamaecyparis obtusa. Next base: position 1,318,708 of record BSBK01002196.1, read on the forward strand.
TTTTGACACATTGGAATGCTCAAGTGTGTCCTAAGACCCCTTAAGACATAATTAAGCATTCCAATCTATCAAAAGGGGTCATGGGGACTCCCTAGGAGTCCTAGTACACCTTATCATGCATACTAGGACCCCTAGGGAGTCTCCGTGACCCCTTTTGACACATTGGAATGCTCAAGTGTGTCTGAAGGGGTCCTAACATGTGATAAGGTGCACTAGGACCCCTAGGGAGTCCCTGTGACCCCTTTTGAGACATTGGAATGCTCAGTTGTGTCTGAAGGGGTCCTAAGACCCCTTGAGATAGAATTGAGCATTTGAATGTGTCAAAAGGGGTCACGGGGACTCCCTAGGGGTCCTAATGCGTGATAAGGCATACTAGGACCCCTAGGGAATCCCCATGACCCCTTTTGAGATATTGGAACGCTCAAGTGTGTCTTAAAGGGTTTTAGGACCATTTAAGACACACTTGAGCATTCCAATGTGTCAAAAGTGGTCACGAGGACTCCCTAGGGGTTCTAGTACACCTTATCACATGTACTAGGACTCCTAGGGAGTCCCCGTGACCCCTTTTGACAAATTGGAATGCTCAAGTGTGTCTTAAGGGGTCCTCCCCGTAACCCCTTTTAACAAATTGGAATGCTCAAGTGTGTCTTAAGGGGTCTTAGGACCCCTTAAGACACACTTGAGCATTCCAATTTGTTAAAAGGGGTTACGGGGAGGACCCCTTAAGACACACTTGAGCATTCCAATTTGTCAAAAGGGGTCACGGGGACTCCCTAGGGGTCCTAGTACGCCTGATCATGTGTTAGGACCCCTAGGGAGTCCTCATGGCCCCTAGGACGTCTCTCTCTCCACCTCTTGTGAACTATTCTTCAAAGCCTCCATTTCTACATAGCTAGGGTTTACGATGCCTATAAAAGGCACATTTAATACAAATATTTAGCTGACCACCTTTAAAGACCTAAAAGAAATGAGAAAAAAATTTAGGCCAAAAATACATACTGCATTTCTATATGTAGTACTGTAAGCTTCAACAATCCAGCTGGCTTCCTCTGCTAAGGCACGAAGAACTTCATTAATGTATGCTCTAGGAGGAAGATTATAAGTTCCATATTTCTGCAAGAGATTCTCCAAAATTTGTAATATTATATATAATATATTAGTATACATTAGTATATGTATTATATATATATATATATATATATATATATATATATATATATATATATATATATTATATACATGTTATTATATATAATACATTATTATATTATAATACATTAGTATATTTTAATACATTAGTACATATAATACATTAGTATATATATAATATACATTATATATATCATATGCATCTTTTTTTTATATCTATTATATACATCAATATATGTAAAAGTTAAATTTTTTTCATTTGCTCGTGCCCTTTTTTCATTAGCCTGAGAATATTGGGTACTCGATATGAAATCGGATACCCAATTTTTGCCAGGTAATATTTGACCAAAATATTCCCTATCCCCATAGACCAAACAATCACTATATTTGATACTTTTTTCATGCGTTGCAAAAAAAAAAAAGTGATTTGGGGCCCATTGTTTGATTTTTGTCGACTTGTGGTCTCACCATGGGAAGCAACAGTCGTCGAAAGGCTAAATGCAAGAGGAAGTTGACAGATGATGAAATTCAAGCATATATGGAAAAAGTTAAGGAAAATCACCGAAGAAGGAGAGAAGGTATGTTAAACATTAATCAAGGTGACCCCGTAAATGTAGTTGTAAGTGAAGAGGATGTTCAATTTGAAAATGCATAGATGGAGATTGAAAATGTAGACTTTGGAAATGAAAATGTTGCACAAGAACCACATGAACGTTATACATCTCCAAATTATATGTGAAATGAAGTCCCTTGCAATAAAGATAATCAATCTTCAAATTCGGGGCTTTCAAGAACACCTAAATGGTTAATTGAAATTAAGGAGAACATTATGAATAATTGGGAAGGAAAGAGGTCACATAGAACTATTAGGTTGTGGGCTTCAAGTCTTTATGATCAATTTTTTCGAAACAAGACATTGGTTGAGCAATGTCAAATTTTTGTGCAGTTCTTAAAGATGCAAAATATGAGACCTGTGATTGTGAAATTGAAGATTCGTGTGAACAAGAAAATGGAGAGAAATGCCATTATTGTGAAGAATCTTTTCAATGCTCTCAATAGCATTGGGAAGACTAGTAGAGAAAAAGACAAGAGAGTTTCTTGGAGGGTTATTACAACCTCCTTAGTAAGTCATCAGTTGAGAAAGGCTCGTTTGATGAGACAAACTTGTGTTGACTTCAATATAGACCATAAAACTTTGGGTAGAGCACTTGCAAGAAGAGAAAGACTTGATGATTTTCTTCAAATTGATACATGGGCTTATGGTGGGAGAATTCACCATTTCGATAAGAAGCTAATAGATGTTGTCAAGGATGAAATTCAACAATTTTGGGACGCTAACTCAAGAGTGTCACCAAATGTGAAGGATGTCTTGAAGTTGAGAGTTGGCAATGGAGTCCGCACTCCACATCCTAAACATTATGTGGAGGTAAGTCAAACAATTTTGTATAAAAAATTTTGTGAGACACATCCAACATTGAAAATATCACAAAGGTCTTTTGAATCCGTGAAACCATTTTATTGTATACCCCTTAAGATTCGAAATACATGTTGTTGCAAATATCATGTTGAGTTTTCAATGCATCATGAATTATTACGGTCCATTCATTCTACTTTGCATACTAATGAAATGCTAGAGGATTGTGGTGCAAGTGGTCTTCCCAAATCATCAAGAGACTTGCTAGATCAATTTTTATGTCATAGAGATGATGGTTGTTTATTTTATAAAAAAGATTGCTTAAATGCCAAGTGCTTAGAATGTGGTGTCTTGTCCAAGTTTAGAACATGTTTTCATGAGGGTTTGGAACAAAATTTTGGAAAGACACTCGTCCAAAAAAAGGTACATGAAATAGTGAAATATACATTGAAGAGTGGAGGTGAAGGCTCTAGATGTGAGTTAGTTGCAAAAGAATACAATGTTGCTGATTTTATCTCTAATTTCAAGACAAATCTTTTTTACAAGTATGCAAGGAATAGTCACAGGTCTCAATGGTTGGATCAACAATCCAGGACATGTAAGGACACTTTCCCCATTGGAACTATTATATCCATTGTAGACTTTGTGGAAAACTATACATTGCAGCCCCAAAATGAGACTCAAGCTCAATATTACAATTCCATTCAGGTTGCTATTTTTGTACACATCACATATAGGCATTCCCCTGAAAGCATAAAAGATGAGTGAAAGATAATCAGAGAGTACCATTTTTATATGAGTGATGACAGGTCTCACTCTCATGAGTTTTTTCAACATTGTTTCCAGAACTATTTTGACTTCTTGCAAGAAAATGGTATTGCTATGGATAGGCATCTCATTTGGTCGGATAATTGCACCGGTCAATTTAAGAATGCTAGAATGTTTTATTGGTTGTGTAGAATGCATGTGGGGAGAGGTGTACCTCATATTTGGAGTTTTTTTTAGTCAGGGCATGGGAAAGGGGAGCATGACGGAGGAGGCGTGTGTGTGAAGAGAGCTCTAGTTAAGGAGCAATTGGGGATTTTAGGTGTTGTACTTCTTGATGCTCATTCTATTGTTGATTGGTGTACTTTAGCATTGTCATAGGGGGGGACTCTTGTTTCTATAGTGTGTAGATTCTTTTGGTTGGTTGAGGAGGAAACTATAGGAGATAGATTGGATTGTCAAACAGTGAAAGACTCTAAAAATGCATTCATTTCAAAGCTCCAATAGTAGTACATGGACCATTTGGACATGAGAGTTGGCTTGTTTTTTCCCCATGTGTTTTTAGTATGATTGGGATCATTGCAAGTCAAGTGAGTGGGTGGATACATGGGTTCCATAGTATCTGACTCCTTTATCTTTGACACTCTCTATAAGAAATGATGACATGGAGACTTCTATTGACTATGACCATCTTTCAGATCTTCTGAAGCTAGGAGATGTTTTTGCATTGGTTGCACTGTGGAGGAATGATGAGAGGTCAGATTATTGGTTAGCACATTGTGTATAAGGTAAATAGAAGCTTGTACAATTGATGATAGATGGTGATGGGTTCACATATCCTACTGGTTCAGTTGTTGTTGCAGGAACATGGCTGCAAACATACATGATTAGAAAGAATGGAGTTCCCACATTTGAAGACTATGAGAAGCACAAAACTATTCTCATGTATTCACACCTTGTTATAGCAACAAATGTCAAGTTGTCAAAGCATCAAGGAAGACCAAAGAACAAAGAACTTTGGACTATTACTACTGCTGATCATGAAGCACTATTGGAGACCCTAAAGGAAAGAGATGACCCTTCAGGAACACTTGACTAGGTAATAAGTTAACTTAGGGCATTGTTTTCTAAGTTTGTTAAGCTTAATTTCAATACATTGATTTGACCTTTCTTAGATTGTATTTTGAGTCAATAAACTTGGTTTTATATGTGGATTATAACTTGTGCAGGAGAACCTATGAAGACGCCTATGATCACCATGGATCCAATCAGAGATAGAAGGACAAAAGGATCCTTAATGGTTAATTGAGATCTTTTGAAGCCTATAGTGGCAATTTGTAACAATCAATTTGATCTAAAAGTTAAATGTCCTAAAACTCTTCATAAGGACTTATGACCAAAATCATGTATGGGTGGCCAATAGTGCCAAGAAGGGATCTTACATGTCATATACTTATGTCATTTGCATGGTTTGAATTCTTACATGTTTGATCGTTGTTTCTAATGCTTTAAGGATATTATTTTTTAGCATTTCAAACAATCTATAAAAGTTAAACCTTAAACATAATAAGCTCCACAGTTCAAATTTCACAAGCTTAATCATGATTAATTTCATAGTTCAAATTTCAAACATACCACTAACAATCAGTTGAAAGGGGCTCAGCAACATATCTTTCAAACTGGTAGTGATCTTTCGAGGCTCATATCTTGGACTTCGTGAGAGGTATTGAAAATTTTTTAGGTGCTATGGGATTGTGTTTTCAAGGTCTACAATAACCTCTCTCAATTTTGGGTGATTTGACTTCATTTGCATTTGGCAAGGTGATCTCAGTCGATGCCAAAACTTGTAGTGAGGGTTAGTTGAAAGTGGCTCAGCAGCGTATCTTTCAAAAAATCTGACGTGGCATCAAACCATCTACTCCATCAGCTTTGGTTGGCTGGGTAAACACCAGTGAAAACCCCATTCTACCCACAGAGTCACCGGAACGCTCGGGACCACTCTCGACCCAAGTGACCCCAAGGTGCACTAAGCATGATTGGGCAGCGATCTTCTGGGGCTTGTATCTTAGACTTCGTGAGAGGTATTGACAAATCATTAGGTGCTACAAGATTGTATTTTCAAGGTCTACAATAACCTCTCTTAGTTTTGGGTGATTCGACTTCATTTTCATTTGGCAAGGTGATCTTAGTCGATGCCAAAACTTGTAGTGAGGGTCAGTTGAAAGTGGCTCAGCAGTGTATCTTTCAAACCATCTAACTTGGCATCAAACCATTTGCTTCATCAACTCTAGTTGGCTGGGTAAATGCCAGTGACAACCCCATTCTACCCACAGAATCACTGGAACACTCGCAACCACGCTTGACCCAAGTGACCCCAAGGTGCACTAAGCACAATTGGGCAGTGAACTTCCAGGGCTTGTATCTAAGACTTCGTGAGAGGTATCAATAAACTATTAGGTGCTACGAGATCATGTTTTCAAGTTCTACAATAACCTCTCTCAATTTTGGGTGATTCAAATTCGTTTGCATTTGGCAAGGCGATCTCAGTCGATGCCAAAACTTGTAGTGAGGGTCAGTTAAAAGTGGCTCAGCAGCGTATCTTTCAAACCATCTGACATGGCATCAAACCATTTACTCCATCAGCTTTGGTTGGCTGGGTAAACACCAGTGAAAACCCCATTCTACCCACAGAGTCACCGGAACGCTCGTGACCACGCTCGACCCAAGTGACCCCAAGGTGCACTAGGCATAATTGGGCAGTGATCTTCTGGGGCTTGTATCTCAGACTTTGTGAGAGGTATCGACAAATCATCAAGTGCTATAGGATTGTGTTTTCAAGGTCTAAAATAACCTCTCTTAGTTTTGGGTGATTCGACTTTGTTTTCATTTGGCAAGGTGATCTTAGTCGATGCCAAAACTTGTAGTGAGGGTCAGTTGAAAGTGGCTCAGCAGTGTATCTTTCAAACCATCTAACCTGGCATTGAACCATTTTCTTCATCAGCTCTAGTTGGCTGGGTAAACGCTAGTGACAACTCCGTTCTACCCACAGAGTCACCGGAACACTCGCAACCACGCTTGACCCAAGTGACCCCAAGGTGCACTAAGCACGATTGGGCAGTGAACTTCCAGGGCTTGTATCTGAGACTTCGTGAGAGGTATCAACAAACTATTAGGTTCTACGAGATCATGTTTTCAAGTTCTACAATAACCTCTCTCAGTTTTGGGTGATTCAACTTCATTTGCATTTGGCAAGGTGATTTCAGTCGATGCCAAAACTTGTAGTGAGGGTCAATTGAAAGTGGCTCAGTAGCGTATCTTTCAAACCATCTGACCTAGCATCGAACAGTCTACTCCATTGGCTTCGGTTGGCTGGGTAAATGCTAGTGACAACCCCATTCTACCCATAGAGTCACCAGAATGCTCGCGACCATGCTCGACCCAAGTGACCCCAAGGTGCACTAAGCACGATTGGGAAATGATCTTCTGGGGCTCACATCTTAGACTTCATGAGAGGTATCAAAAAATCATCAGGTGCTACAAGATTGTGTTTTCAAGGTCTAAAATAACCTCTCTCAGTTTTGGGCAATTTGACTTCGTTTGCATTTGGCAAGGCGATCTCAGTCGATGCCAAAACTTGTAGTGAGGGTTAGTTGAAAGTGGCTTAGCAGTGTATCTTTCAAACCATCTGATCTAGCTTCAAATTGTCTACTCCATCAGCTTTGGTTGGCTGAGTAAATGCTAGTGACAACCCCGTTCTACCCACAAAGTCACTAGAACACTCGCGACCACACTTGGGCAGTGATCTTCCGAGGCTCATATCTCAGACTTCGTGAGAGGTATTGACAAACCATCAAGTGCTATGGGATCATGTTTTTGAGTTCTACAATAACCTTTCTCAGTTTTGGGTGATTTGAATTCGTTTGCATTTGGCAAGGTGATCTTAGTCGATGCCAAAACTTGTAGTGAGGATCAGTTGAAAGTGGCTCAGCAACGTATCTTTCAAACCATCTGATGTGGCATCGAACCATCTACTCCATTAGCTTCAGTTGGCTAGGTAAACACCAGTGAAAACCCCATTCTACCCACAGAGTCACCGGAATGCTCGCGACCACGCTCGACCCAAGTGACCCCAAGGTGCACTAAGCATGATTGGGCAGCGATCTTCCAGGGCTCGTATCTCAGACTTCATGAGAGGTATTGACAAATATTTAGATGATATGGGATTGTGTTTTTGAGGTCTACAATAACCTCTCTCAATTTTGGACGATTTGACTTCATTTGCATTTGGCAAGGTGATCTCAGTCGATGCCAAAACTTGCAGTGAGGGTCACTTGAAAGTGGCTCAGCAGTGTATCTTTCAAACCGTCTAACCTAGCATTGAACTGTCTACTCCATTGGCTTTAATTGGCTGAGTAAATGCTAGTGACAACCCCATTCTACCCACAGAGTCACCGGAATGCTCGCGACCACGCTCGACCCAAGTGATCCCAAGGTGCACTAAGCATGATTGGGCAGCAATCTTCTAGGGCTTGTATCTTGAACTTCATGAGAGGTATTGACAAACCGTTAGGTGCTAGAGGATTGTGTTTTTGATGTCTAAAATAACCTCTCTAGGTTTTGGGCAATTTGACTTCATTTGTATTTGGCAAGGCGATCTCAGTCGATGCCAAAACTTGTAGTGAGGGTCAGTTGAAAGTGGCTCAGTAGCGTATCTTTCAAACCATCTGACTTGGCATCAAACCATCTACTCCATCACCTTCGGTTGGCTGGGTAAATGCTAGTGACAAGCCCATTCTACCCACAGAGTCATCAGAACACTCACGACCATGCTCGACCCAAGTGACCCCAAGGTGCACTAAGCATGATTGGGCAGCGATCTTCCAGGGCTGGTGCAGGGCACCCTCCACTAGTAGGAATTTGAATTGCATTGTTATGTTTGTAATAAATAGTATGGATCTAAATAGATCATCCTAATTTTGGTTTGGAATCCCTAATGTGTGATCAAGGATCTTTTGGCAATGTTATAAGCCTAAGATACCTTAGGTCATGGGGTTCACCTAGTTAGTGATAATTTGCTAGGTTAGGCTTATGGAGCCTTAAAAATTGATTTTAGATTATTTTCACTTGAAAAATCATGTTGATAGGTTTTGATCTCAAAAAGAAATCATAAACTCTATCGAGTTCATAAAATGACATATTTTGCAAAATTGAAAAAATGCAATAAAAGTTGCTGTTGCAACTTTCTAAAATTTCTCAAGAGATTGGAATTGGAAACCCAAGAGTAAAATGGGTTCTCCAATTGATATACCTTCATTTTTAAGGTTATATATTCTCATCACTTCGAACCATAATGGTAAGAAGTTGATTTTTGTAAACTGATGCCATAAAGGAGGAATACAAACCATTTTTGAGCCATTTCTCAGAGTTGTACGGGCGTGTACGGACTTACAGGGTCATGATTTGAATGTGGGAATATTGTATTACATGTTAGTGAACATTTTCATTGATTTGAAGAAGTTTTAGTTTCATTTGTTAAAGTTATTTCAATTCTTTTCAAAACAGTCCAGGAAGCAAGCTTTTCTAGGGCTCTGAACACTAATGGAGGCCTAACTTGCATTCTAGTTGTGGGTTTAACCTAAGAATTTGGAAAATTAAATTTAGGTCTATGTATCAATGGATTATAAAGGCTCATGTAGTGGCTTGAAGGGCAAGGCCTTCATGCATCAGGCCCTAGTCTGAATTTTTGAGAGGATTCAATCTAGAAAGTAGAAGAAAGTTGTAAAGAAGTGCATAGAATAGATAAGTGAGTGAAGTAAAGGTGGTTTTGAGTCATTTGGGGTTGGAGAAAAATATTTGAAGCACTGTACCAATTCCATGAACCCTATACCTCATACTTGCTTTGTAAACCAAGCTTAATTAGGCCAATTAGGTCTGTGTCCAAGGTGGGTGTTAGGTGGTGCTGGAGTGGAGTTGGAAGGCAAGGCTTTGGGATCTTAAATAACTTCCAAATGGGTGTTTGAAAATTCCATGACTGTATCAAGATACTCAATTGTGCAAAATTTAGAGTAGAAAACCTCTATTGAGAAGGCTACAAGGAAATTGGCGTGTAGGTCTAGTTTGCCATGGTATGGTTTTGGCGGGAATAAACCAAGTGTTATTTCAGAGGCCTTAGGTCATATGAGGACCATCTAAATACTTGGGAGTGGTCAAGAAGTCCATTCGTGAAGAGTTCTATCAATAAGTTAGGTTTAGGCCTAGTGTCCCTAAAGCCAAAAAGGCATTGAAGTTTGATCGAGTGTGTAACTTTGCAAAGGGAGTTTATTGGGATAGAAATACATTTTTTTGGTTGTGTTATACCATCAAAAGAGTTTGGGATTACCCTTAATCCTTTGTGGTTGGTTGGTGAGTTGTGGGAGGTAGTAGAAGGCCACTCCACTTTCTTGCTGTAACCTCTACATTAGGGGCTCGTATATGTAAACTGTTTGATAGAATGCCCACAAGCAGAGCATGGCATATGGAATTATAGATAGGAGTAGTAGAACTAGTAAAAGGTATCCAAAAATGAGGTTTCCAAAGCTTTGTCAGGTTAGACTGGTCGATGACAATGAGAATTGGTTTTGCACATCGACAGTATTGGCATTCGAGAACATGATAATCTATAACATAATTTCAATATTAAGACATTATCATTTCCTGAGAATGCCCCAACAATGAATGTCAAGGAGGACCTGACATCTTCCCTAATGGACAGAACCTTGTTTCATGCTCGGTTGTTGGATTCATAGAGGTCTGGGACTATATCAATGGGAAACTTAAGAGTGATTTTCAATACCAAGCTGATGATGCCTTCATGATGCATGATAATGTAGTTCTTTGTGTTGACATCAGTCATGATTCAGAGATGTTGGCTTCAGGTTTCCAGGGTGGGAAAATTAAGGAGGACGTGCTCACAATTGAATCCCAAAATACCTATGTATGATGGCTTCAACAAAATGTTTCTTGGTGTCACTTGCATGAAGCGGTATGTGTGTGGAGAGCCAAAATAATACACGCTCTAGTTATAGCACCAAGAATCTAATCAAAACATAGAGGCATTAACACTTGTGTTGCAATAAGATCCAGATGGCACTATTCTATAGGAATAGATCCATTTTGAAAGATGTAGAGTGCCAAGTAACATGGACTTCCATAACAAAATATTACTAAGGCACTCACAAAGGGAGACTTTAATGTATTCAAGAAAGAAGATGTGGATAGACACGTCCTCAAGAATTAGTTATTATAACAAGAAAGAAACTTATCGAAAGGGGAAAATAAATAAGGCTTGTAGAGGAGATTTTGGGGGTTTCAGATTCCGCCTGACCTGAGAGACTTTGTGCCAGGGGAGGGATAGATTAGGATTTTTATTGTAATGTAGGAAAAGAGGGATTTTATTTTTAGATAATGATTAATGTATAGGAACAACATAATCTTTGTTGTTTTGCTGTGTTCAAAGAAGGATATGTCAGCATATTAAAAATTTGATTTTAGATGCTCGCTTTCTAATTGATATTCATCTTTGAATGATATTGGTTTCTTTTGAATGCGTATCTGTTACGTCTAATCATCAGCACGATCATCTGTGGACTTTGTGCTATAGTTTTTCATGTATTTGGAAAGAACCATTTGTCTTTCTCTCTTAGTTTCTTTCTGTAATGCATTGTTTAGGCAAATGAAATTTGTAGCATTTACTGTCCTTTTCTTTTTAGTATATTAGTCCCTTCGCGTCTATCTCATGTTTACAAATAGATGTTTGTAAGCCTTTATTGCTTTTAGGTTAAAAGCATTATCATTTATAGTTTAGTTGATTCATTGTAAATCCTGCACGAGGAGCTATACCTGAATAATTCAGACGGTGCTTACGCTTCTCAATAGCGAAGTGACCCAACTATTGGTGTTGGTTGAGTCTTTTTATTTGGGCTTTAAGGGTCATTTTGTAAGTGTTTCTTTGGAAGACAAATCTGTTCACCAACAAGGAGTTAAACCTCAAACATAATAAGCTCCATGAACAGGGTATTCCAGAGTAAAGAAAAACAAATGTAACTTCAACAAGATATAATTTAAATCATAATGATAATCATAGTCAAGATATAACTTCACCATTCAATTCCATAAACATGAATAATAAATATGTATATACAAAAGATGACGCAAATATAACATATAAATGAACATGTTCTATATATGTATCAAATGTATCAAAAGTATGTCCATATACAAATATGGCACATGCCATTTCAAAATGTCTACAAAATCAATGTTTTAAGGTGTACAATGTGGCATATATGCCATCTCAAAATGTGTCAAGTGTCATCTCTAAATGACCACAAAACTAAAACTGCATCCTATGCTGTAGGGGGATCATCAAAATGTAGCCTCTTTGAAGAAGTGTTGGGCTCTGATTGATCCTGCATAAAAAAATGAGTTCAAACCAAAGTTAGATTGCTTACTTTATATGATTTGTACATATATATATAATTCATAATTTTCAAACACTAATTTAATTAAAATTATAACTGAATACAAATATTTGTACCCGGTCTCTCGATCACCTACCACGAGTAGGTGTCCTAGCATAAGTCCTGGGTAGCGAAGGGACCATGCCAGCAATACCAAATTTGACCTATAAATATATATTTTCAATAATGAGATTAGTAGAGTGGTGCAACATAGACTAATAAATCTACAAAATAGGATGATAGCGTAATAAAATTACAAATTGATTGAACTAAAATTAAAACTTACATTTGGTGATCCCTCCTCTGGAATAGTGGGCTGGGTCAACAAAGAAACAAAGGATTCTTGTGGGCCCTCCCTCACAGTCAGAGTAACCTATGAGAGTAAAAATATTGTCAATTATATATCAATGCACTTCATCATAGAAAACCTCGTTACAAAATACAAATAACAATATGTAAAAGTCTACGTACAATCGGGCTATCACTCCGAATTGAGATGCCTATAACCCTACACTATCGAACTGGTGTCAGGACATCATCGATAGCCACACCCTATACATTAAAGTGCAAGTAAAATATTTATTACTACACACAAGTGGCATACATATGCATGCATAATTAATCTTAAACAATTAACTACCTTTCCTTTGTTGACACTTGATGAAGGAACCCCCTCATGCCCCCCACTGACATCGGTTGTAGCCTGCAAGAACACAATAAGATGACAATATATATTAGTAAATGTATGAATTTTATTGCTCTAATTGATAGAGATTTAAGCATGTACACCAAATGATATAAAAAAAAACTAATGGGTACATAATTTATAATATACCATATAGTCATCAAGGCCAAATGAAATGGCCAAAAGTGTGGACTCATCCACCTGTCTCACCTCCTCTTGTGTCATCAACTGAACATAAATGGAAAAATATATATACATAAGTGCATGCAATCATTAAAACTGATCTAAATAAATAAATTATTTTTAAATTAAATAAGTCATGTGACAAATTTATTTATAATGTTTACTCTTACCATATCAATAGGAGTCAATGGCTCTGCCTGCACCTCCTGAGCACTCTCATGAGATGTAGATGCTCCATGAGGTGTTGCAGCCTCTACAGCTGTGTCTCCTATATCCCCCTCATCAATATAATGAAACTAATATATATCAGAATCAATAAGCGGTCTGAGGCACATATGCCTACATGTAATGCACATATGGGGCTCACATACATGTGAACTCTGATGAGCTGTCGATGCGCTAGCAGCATCCAAAGGAGGCAACACTAACCTGGTCTGAGTGATCAATTGATCACTCAGTAAATGAATGGTCCTAATAGTCTGTGAGGGAGCCTCTGCAATGATATTGGGATGCTGCACTGGAGGAGGGGGTGTGACATCAGTGGGGGGGACAAAGGTAGTGGCCTTTTGGCACTGGGAAGATGGTCTAGTCTGAGGAGCTCCTCTACCTATGCCCATGTTGGGCCTCATACTCCAATAATCAACATGGTGACCAAGCACAAACTCAGCATACAATTTTTTAAGGAAATAAAATGGGACCTCCAAATTACTATGGGGTGGTTTATCAAAAACCATCCACTAGCGATCCCAAAAGTTTGTGCACATTGCTTCATTTGTGCACCATTTTATTGATAATTTGGGCTTTTTGGGGTCAACTGGTATTCTAGTTTTAGGATCGACAAAAAGGGCAGCTATATCTTCCTTACTTATATTAAGGGCCGCAATCCCATCATGGTCAAGCCTGTCATCAAATTGGGCATGCATATCATCACGCCAATGAAGAGCAACATTATGTTGCTGCGTGAGTGTGTCAATGTTTCCAACAATTGTATTTAGTGTGGCAAGCATGGGACCTAATGTAGGTATATTTTGATACGTGTTTTGGAAACCCCGTATTGTGTTCAAATTTTCTTGTATCAAATCTTGTAAAGATGGAGGGTTTTGAAGCGGGGGATTGTTTTGGGAATCATTATTTGGTGCGGGAGGGTTATTTTATTCATTTTTGTCAGCAATGCCTGATTAAATTAAAAAAAATCTAAATTTCAATCTAATTTCATATATTATTACAAATATAAATACAAAACCCTATTTTTAAAAAAATGCTACATTTAGCATGAAAATAAAATAAATTAATAAAAAATATATAAATAACTACTTACCGAATATGCTTGGAGTTGAATTTGTTGTTTCTAATATCAGGTATCTGAAAATATATCGGGTATTTGAAAATCATAGAAAGAACTTGAAGAAAATTGCGCAAGGAAATGAGGAAAAGGGCTCGCAAGTTTTGGATTTATGCCACAGTTATTGGGTAGCCGATTAGGCCTGTGCTTTGGTGGCAGGTTTTCCTAGGTGTACTGACACCTAGGCCTACTAAAAAGTCAACAAGCACTTTCATGCACTTTTAAACAAGTGAAAAGTGAATGTTTTTCACATCGCCACTTTTTGGCCCCTCATGATCTTGCACATACCCAGGTTGTGAATCTAAATGTCTTATGTGAACCTCTTTGAATCATTAGTAATTGATCTTGCATGCAACGAACAATGTGCTCAATAAAAAAATATTTTACTAGTTCTTTTTCAAAATGAATATGAAAAAGCATTTCAAGAATGCTGGCACCCACTTGTTTGTTACTATCCAATCCCAAACAAAATGCTAGCAAGGAAATATTATCCTGTGCCCATGACACAAAAATATCATAATCATAAGGAGGCTTATGATCTAGACTCAGACTATAACCATTTGTTATTCCTTTGATATAAGAATCTCTCTGTGTTACATTGAACTTTTCATAATCCTCTGCTAGCTTTCCCAGGTCAATGTGCACATTTGAGTTTTGTTGTTCAAACCCTAGGTTCAACATACTAGCAAATTCACTCTTGGTTATGGACAAAATTTCCTCCTAAGTATTTTTATTCACAATTGCTTTTCTATTTTCATCATGATTTTCAGTGTAGACCATGAAAATTTCTGGGCAAGGGAATACTTGAGGTAACGCCATGTGTGCCGACCTAGCAACCCACGGTCCAATTTTATTTGTCATTGCATTTATCACGGGGTTAAATGAATAAAATTTTGAACCCTTATTTGGATCGTTCCACTTTTTTTCAAGTGCAAATCTAATTTCCATTATTCCCTTATTTCCATGAATAACAGGATCATAAATATCATGGAATAAATCAGTGAAACCTGGTGTTTTAAGTAGATTGTGGAATTCCAGTATCTGACTTGGCCTTTTACTCATAGTCGTATTCTTGATATTTATTTTTCCCATCGTGTTAAGTTGGTAAGCGGTATCATTATTACTCGTAGGAAAATTCAAATATTTATACACAGCTACAAGCCTACAATTTATAGGGGTGATTCAAAATTAAACCCTAACAGGCTAATTTTTTGTATATAATATAAACAGTAAAGTTTTAAATCAAGAGATTTGAAAAATTTAAAATGCGGGATGTAGGTGTTCAGGATTTTAGTAGTTACCTGTTAGTTTCAATTTTTGCAGACTATGAGTCTATGACTAGGAATAGAGCTGAGAGACTTTGTTGCTTTTCTCAACCTAGAAATTTAGAATCCATAGGCCCTTTCTAAATCTGTAGACTACTTATACTTATAAATGAAAAATTAGATTGGAAACTAGAAAGTGAAACTTAATTTTAAAGTGCCAAAATTATACAATCTACAGTCATCACCACTCACCTGACAGCTGACTCACCTCACGAGTCAAACATGCCACATCATCATCAAATGGCATTGTTGGTAGAACCATGTGAGACTATGAGTGGAACGTGTTACGTGTTTAGCGACAAGTGTCATGATTTCAGAACGAGTTTGAAAATATGGGGTTGCTTTTCCCTTTCATCCCAAAATACAACTTTGGTCATTGATCTACAATAATCCAATGGTCATAATGGCATCGTGTGCCTATGGTGACCCTGGGCCCCCTGGGTCCCATTAACTCACCTAGTCACCACTCACCTGACGGCTGACTCACCTCACGAGTTAGACGTGTCACGTCATCATCAAATGGCATTTTTGGTCGGACCATGTGAGACTCTGAGTGGAATGTGTTACGTGTTTAGTGACACGTGTCATGATTTCGGAACGGATTTGAAAAGATGGGGTTGCTTTTCCCTTTCATCCCGAAATACAACTTCGGTCATTGATCTATAATAATCCAACGGTCATAATGGTGTTGTGTTCCTGTGGTGGCCTCGGGCCCCCGTGGGTCCCATTAACTCACCTAATGGCTGACTCACCTCATGAGTCAGATGTGTCATGTCATCATCAAATGGCATTGTTGGTAAGACCATGCGAGACTGCGAGTGGAATGTGTTACATGTTTACTGACACGTGTCATGATTCTGGAACGGGTTTAAAAAGATGGGGTTACTTTTCCCTTTCATCCCAAAGTCCATCATACATCGTCGATCTATGCTCATCCAATGGTAGTTATATGCAACAGATGTTGTTAAATGTTATAATGTTATTTTTTCCTTTATAAATATTAATTAATAATAGATAATAAGTTAATAACATTTAAAGTTATTTGATTGAATAGTAACAATTTTAGCCATTCAAATTCAAAATGCACTACTTTTTTAATAATATTACATTCTAATAAATTTCAGAGGCTGGAGGTAAGGTTAGCATTTAGAGATAACGAGATTTCTATGGTCGCTGACTCGCTAGGTCTCCCAAACATGAGTTAAAGTAATATTTTTTTATTGATTATATAGTACACTTAATATTAAAATGATATTTTTTATTGATTATAACTTTAACATTGATAATTATAATCACATATAATTATCATACCTTATAATTAGAAAACAATAATTTCTTTCTCTAACCTTATTAATTCATTTGTCTGTTAAATTGATTATATAGTATTCTTAAAGTTAAAATGATATTTTTTATTGATTATAACTTTAATGTTGATAATTATAATCATAGATTCACATATAATTCTCATACATTATAATTAAAATACCATAAATTCTTTCTCTAACCTTATTAATTCATTTGTCTGTCAAATTGATTATATAGTATTCTTAAAGTTAAAATGATATTTTTTATTGATTATAACTTTAACGTTGATAATTATAATCACAGATTCACATATCATTCTCATACATTATAATTAGAATACCATAAATTCTTTCTATAACCTTATTAATTCATTTGTCCTTCAAAATTCTATAAATCTTTCATATTAAATGTATGAGTGTGTGAATTTTGACAGGTAAATTTACTCAAACTTAATATCAGTACTCAGTGATAACTGATAAGACATTTCTTTTATTAACTACAACTGTCTACATTGTACAATTGTGATACATCATACATGTCTAATATGTAGATAAATCATAAAGAAAATACAACTAATTAAAATATTGCAATCACAGTGACAGAGAAGTCTAAGAACCATTTTTTGTACAAATTGAAATGAGCTAAAGCTTGTGAAATTTTCATTGTTTTCTTTTCATAAAATTATAATTACATAAACATTGTCCAGTTCTACTTCTAGAACAAAGAGAAAACTACTATAAACAAAAAAAACCAAAAAATGAGGTATGTTTTTATGAAAAAAAACTAGTAGTAGACTAGTAGTCCACTACTAATTTTCCCCTTCGGCTCCATCTAAGTAGAATTCTCTAGAGAGGATTAACTATGAGAATTCAATGAGCCACCCAAATTGCCTCGCCTGAGCCCCCTCTTTGTAAAGCATAAACCACTTTCAGAGAAAATCCCTAGCAATCAGGGCCCATTTCCTATGGCGCTTATACTGCCCAACATTCAGGCCCAAAAGAAAAGGTTGCATGGCCACATTCTGGCCTAGGAGGAGAAGCTTGGGTATTTCACTTGCCCAAGGGATCCCCACCCCTATTTTGCAAATATGACAACATTAACATTATCCTCTAGGTATTCTTCTTTAAAAACCCTCCGCAGTAGCATTAACATGTCCACCTTCTCTGCTCCAAGGTTGAGAAGAGATGCCAAAAAATGGGACGTAATGTCTGTGTTGACTCGGTGCCTATCTTCATTGTTTAGAAACTCTCAGCCTAGTACCATTTTCATAGCCTCTATTACGAAAGGCCCACCCTCCTTACAAATAGATTCTAAGGTTTCATCAGAAAAGGAACCCAGAAAGGCCTTCTGGGCCTCCTCAAATGTGCATACAATCCTAACTGGAGTGTCCATCTAAAATAGTAAAACTTTAGAAAACTTAAAAAAAAATTATTTACAGAGTGCAGATTGCAGACCCTAAACAAACAAATTATCTAGCAAAGGCCAAAGACAAATCGATGAATAATGAAGCTAGATCATCTATAAATAGCCCTTGAATTCTTGATCGTTACTTAGCAATAAATTATTCTGTCTTTAATGGTATTAAATCCATTGTCCTTAACATGCCTCTAAATCTTTCATGTAAATCTTTCCCCTAAATGCATGTGTGTGAGAAATTAAAATTTTGGACTTAATCTTTCATATCTGGGAGTAAATCTTTCCCATAAATGCAAAAAATGTCAGATATCAGTTATAGTGTCTATACGAATTTGGAATTTTGGAAGTGGTGTGTGTCTACTCTGCGTGACAAGTAAAAGAATGTCACTTGTCACTAACAAGGCATTTATTGCTTACCAAGTTAAGAGGTTACAAGTTGAACTATAGTAATAGAACCGTGAATATTGATACCAATATGTGTACACTGTAGTATGCAGACAAGTAGCCCTTATTTGATACGTGTCAACATTCTGGTGACTTCCTCCACAACTCTATTTTCTTCAAGAAATTGGGGCCGAAATTAAACTTCAGCCATTGATCTTGGATCATCGGACGGTCTCAAATAATATATTTAACATTATAAAATAATGTATGTATGTTAGGTATGTTAGTCTAAGGTATTATAACAAAATACTTCCCATCTTTTGAAAATCACCAACAAAATATTTTTTTTGCCATAATTAACGAACGATTAACCAATAAAATAAATAAATTTTTAAACGGTACATAAAATTCACCAATACAAATATTTTTTTCACCCTTCAAAAGAAAATCATTTGCCTCATATATTATTATTTTTTACTTCAAAAGAAAATCATTCACCTGATATATTATAATTTTTTACTTCCAAAGAAAATTATTCGCCAGCAATTTATGAAATTTTCATTCAGTGGGGAAAAAATCACCAATAAAAACTATGAAAAATCATGGATTTGAAAAAAAAAATCTCCTGCATTAAAACAAATTCCCTCTTAAAATAATGTACGATTCGTCAGGATTTTACACTTTTTCCTAAAAGGGGGTTTCTTAAAGTTATCCTTGTTTCTCAACAAAAGATTGTTCAAGATTCGACTAGTTCTTATTCTCCTAACATTGTATCATTCAAGAGACTAAGTTGTCAGCAAGGAATATGGAAAATAGAGCTACTAGGATATGGTTGTGTGGTGTTGGTCAGTATATTGGTGCTTATGGTAGTTTTGGTAGAATAGCTTATTTGTGGGATCTAAGGAAGGTTGTCCCTCAATGGTGGATTTCATGTTTTTCTTCTATCTCTATGGTTTCTTCATGTATGGATTCAAATGAAACAATATTTATGCTCCTATTACTCTTTTGGGTAAATATCAGTTGTGGGGCCATATTAGATATGTCCACTCTTTGGCTCTATTTATCACTTGGATTATGGCTAGGGACTTTAATCCAGTTTGTAACTTGGAGGAATAAAGAGGAGGTGTGGCTAGACTTGACCCCTCTACCATTCTCCGTAATAATAATATTGAGAAATTTTAAATGTTACTAATGTTACGCCATATAATGGCATGTTCACTTGGAACAATAGGAGAAGTGGAGTGCATGCAATTTCTGAGAGACTTGATAGATGCCTTATTTCTTTCTATTGGATGGGGGATAGATGGAATACTAGTTCATGGATTTTAGACCCGAGGGGATCTGATCACTAACTGATTAAAGTATCTATAATTTCCTCTTGCACTTCTAAGAAACCCTCTTTTAAGTTTCAACTTATGTGGTTTCAAAATCCTAATCTCCATTTAATGCCCAAAAACTACAAGGACAAAACACAACATTTTTTTTAAAAAAAGACACTAAACAACATCTATGTTTCTCAATGCTCTCTTGATGCGAAACTTGAGACATATTGATTAGTCACCCAACGACTCATAAGGGGAATCATGGCATGCGTTGGCATGCCAACATCCCTTATTCGTCAGATGACATTATTCAACATGATAACCCTAACTAGGTTTGGCATAAAATAATTTAAAGGGTTTAAACTTAGTACAAAATTCCATTTAAGAAATAAATAAGGTCTCCTAATAGCAAAACTAGGGTATGAGTACTATATAGTCATTGAATAAAAGATAGATTAAATTTTAGGGAATGTTCCTCTATAAAAGGATGTAATTGGTATAAGGAATCAAATTTAAAATATTAATTTCTCCCTTATGGAACTTAAATTAAATAATCTAATTTCCCTTATAACCCCATTATTAAAAGGAGATATTAAGGTCATTAAATAATTAAAATATCCCTCAATTTAAAATAAATAATAATTTATACCCATTTCTATTTCTCTAAACTCAAATCAATACAAAATAATTAAAAAGAATAAATCAAATAATTTATTCAACTTTAGCTTCTTAATTAAATTTAATATTGCTCTATTTTACAAATTAATAGAATTCATTTGTACCAAATCAAAATAATCATCACTTATTAATTTTCCTAAAATACATACCACTAAACAGAATAATTACATTTCAACAATGTTATGATCAAAGTTAAAAGTGTTATTCAAAAAATCACTTAACACAAAATAATAAAAGAAATCTATGTAGAAAGAATAAAGTTATAATAAAGTAAAATAAAAGAAATAAAGAATTTAAAAGGGTGAGGATTTCAAAGTGGGAATACCTAACCCTAATTTCAGATGTAGGACTAGGCCCCACTTTAAAGTCCTCCCGAAACCATAATATGACCATTGTGTTTGTGTAGAGAAGGGCCCAAGGCTAGGGTGGAAAGTAAGTGCAATTTTTTGATATATACATGTGTATATGTGTGTATATACACACCTAGGGTGTGTATATACACACATATTCACTTGTGTGTATATACTCCCATGGATTCTAGCAGAGATCTATTCTCACTCCAAAAGGGCTTTCTTACCTAGTTTCACGAAAAACACTCTTCTGAATTTTTACCAAGGTAAAATGGGTTTTCTTCTGTAAAATTCTTTTTTTTTCTATTTGAATTTTGTTCTCCAGATTTCATTTTTTTTTTATAATAAAATTTAGTTAATTTACAAAGAATATTACATGTATAATATATTACCATATACATACATATATTATTAATGATTTATATATATAATTATATATACATGTATAAAAAAAGTATATTAAATACTATATATATATATATATATATATATATATATATATATATATATATATATATATATATATATATATATATATATATATATATATATATATATATATATATATATATATATATATATATATATATAATAATCTATATATGTATTTACTTCTAGTCATGCATTAACAAGATATTTAAAACATACCATCATGGAATTTTAATATAAACTTTTACAAAGTCAAGTAAAGTCCTTTTTTTTAAAATCTCATACATCTAACCTTGATTTGCACTTTATGTATTTTAAAAGAAATAAGGATAAATTAGAAAAGACTATGAGAGCCTTAAAATGAACATTTATCTTCTTTTAATATAAATTCAAGGGTACAATGAAATTATGATTATTTTTTTAAAGAAACTTTACAAGAAAATAATATATCTAATTATAAATTTTCTCACTAACTAAACGACACTTAACATTTATAATAGAAAATGAAAACTTTATTTAATCCCACATCTTTTCTTGGCAAGAAGGAAACAATTCAGCAACATATATACCATTGATTTAAGTAAAGCATCTATTACCTCAAACTCATAATAATACAATGATTTTCAAAACTATTTTTTCACCAAATTCTTTTCCCCATAAAAGGAAACTAATTCTTCTTAAAATATTTAAGGTATGAAAATAAAGAGTTTCCCACTAGATCAATACATGAATAAGAATTCTTTTTTCTTTCTTTTTACATAGGTAGGATATATTATCTTAATTCCAATTTCTCAAACTAACACAAGACTTCTCCCAAAGAAAATTTTAACTTTAACTTGAAAATTTCTTCTCTTCTTCATGCATTCAAAAACATGCAACCAAAGACATCTAACATATGACCATGGAGGCTCACCTCCTAGCCAAGGCCATTACATGGCCACCCCCAAGCTAGGGGAAACAAGGTAGGATATGTATCAATCAAGCAACACACTCACAATAACATGAAACCATAAACAACACAATTACTCCCATTCCCAAGTATTGCACATAGGATCATATTTGATCACACAATGGGTGAAGGTGGAAAAAACCTATTGGAGAGTCCATACTCAAACAATAACAAGTCCTTTCTTCTTAATTAAATCATTCCTTTACAAGAATTAACCCAAACAAGCTAGCTCATCTCATATAGCACAAATCAACTCCCTTATGGCCCCCAAATTTGTAACACAAGTAGGCTACAAGGATGCCCATACATCCAAGTTCTACACAAAAGGTTTTTCCAACTAATCCCTTCACCCCAAGAATCTCAAATCCTCCCAAGGATGAGTATAGTCTTGCAGTCCCATAACATTCATGCAAAAAAACAAAGAGAAAACAAGAAGACTTCATGAAATCATTTTGAAAGCATAACACAACATTCTCACAACATAATTCAACAAAACTATACAATTACATAAACAAGTCTTCCATGATAGATGCACCTACCTTCCTTAAAAAATATGGCAATTATGAATTTGATGGAGAGCTCAATCTTTCCTTCCCTAGCTTTGCCTTTCTCCTTCTCTACACCACTAGATCTTCCTAGGTGAATTCTCCTCCAAACCCAAAAATGCATAAGGTAGAAGTGTTTTTCTTCCTAGTCTTTGTTTCCTATTAGAAAAATATATTCCTTCTCTTCCTACCCTCATCCCAAGGTAAGGTAGATATCTTGGTTCTTGTTATCTTTCCACATGACCCTAGCTAAGGAATGAAAGGATAATCAAGACATGGGGGAAGGAACTAACCTTGGAAGCATACCCAATTTCGTCACTCTCAAAGAAGGCTCTCTTTGAGAGGCCTTTTGGGCACTTTGGGTGAAGAAAAGGGTAAAATTTGACCCTCAAACCTATTCATATGCCTTGGGGTACTTAAAACTAACCCTAACCACTCCCTAGGGCTCAATTTAACTGCTCAAAAACCCATGTGAAGTTAACTCACGAAAATGGGAAGTGATGTGACTCGTGTCTTGGTTCCCTAACCCACTAACTACACCTAGGGACTCACAAGGTGACCTAAGGGAGAGGTAAGGTAAATTTTCCACTTAGGCATGCCAACACATAACACTAGTGTCACATGACACAACAAAAGAAAATATACATCACACCACTAAATTACACACATGGCATGCCTAATGGATAATCACATTTACATTTACACATTTAAATTTACATCAAATTATGTACTTTAAAACATTTGCAAATTACATTCACTCATGCATCACATTAACAAAATTAAAATCACATAACAATGACGTCATTCTCTTCCTAGAGTCGACCTTGGCCATATACTTTTTTCACATAATCCATCCTTGTTTCCCCACATTTAAAATCATGGTCATAATCGTGCACACTCGATTCAGATATCAATACCACATGAAATCATTTCATATATAAATATATCAAAAGAGAAACAAGATTTGTAACAATCATTCAAATATGAATACATTTGGGAAACTGCATTTCATGATTTCAACATAAGCATAAACCATATTGTATTCTATTTATATAAGCATCGCATGTAAGTTCAATTTCTCTTTAACAAGTTGTATGCACCCTAAAATGGTCGCCTAGACTTTGGGCCCCATTTCTATAGTTTGTCAAATCCCTGAATCAATATTTTCAAAAATCAACATTTTTCAAATATATCAATTTCCTTGATCAAATCATAATCAATTCAATACTTCCTAAGGTTTGAGCCTTATTTTATTTAAAAGAGAAAAAAATAAAAATAAAAATCTTATTTAATTAAGAGAACATGCTCTCTTTTAATTAATTAAAAATCTCTTTTAATTAAATAATAAAATCATTTTATTTTATTAAAAGGAATTTCCTCCCCTTTTATTTAAATAAAAAATCCCCACTTTTCTTCTTATCCTATGTTGCACAAATAAAGTATTTAATTCTTATTTATAAAGAAAAATAAAATTAAAAATTAAAAAAAAGTACTTTTTGTCTCACATGGACATAAATTAAATGCTCAACATAAAGTAAATGCTTCTAATTTTCTTATTGGAGGATATTTGTGCACAAGGATCAAGCTTCTTTTTTTCTCCATCGTTGATTAAGTCTTTTACCTCTTAATCTCCATGGTCCATTATTTTTCACTTCATATAAAAGAAGAGCTTTCTTCCTCATTTGCACACACCATACACACTTGAATTTTATGCTATTGTTATGCTACAGGTTTTCTAAGTCATCTTGAAGCTTTTGGAGATATTCTTGCATCAAGTTTTGAAGATTTGGAGCATCATTGGCATTCATCTTGCATCTACATCACATCCTAGCTTGCATCATAGTTGCATCATCATGGTATCATTTCCTTTCATGTTTTAGATTAATCTCACATAGTTTAATTAGAGGGTTTGTAACTCTTTCATTTCCATTTTCAAAGCTTAATTGCATCTTCATTCTCATAAGATTAATTTGCATTCTCATATAGATTTGCATAGCATTGCATTCATTTGGAATCTCTCATTGTATGGTTGACTAGCAAGGTCATGAGTTTATAGCTCTAGCTGAGAGCAATTTTACAAATCTTGCAACTCCATGCATAGAGAGCTATGGATCGATTTGTGAGGGCTCATTCTTGAGTTTTCTTGCATGTAAGGATTCATAGAAGTGTGGTCACATTTTCACAATACACAAGTAACCCTAAGTGAATTGCAGAACCATTGCATTAAGAAATCAATCATCATGACTAACTCAATTTATGATTCCATAAGATAACGTAAATCAATATGCAGAATCTAGGATTCAATTATCTTTCTATATGATAAAGTCAGTATGAATCTAACATACACATGTAAAAGTACGTCTAACATCATCATAATCCATATAAACATGTAAAATCATCACATAACATGTCTAAAAATAAGAAGTCATAATCAAAATAGGTCTAATGTCGCATAACAATATATCATCTAGATAGTCCATGTGAAAAATATCAATTGAGCTAAGATGGGTCGGGGTAGTACCTCACATCCTCCCTCCCTAGGCATGAACTTCCTCCTGGAGTTCATCGAATAGATGGGGATACTGAGCACCCATCTATGTTGTGTCCTCCCAAGATGTTGTGACCTTATCATAGCAATCCCACTAAACTCTAACCTAGTCTAGCTCTTGGCCTCGAAGGGCTAGGGTCCTACGAGCCAGTATATGTATGGGCTCCAAAGCCAGCTACCCATCCTACTCCACTTGTTCTCTCTATAACCGTGGCCTGATGCTCAGCCCAATGGTCATCAACTACTACAAATACTTGGTGGGAATTTCCCATGTCACCAATGGTGGGCTCTAAAGCTGTCGTCATCTGCCTACCGATTGGATAACCCATAGGACAATCTCTAGCCATGTGCCCCATGACACCACATGTATAACATGGTCCTCTAGCCTAGATTTGACTCCCCTGAGTTCTAGATTATTGATACCCACCTATCATACTAGATCTACTAAAGCCACCTCTGGATGACTGTGTCTGAGCTCCCTAGTCACGTCAGGGACTCTGCTAAGTTTGTTGTTATTGTTGTGGTGCTCTGGAAGACCTTGAGGAGTTCTTTTGATTTCCCTTCTAGTGGGATTTCTAGAATCCAGAAGACTATGGTGCGGAACTATTGTTCTATGACCTGTCCCATGCATCATGAGACCTATTATAGATCTCCTTAGCAATCATGGTCCTCTCTATGGTATCGCGTAAATCTCCTGAAGGTACCATCTACACCCTATATTCTATAGCATAGTTCAACCCCTTAATAAAGTGGTTGACCTAAAGTTTCTCATCTTTCATGTAATCCACATAAGGAAGGAGCTCAAGAAACATACTCTCATACTGTGCTACTAATAGGCCTCTCTACTGTAAGTCATGAAACTCATCGATGCATCGCTGTCTATAGTGCTTCAACATATATCAGGTTTAGAGTCTCTCCAAGAAGGTCTCCCATGTGAGGGTATCTATGAAAAGGTGGCTCTTATACTCCTCCTACCTCCACCAAGTAGAGGTGGTCCCTCTCAGCATGTGAATTGCAAATCATGCCTTAAGGTTTCTCTCATAAGGACGCAACCCAAAGAAACACTCGAGGCTCAAAAGCCAAGCTTCAACCTCTGTCCCACCCATGGATCCTAAAAAAGGGTGGTGGTTGTAGTCTAATTAGGTCTCTGATCTAATCCCCTGTATCATGGGGCACTCTCTGTACAACCACTGGTGGTGGCTCTAGAATGTGAATGGAATTTTCCTCATGATCTGCCTACTCCTCAACCCATCTAGGAGGAGGAATCCTACTCCGCTCTCAAGCCACATCCTACTGACCTCCTGGAGGTAATCTATCCATAATAATACTAGCTAAATTTTGTAGTGCATTAAGGATATCTTGGTTGGGATTAGGTGGTAGAACAGGAGGGGGCCCTTGCTCATCACCTACTCCCTCATCTACCTGCACTGCACCCTCTACTTCCACATGACCACCTTTGGCTCTCCGTCCACGTCAGTGAGTATTTCATGTGACTGGGGGCATCCTATTACCGACTTCTCTTTACTAAGGTTTTCCCTGAAAGGATGGACATCTTACATAAGATAATAAATGAGATATCCAAGCATGACATAATATATATTAATAGAGTTGAAGATGAGAAAAGTCTATACTTCTTTATTAAAATTTATTAAAATTTAATTAAACAAAAATCTAATGTTTATATAAGTAATTCATTAATTTCCAAGAGTACTAAAGATTTCAACATAATTTAGGTTAAGCTGTAATGCTATTTTTACGATGGCCAATATACTGGCCACATATATTGGCCTCATAAAAATAACATTATCAAGTATTTAAATTAATGTAGTTTTTTTTTTAAAAACGACGGAACGTAATGGGTTTAGTTTCCTAGAGTTGAAACTGGCTCTGATACCATAATGTAATGCCCAAAAACTACAAGGACAAAACACAACAAGTTTTTTTTAAAAGTCACTAAACAACATCTATGTTTCTCAATGCTCTCATGATGTGAAACTCGAGACATATTGACTAGTCACCCAACGACTCATAAGGGGAATCATGGCATGCACTGGTGTGCCAACATCCCTTATTCATCATATGACATTAGTCAACATGATAACCCTAACTAGGTTTGGCATAAAAAAATTCAAAGGGTTTAAACTTAGTACAAAATTCCATTTAAGAAATAAATTAGGTCTCCTAATAGAAAACTAGGGTATGAGTACTATATAGTTGTTGAATAAAGGATAAATTAAATTTTAGGGAACGTTCCCTTATAAAAGGATGTAATTGGTATAAGGAATCAAATTTAAGATATTAATGTATTGTCTTAAAATGGAAGCACTTCCATGTTAAGAGCATTTAGCCCTTCAAGTAAGTGGTTTGGGGTAATCTCGGATGCCTTGAATTGGTCTTTGCTTAGATTTGGCTTTCTCCCCGCTTTCCACTTCTTTTTTGCACTTGATTTCTTCATTCTAGGTGAAATTAGGGTTAGGATCTTGAGGATTCTCTTTAATTTACCTCTTCCATGGCTCTATTTTCTAGGTAGAACTTACAAGTAGGTCATCCTAGACTTCATCATGTTCATCATAGGATTTTATGCCTATCCCTAGCATTATGTCCCATTCTGGTATCATTTCTAGGTCTCTGGACATCCTCAGGACCTCCTGTCCTGATCCTAGCTAGATCTGGGCCCACAGGGTCAAAGTCGAGGTTGATCCTGACTAGGTTAGGATCAAGCTTGACCCTGACTAGGTCAAGATCAATATCATACTTGACTAGGTCAAGATCGAGCTTATCTTTGACCTCCTCTAAAATTTGTGCCCCTTTTTCATATTTGGTCCCGGCGGCCCGAAATCAATGTCGGGCCCTTGGATCTGAGTACAAAAAGGTTTTAATTCAAAATTCATTTAATTGTTTTCCCTCCTTAGTTAGTTATTGTGATTGGACCATAATTCGAGGTGAAATTTGAATTATGCACCCATTTCTAGGGGTTAAAGTTAATTGGGATTTAATTCCTCAATGTCGACCTTCTCTAGAGGTTTGTGTCCTAGATCACTATAAAAGGAGGCCTTCCTCTCTCATTTTCTCCATCTCATCTCTAAATCTCTCAAGCTCTCAAGCTCTCAAGCAAGATCAAGCAAGCATTTCACCAAGAATTTTCAAGGAATTATTCAAGTCCTCTTCTCCATCCAAGTTCTCCATTGAAGATCAAGGATTCAAGCATTCAAGCATTTGAAGGGATTTGGTTCAAGCATTCAAGATTCTTCATTCAAACCCTAGATCTATCCATCATGGTGATGTGATCTTCCTTCAAGATCCTTTGTTCATCTTCAAGATCCATTCATTCTTCCCTCAAGGTGGATTCCAAGCATACAATCATGGAGGTTTGATTTACATTTGTTGATCTTATGTTCAAGCTTTTATATTAACATAATTGATTACATTTCAAATACAATTGCATATCTATTGAATGTAATAGCTTTATTATTAGATCTACTTCTACTACTTGCTAGCATTCTCCATTTCAATTTCAATATTAAGGTTAATTCCAAACCAGGGTTTGACCAAGGCAAACCCTCCCAAACAAAAAAACAAAACCCTCTTTTTCTTGCAGGTACAGGTGCAGAATTTTGGATCTGAGCTTAGATTTGGATACCCTTTTCGGTGAACTTCTGGGATCTGTGAACAAAGTCAAAATTGACCTTCAAAAAAAATTTATCCTTTGACCTTTTATGAGCATCAAAGATGACCTCCCTTAGAATTGGAAAATATTTCTGGGTTTGTAGATCTCGCAGTTTCAGTTCTATTACGCAAAAATCAGCAATTTTTGAGACTGTTTGACAAGGTTTTTAGTAGGTTCTTTTTTGGAGGTAAGTACCTTTATCTCTTCATTTCAACATTATTCATCTACATTTACTTTCTATATCAATACAATTCAAATGTAAGTGTAAAATATTGGTTTTGGGGTCTCTTTTATGTGCAAACCATTGTTCTAGGACCCATTCATAGTTTATCCTTTACATTTTGGTGAACCCGACATACTTACTCTCCTTTCTTTTTTGGATTTAGATGCCCTATTGTGTTATATTTGTGGTTAATCTTTTCTTTCATTAAGATTAGGTTTATTTATGCCCTTGCATTTATATTTCAAAAATCCAAAAAAATTGCAAAATTTCTTTAAAAATACAAAAACATTTACATTTTCATGCTTTTAGTATTCAACATGTATGATTCTTGTTTTGAGTACTTTGATGAGGATTTTTTTGTTCAAGATGATAGATCCCTTAATGAGGTACATGGAAGTGAGGATGAAAATTGTTTGAATGAGATCTCCATTGATCCTATTCCTATTTCACCCTCCTCCACAACCTCTTCAATTGACCTTTACAAAGATGAGTTAGGGATTGATGTTAATTGTTCTCCTAATATATGTCTTTTCTATGAGCCTACTTTAGAATATAATTTAACTTCTTTCCCCTTTAGGTATCAAGCTTTAATGAATTATGGCACTCCTACAATGTGCTTTATGGATAGGGATGATAATCCTCCTATTTGGGATGAACCTTTGGATTTGGATATTGATTACTCTCTTCCTCATGAAACCATTGTGGATAATCCTCCTATTTGGGATGAACCTTTGGATTTGGATGTTGATTACTCTCTTCCTTAGGAAGCCATTGTGGATAATCCTCCTATTTGGGATGAACCTTTGGATGTTGATTACTCTCTTCCTCATGAAACTATTATGGATAGTCCTCCTATTTGGGATGAACCTTTGGATTTGGATGTTGATTACTCTCTCCCTCATGAAACTATTGTGGATAATCCTCTTATTTGGGATGAACCTTTGGATTTGGATGTTGATTACTCTCTTCCTCATGAAGCCGTTGTGGATAATTCTATTTTTTCGGATAAACCCTTGGATAAATACATTGATTTATCCCCTCCTCGTGAAGAACTTTTGATACAAAAGGATGACATATTCTCTAAAACACACTTCCCTTATGAGAAATAAGATGACATTATAGATCCTTCACCTCCATTTAGGATTCCTTCTATTGATGAGGCATTAGCAGAGAAAGATAAGAATTCCCTTAATGTTCTTCCTCTTAGTGGTGATCTTATGGGAAATCACGATCCAACCTCACAACCTTCTTACCATAGTATTACTTATATATATTCAAACCCTTTTCTAACGGTGGTTCCAAGTGTTCCTCCAGTGGTATCTTCCATTCATATCACTTCCTACACTTTTACTAGTGGTCCTAATCTTCTTAATCCTAATCCTATCTTTCCTAATCCGATTCCTAATTCTCCATCTACTATTCCTAGTTCTTCCCACACTTATGTTGAGGTTTAAACTATGGTTCATGATGTAGATGTGCATGTATTCTTCAAAGTACCTTCTCCTTATTATTCGATCCATAAATATAAAAGAAAAGAAATTTCTCCTTTGAGATTTATTCATAATTTTACCCCTCACTTTGATATAACATAGTCTTTTCTCCTCTAGACTAGGGGGCAAGAGGTATATTTCTTCTTGTCTTCTAGAATTCATTATGTTCCTACTTTGAGCTTAATCAATATTCTTTCTATCCTATCTCTCTATGGTTTTGTATTATGTTTCTAATCATTCATAGATTCTATTTTATACTCAAGATATCTTTTCTAGGACATGTGTCTTGCAAAGATATCCCTTTCCTTTCATCCCTAGGGGGCAAGGTTCTTTCTTCTCTCTCTTTGTCTAGGGAACTGCTTTCCTTAGCTTAGTGGTATTTTTTTATATTGCAATATTATTTCATCATATTGACAGATGTTTTGACTATGGATAACCTTCTTATATGAGAAGTTGTTGTCCTAAGTCGGCACTTCTTCTCTATGTTGCCAATTATGTTCTTTATAAACTCTCACCCTTGTTTTGGTGTTAGAGTTGTTTCCCTCATTTCAAAGATTCCTCTGCCTCTTCCTTGCAGGGGGCTTGATGATTGAATATTCATTCCCTCCTTTTTGAAAGATGATATTTTATCTAACACACTCCTCTTTGGTGGGGGTCTTGTTGATAAGATCTCTTTCATTTGAGGATCCTTTTCCATGAGCGACATATCCTTTTTCATGATTATCTATACTCTTGGATGTAGGGGTCAATACCCCTCGCTAAGGATATGGTATACATTGTTGCAAACAATATATCTCCTTGCATTGTGAAGTAGGTATCCCATTCCATCTTTGTTCCTACACTTGGGGGGCAAGGATGCCATCTCCTTCTTTTCTATCTTTCCAGGATTTACCTCTTTCCTTGGTTAAGCACTATCTATCTATTATGTGATATCCAATCATACAAGAAATTTTTGGTTTGCATTGAGGATCTAGGTCCTTGATAACAACCTCTTTTGTTTTTTGACATTGGGTTTCCATGGTTGATATATCTCTCACCTTGGAAACTGAATAGTGTGCTATCCCTCACAAGTGTTACTTTTTTCACTTCTTGCATGATATCTCTTTACATTCATCCCTTCCATGGCCTCATAGGAGCTATGACCTTCTTGGCTTGGACTGGTTATTGTTTATGGATATTATCTTGATGTTGAAGAAGGCTTTATCCTTGTTCTTTCTTTTCCTTAACATGTCAAAATAGTATGTTTTTTCCATATTAAGGAGGGGGGCATATATAGGGTCTCCCTTGTACTATATTTTTTTATTTTTACATACTAAATCTTAGAAGGTAACACACATAAGTTGCTAAATCCTGAGGAGACACACATTTTTCAATTTTTTTTCAACATGCTAAATCTTGGAAGGTAACGCACATAAGTTGCTAAATCCTAAAAAGATGCATTCATATGCTAAATCTTCTAATGATAATGCACATAAGTTTCTAAATCCTGAGGAGACACGCATTTTTCAAATTTTTCAATATGCTAAATCTTGGAAGGTAACACACATAAGTTGCTAAACCCTAAAAAGACATGCATTCATATGCTAAATATTCTAAAGGTAATGCACATAAGTTGCTAAATCCTGAGGAGACACGCATTTCATATTCATAGTGATACAAGAAGGTGGATCTATGGATATTCCAGAAGTTGTCAAAAGATGCATTACAATTACAAGCACAATTTATGGGTGAACCTATTGAACTCTCCCTCTAGGGTGATTCATGGTAAGGTGGGCATATTACTAGGTGAGGTAATCACTCTTTTCCCTTTCTCTCTTTTTGCTTTCATGCTAGTAGGACTAGATCATGAAGCTATGTTATTTATAGTGTTGTTCTTTTCTTTCTTATGTAATCATTTATGCTTTTATGATAGCTTTCCAAATATGATATTAGTGTGAGAAATATTTCTTAGCAAGGTTTCTTATGCTAATTGATTTGGGTTGTTTGTACTAACCCTTGTTCTTTTGGCACCCTCGTGCATGTATGTTGAGTTAGAATCCTTCGTCTGGGGGCTTGTGCCCTTAGATAAGTGTTATTTTATCTCTTTTCAAATCCACTTGGATCTCCTCTTTCTTCTCCTTTACCAAGAGTTTGCATCGAGTCTATACTCTTGCTAAAGTGGGGGCTTAATGTATCATCTTAAAATGCAAGCAATTCCACACTAGTACATTTCACCTTAAATTTTGACTAAACAATTCGACCATCAAATAAAAATGTTTAGGTTGGTCACATTATAGAAGGAAAACTTTTTTTTTTAATACATGCCCGTGTTGGTCGAAATTTTGACTAACATTGTGTTGGTCAAAATTTCGACCAACACGGGAATAACTTAAAGTAAAAAAAAAAGGTTTGAAACTTCATTTCAGCGCATGTGAAGGAGGTAGAAGCTAGAATAGGGTAGAAGCGAAGGAGGTATGTGCTGAATGTGTATGTTTCCAATTTCTATCATTGAGAATTATAATTTTGAATGGTTTGTGTGCATTGTCCATGACTTCACATTGCACATGTATCCTTATTGGCATTCTATAAAACATTACAGTTTTGTCGATGATTTCACATTTGCTAAGCATAGGCTTTGCATCTTATAGTTCACTGCCTCGTCAATCCTTCATTTTGTCAAATGGTAGATGTGTGATCTTTGTTCTTTGATGGATGGCCACAGCCTATTTTATAGTTTAATTTATGTGCACTTAGTTCCAAAACCCTAATCTTTGCATCGACTGGAAGCCATGTCCAAAGGGGTGCCCAATCACTGAGCCCCAAATCAAGCCATAGTTCTACCAATCACTAGTCAACAACCCACACATAGAATAAATTCACAAGGTCTAGGTTTACTACAAATGAGTCCTAAAGAACAGGGTAACCTCACAAATGTTTGATGGCTTATTTAGGCTCCTACAACAATAGTCAAGTAAATGTATTCACCAGATAGCAACTTGGCATATCATTTTGAGTGGATCAGTCCTCAGTTAGAAACCTCTTTACAACACTAGTTGTGATTTGAAAATGTTAGCAGTCCCCACAAAATCTCATGGTTCAGTCACTGATACCAACCCTCTTCTTAACCAAAATAGACATGCCATAGTTTCGGTGTCTGGCAGGAAAAATAGTGAGAAGCAAAGTTCTGATTTCACACTGGCACTTAGACCCACATCAACATAACACCACTCCAAATATCCCTTCTATAACTCAAAATACATAATAGCTTTGTTACTTTCCCACCAGACTGGTGGTCTACTGACAAAGAGTTCATGATTATGTTCGAGGCAAAAATGTTTGAACTTAAGGAAGATTTAAGATTGCATTTCCCTTCTCAGCTTTAAGAAACACATTAGAATAGTGAATGATGTTCGTCAATACTATTACTGACTATAATTATGTATTTTATGATAAATAAAAAAGTGCACCTTGATATAAAAAATGAAGACATGTATTAAAATGCATTTCCAAGTTTGGATAAGCTTCTCTCTAAAAATCCTTATGTAGATATGGATGTAGATTTGTACAATAAAGCATATTCTAATTTTAAATCAGAGACACATATTTCTTTTTTAGGAGATGTTGATGATTCAAAATTCAAACATGCCAAATCAAAAAATTGTTGATGTTGATAATGAAGTTTCAAGATTAAAATGACATGTGAAAGTTGTGTGTAACTCTAAAAATGGTTATAATTTTGGAGATCAAATAGAGTCTTATTTTTTTATTCTTTCCAATTCACTCAAAGAGAAATTATTTGGTGAGTGATAGTAGGCATGATAAAGTAAAGTGTTGCAATGAGTATGGTATTATTTGATTGATGGCCATTGAATCTTCTTGTTATCCGATGATAAAAAGTATTAGTATTTTCTTAATTAAAGAATAAAAATTGATAAAGAATATGATGACAGTGTTGAGCATTATAGATTTATGAAAGACGCCACCATGTTCTATCAAGTTGATCTCAATATCATTTTTAGGATGATGCCAATACAATGTAATGAGAATAAGGTGTGTAATAGAGGCAAGCACATACTTTTATTTTTTATGGTCTTGAGCCATCAACTATGGTTGGATTTTTACAATCATATCATTTTGTGAAGGAATTACTAGTGCATGGATGATTCCCAAAATGTTTATTTTCCATACATAGTAGGTTTCCTTTGTAGGAGTCAATTTTTGCATTATGTCAACCTTTGGTATATCCAATGGATAAGCACATGGTCTGCTCCACCAGGGAAAGTTGGAATCTTCATATGCATGCAAGGGGCATACATCCCCAATTAGAGCCATTGTTAGGACTTCAAAAAGTGAGAATATATTTCCCCACATTTTTCCAAACCCCATAATTTTTTTATACTATTGTTCCTATGATCCTTATAATTTCACCAAGACTCTCTTCCAATCACATAAAAAAGAGAGTTACATTGATGAAGCAATAAAGGCCAATGGGAATGCAAAAGAAACTTCGTTGAAAGGAAATGTCATGAAAAAACCTAAAGCGTCCAAGGGACATGCAAGATCCCTCTTCAAAATATGAGTGAATGCACCAGTCACTCATATTTTGAAGGAAAATCTGGTCTTACCGAAATAGAGATTTTCCTTCATCAGCTGCTTAATGTTATGCTTAATGACATAACATTAAACATCTATTGAAGGAAAATCTGGTCTTACCGAAATAGGATGTCACATTGAAAATTAGGATGTCAAGGAGCCATATGCAAATATCTCTTCAAAATACAAGTTAATGTGTTGATATCGATATAAAATTGAATACCTAACAAAGGAAAATGGTGTCTCATTGACAAGGAGGAAGTGTACTTATTGATGAGACATCAAATTTCACCTAGACTGAATTGAGGTTCTAGCGAGATAACAATTCATGACAAAGAAGAATCCTATTGAGGAAAATTTCCTATATCAAGCTAATTGCTCAAAATTGGGGCACACTTTTATATGATCTTGATAAGTCTCTTTGATCAACCATGAACAAAGGAAAAAAGGAAACATGCTAGTGCAGGAGCTCCCAAAATCATCATTTAGGAGTGTTTTCGAAGGCCTTGACAAGTTAGATCCTTGAAGCATGTTTTCTTAAGTATTTATTGTCTTTTGATAAGACCCTCAAATTCAACCTGTCACACTAGCTACTAACTGTCAAAGCATCTGCCTTCATTGCATGAATATCATTCTCTTCATGAGTGTATCATTGAGTGACTTGATTTTTAGTTCTTAGTTCATGATTGATCTCTCTTATAACCCCTATTGAGCCATAGTGTCCTTTGCATCCAATCTTTACTTCAAGCTATCATGAAACTGATTTCATGGCTTTCTATCCTAGCTCAGCATTATTTCTTCATATTCTTTTCTTCTTGGTTGCCTTTCCTTTTTGAGCTCCTTCATGCATTATTTCTTGTCTATGTAAAGCATTTGTTGAGCAAAGTGTTCTTCATAGCATCTTTTGACACAATCAATCTCACTACTTTTCCATTGCAGACCATGATTGTTTTGAGACAATCAATCTTTGTAGTAATATGACTACTCAGTAATAGTGATTGCATACTCTGAGAATCAATAAATTCATCTATCCATGATAGTGAATGGACCTCTTCTAAATATTTTTGTGTTGAAAGTGTTTCTACCAAACATGGAAACCTAGGTCAACATAGAGATAATGCTTGAAAATCAAAGAGGATTGTAGGAAAACATGAAAGACATGATGAAATCAGGAACCCTGCCAAATATTGACAGATAAACCTATTTAAAGATAGCTGCCCCTGCTGATATAACAAAGACTTTAAACTAAACCTACTGCTATTAATCCAACTCAATCAAGTTTTGGAAGGAAAAAAAATGAAGGATGATGAAAGAATGGAAGGAAATTGATCAGTGAAATGCCTACATAAAAACTTGATTCTTTTTAATTATAATTCTAATCTAACTCTTGGTTAGGTGTAAGTAAGAGATGCTTAGTTTCAATCCTATGCACTATGAAAATTTAAACTATAATTAGTTTGTGAAAAAATTATAATACAAGTTTTTCTATCCAAGCATAGGCACACTACACATCATGGAAAGCAATTGTGTAATGATGCATGTCATGAAAGTCATAGCCTAGTTACTGAACTCACAAAGTACAAGAAAATTTCACCTTAATGGTTAGGCAGGTTAGTCCCAGTCTCTACTACATACTTGTCATCAGGATTGACTGATGGAGAAAAATACTTAGTACTTATTACTTATTACTTATTGCATCTAGGTGAAGATCACATGGGCGAAGCATCAAGACTTCAACTATCCCAATATTTCTCCTACTCAAGCGCACTTAACCATGGAGCTTCTGCCAATGTTAAGTCCAATTAGCTTGCTACCCCATTTACATAACCTTCAACAAGTGTCGTGCCTTATGAACCATTCATTATAAATCCCTTTTATCTCATCAATTGATAAGTAGGAGATATCTTCTACTTATAAAAATGATTCTTAATCATCTTCTTCTTCTTCCTATTTCACTAGTGTATCTCACTGCCTCACCATATTGAAGCAAAGATCATCACACTGTTTGTTGTTGTTGGTCATCGGGTCATGAATTTTTAACCAGTCCAACACTTGAGACCTTAAATGAATTGGATTCTATATTCATATACACAATGAAGGTTGAATTTAGTTGATATGATCCTTTCTGTAGATAGATTACTAATATTGGAAGTACTATGGACTTGTAGAGGCAATTTAACCGTTCAGGAAACTAAGAAATGAGTTGTCATTATGGTAAGCCACAAGAATGGTCTTGGGAGTATTATTGGAGGTGCTTAACTTTGGAAAGTTACCATGTTAATGTCATTAAAAAAATACAAAAAATTAAGGCCTCTCATTAGGTTTGTAGAGGATCTCTTTCGTAAAAACTCACGAGGTAAGCTTAGAAAAGATTACACCAAGCTTAATTAACCAAGATGGGGGAAAAATTGACAAGAATTGAATTTAGGCCATCATATCGGAGTTTGAAATCATTTCTCTTATAACGAGTCAATACCATTCCAAGAGAAACTCACAATTTCAATTGTAACCACACTAGCCTCATCGCAACAAACTTGTTAGAAACATGAAAATAAAACATGTTAGCAATTCCATCATTTGTTTATTGTTTGGGATAGTCACCATAGAATTATTTGGATTGTCTCTCCTCTTTCCTTGAAAGGTTAAAATGACTTGTTTTTCATCCCTCCTTGAATAGACCCTTACCGTCTTGCACTTGTGCAATGATAGGACACCAATGTTGCTAATTAAGGTTGGCATGATGATTATTCCTATCCTAAAAAAATACTGTCAAATTATTATGCTTTCAAATCAATTACCTATCAACGTATCCCTTGTGAGGGAGAGAAGCCAAACACATAAATAACATGCACATAAACACAACAACTGAAAAACTTAAATGGAATACACCAAGAAGTACCAAATGATGAATGCTCAATTGTTCTAATGGAAAAGCAATATCAAAACCATCCATTTATAGTCCTAATGATTTTGGAAATTATTGACAAAAAGTGTTTCTTTTTTTATTATAGTATAAATGATTTTTCTATAGTCGTAATGATTTTTCTTATTTCTTGTCTTTTTTCCCTTTTTTATTTCCTATGTTTGTGCTTCGTGACAGGATTTTGTCACCTTCTTTTGATGGTATATTTCATTCACTCTATGTGGAATACTATTTTGTTCACTATTTTATTTCAGCTTCATATTTCTTTCATTTTTCATATACACACAGACTACACATGCTGATAAAAAAATGAGCTATTTGATTTAGATTTACTTTTCATTATTGTAAATAGTTAATATTTTTTATGGTACTCCTTGGTGTATTTCATATAAAAATAATAAATGTAGTAACGATTGTGCAGTGCATTATTGATATAGGTTCGATGACTCTTGTCAATGTGCCAAACTGTCAATGTGGTGGTGGGAAGTGTGTGTTGAAGACTTCACGGACATTGAACAACCCTGGACGATAATTTTGGTGCTGCCCTAATCAAAAAAAGATTGCTAATGTGTATATATTTAAAGTTTCTAATATAAATACTATTCATTATAATATAAGAACTAATGTAGACTAGGTATCACAGGGAAATAATGGTTGTGGATACTTTACTTGGGTCAATGACAACTCATCTGCATCTATCTGCCCATCTCCACTTATCCGTGATGAAGGATTTGAGTGCAAAATGTGTTAGGCTAGGGAAAATTCTGAAATTATATTTTTATGATGCCTTCTCTGTATTGTAATCGCATATCTTTGTTGTGACCATATGCAGAGATGAACTCAAGAATTAGTTAGTTTAGTATTTTCATATTGTAACTAAGATTTTAATATTGATATGACATAACTTCGCTTTGCCTCAAGTGCGCATATATATGGTTTACATCTTTTTTTAGAATAATTCTTCATGTTTATGGCTCAGGTGAGCCCCAATCTGCTATCAATCACATGATTTAACGTATAGTGTTTTCTTGGTTGTTCCATTTGTTCCTTGACCTTGACTATGGATTGACTATCATTTTCAAGCTTGAGCGAGGCTTCATACCATGCTGCGTCCATAGATTTGTACGTAACAATGATTTATGCTAGAGGTAAACTACACGTGTCATGTATACAACATGGTTGAATGCAATCTCTTTTGCATGTTTTCAAGAGTTTTCCCACTAATACAAGTGTAAATAACACATTGAACATAATCTACGGACACAATGTAGTATGAAGTCTTGCTAAAGTTTGAGCGCAGTGTGGTATGAAGTCTCCCTTTATTCCAGTGAGGGATTGGAATGAGTTCATTTTGGATGCAAAGGAGAATAGGGATACTCAAAGAGGAATTACACCAGCAAATGAGAGAAGGTATAAACACGACAGCTGAGAAACATAAATGCAGATTTCACAACAGCTAAGAAGCATAATTGTAGGCATCACGGTCACAATTTTTTCAAGACAACATAATTGAGTTGTATACCCAAGTGATGGAGTGCAACTTCTGCACCTCTAATTCCAAGTTGACACTATGAGATACAAAGACCATAGATAAGGAATAAATTTAGAGAGTGGAGGAGGTCCATAATGACCAAAATAATATAGGATGAACCTCAAGTTAAACGAGGCAACTGCAAACATTTTAATAGATTTTTATTATTAAATAATGAAATTTGCATATACTAGTGTTCTAAGCCCCCTCATTACATGATTTATTATTGTAAACCCTCTCTAACTTACGCATCTAGAAAATGAAACTACAACCTATTGGGATTGAGACAAACCTTATAGAACAACAATAGCTAGGAATGATCACTTTCCAACATCTATTCAATACATCTTTTGAATACATCTATAGCTCATGAATACAAGGTGTAGCTCATGAATACAAGGTCCTCCAATAGATGTATTCAACAGATGTTGGAAAGTGATCATTCCTAGCTACTATTGTTCTATAAGGTTTTTCTCAATCCGAATAGGTTGTAGTTTCATTTTCTAGATGCATAAGTTAGAGGGGGCTTACAATAATAAATCGTGTAATGAGGGGGCTTAGAACATTAGTATATGAAAATTTCATTATTTAATAATAAAAATCTATTAAAATGTTTGCAGTTGCCTCATTTAACTTGAGGTTTGTCCTATATTATTTTTTTCATTATGGCCCTCCTCCCCTCTCTAAATTTATTCCTTATCTATGGTCTTTAAATCCTGCAGTGTCAATTTGGAATCGAAGGTGCAGAAGTTGCACTCCATCGCTTGGGTATACAACTCAATTACATTGTCTCCAAAAAGATGTGACCATGATGCCTACAATTATGTTTCTCAGCTATTGTGTCCCAGGACCCCTTATGACCCTTTACGACCATTTATGACCTCTAAGAATACATCTTAGAGGTCTTAAAATATCTTAAAGGGTCATAAGAGGCTCCTAGGAGGGGCTAGATGAGCTTCCACCTTCATGTGGTTGGCCCTGTTAAGTAGAGAATGTTAATTAAACTATTCTCAAAACATAATTGTAGGCACCATGGTTACATTTTTTTGGAGACAACATAATTGAGTTGTATACCCAGATGGAGTGCAACTTCTGCACCTCCGATTCCAAGTTGACACTGCGGGATGGAGAAAAACTTGGAACCGGAGGTGCAGAAGTTGCTCTCCATCATCTGGGTATACCACTCAATTACATTGTCTCCAAAAAAATGTGACCATGATGCCTACAATTATGTTTCTTAGAGAATGTTAAACTATTCTTGAAACAAAGAGAAGCTCAATAATTTAAGGTCTCGGTACAAGCACTAGAATTGAATTTTTTGGCATGGGCTAGGAAATTTTTGTATATCAACATGCGATAGAGTTTGGACAAAAAACTCTATCGCATGTTGATATACAAAAATTTCCCAGCCGTGCTGAAAAACTCAATTCTAGTGCTTGTACTACATGACTAGTGCCAAAACAAGGCTCTCCCAATCACTGATTGTGACCCGCTAGCAACAACCAACATAATGAGTGTGGACACCTGAAGATAAATATCAAATAGGGGAAAAGCACCTACAACAACAGAGGAAATAGTTGTAGATACAAGTGATGATATCGTAGAAATCCCTAATTTAGTGTTTCAGAGAACAAATGATAGACTGTGAATTAGGGATTTCTGCAATATCGTCATCTAAATCTACATCTATTTTATTTACATTGGAATGCAACCTACTGATATTGAAACTGCACCGGCCGAGCACGATGGAGGCATCGATTCTAATGTGAATTGTAGTACTCAAGGTATACATTTTCTATTTTAATTTTGATTAATGAATATTTAATACAAGAAAACATATTCAATTGTTTAAGGTGGATTAGTTGTGATGATGAGACGTGCCATTTAGATGTTAACTGTGACAGTCTCTTGGTTTCAGGCAATGTAGAAAGAGAAGCCTAGCTCAATATGCAATCTCAATTCATATACATAGGATATCAGGTGGAGTTGAAAAACACAACAGGGTTGCATTTTTTATAGAGGTCTTTAATTGCATATTTTAAGTTATAGACCATCATGAAAATGTAAATGTGTTGTATTTTTTCAACTCCACCTGCTATCCGTGCATATTCTGCTTGTGTTGCACATGCATTCTCGATTCAGAGTGGGAAAAATTTTATTTTCGATGCGAGGGAGAGAAGCCAAACACAAAGAACATGCAAATAAACATGATAGATACAAAACATAAATGTAGGTATCACAACAATTGAGAAACATAAATCTAGGTATCATAATAGCTGAGAAACATAAATGTAGGCATCATGGTCCCAATTGTTTGGAGACACAACATAATTGAATTCTATACCTAGACGATGCAACACAACCACTACTCTTGCAATTCTAAGTTGACACTGTGGATCCAAAAACCATATATAGATTCCTTATCTTTGGTTTTTGGATCCCGCAGTATCCATTTAGAACTACAGGAGTAGTGGTTGTGTTGCATTGTCTGGGTATAGAATTCAATTATGTTGTGTCTCCAAACAATTGTGACCATGATGCGTACATTTATGTTTCTCAGCTGTTGTGTCCTAGGACCCCTTATGACCCTTTATGACCCATTATGATTCCTAAGAATACATCTTAGAGGTCTTAAAGTGTCATAAAGGGTCATAAGAGGATCCTAGGAGGGGTGAGATGAGCTTCCACCTTCACGTGGTTGGCCCTGATAAGTAGAGAATGTTAAACTATTATCAAAACAAAGAGAAGCTCAATAATTTATATCTGAATACCAATTTTGTTCTTATCAAATTGTCAAAACATTTAAATAGCCTTTTAAACTACTATTAAAAATAAAATATTTAATCAACATTTACTTACAGATTTGTGTGCTTGTCTAAGTTTGATACGCAGATCAAGTTGTACAACCTTACTTGAACATGATCTATTTTGAAGGTTGTACAACTTGATTTGTGTATCAAACTTAGACAAGCACACAAATCTGTAGGTAAAGGAAGCTTTCTTAGTCAGTTTGATTTTTCTTGAGGCTATGAATATACAGTACAATGAAAATGCTTTGTTCAATCACCGTCATTTTTTTTAAACCAAAAATTAGTATTGGTCAATTTTTTGACCTTTAAATAACATTAATTTTGATGAGAATGCTATGCATTCGACGTCAATTTCGTCAAATTTTGGTCAAAAATTTAGTCGCAATTTCGACGTCAAGTTTGCCAAAGTTGGTCTCAATTCTACCATCTTCATGCGATTAGTTCGATGAAGACTTAGTTGATAAGTCAACTACTACTCCGGTCAAAATTTTGACAATGGTTTTTCCTGTAGAATAATCGATGAAAAAAGATCGACCACAATTTTAGTCGTTTGTTCGACCAATTGGTGTAGAAAATTTGACCAATTCTCATCAAAAAATAGGGTCAAATTTACTAGTGCCATGTTAAGATCATTTACCCCTCTGAGTAAGTGGTTTGGGGTCATCTTGAATGCCTTGAATTGGTCTTTTCTTAGATCTGGCTTTCTCCCAGCTTTCCACTTCTTTTTTGCACTTGATTTCTTCATTCTAGGTGAAATTAGGGTTAGGATCCCAAGGATTCTCCTTAATTTCCCTCTTCCATGGCTTTATTTTCTACGTAGGACTTACAAATAGGTCCTCCTAGACTTCATCATGTTCATCATAGTATTTTATGCCTATCCCTGGCATTCTGTCCCATTCTAGTATCATTTTTAGGTCTCCGGACATCCCCGGGACCTCCTGTCCTGATTT
The DNA here is from genome assembly GCA_027943335.1 of Chamaecyparis obtusa. Lineage (NCBI taxonomy): Eukaryota > Viridiplantae > Streptophyta > Pinopsida > Cupressales > Cupressaceae > Chamaecyparis > Chamaecyparis obtusa. The sequence goes on from BSBK01002196.1 coordinate 1,362,161, forward strand.
TGGCTAGATTTGGGCCCATAGGGTCAAAGTTGAGGTTGATCCTGACTAGGTCAGGATCAAGCTCGACCCTAACTAGTTCAAGATCAAGCTCATACCTGACTAGGTTAGGATCTAGCTTGTCTTTGACCTCCTCCGGAATCTGTGCCCCTTTTTCATATTTGGTCCCAACGGGCCCCGAAATTAATGTCGAGCCCTTGGATCTGAGTATGAAAAGGTTTTAATTCAAAATTAATTTAATTTTTTTCCCTCCTTAGTTGATTATTGTGATTGGACCATAATTCAAGGTGAAATTTGAATTATGGGCCCATTTCTAGGGGTTAAGGTTAATTGGGATTTAATTCCTCAATGTCGGCCTTCTCTAGAGGTTTGTACCCTAGATCAGTATAAAATGAGGCCTTCCTCTCTCATTTTCTCCATCTCATCTCTAAATCTCTAAAGATGTCAAGAAAGCATTCATCAAGCATTTTCAAGGAAGCATTCAAGTCCTCTTCTCCATCCAAGTTCTCCATTGAAGATCAAGGATTCAAGCATTCAAGCCTCTGAAGGGATTTGGTTCAAGCATTTAAGATTCATCATTCAAACCCTAGATCTAGCCATCATGGTGATGTGATCTTCCTTCAAGATCCTTTGTTCATCTTCAAGATCCATTCATTCTTCCCTCAAGGTGGATTCCAAGCATACAATCATGGAGGTTTGATTTACATTTGTTGATCTTATGACCAAGCTTTCATATTAACATAATTGATTACATTTCAAATACAATTGCATATCTATTGAATGTCATAGCTTCATTGTTAGATCTACTTCTACTACTTGCTAGCATTCTCCATTTCATTTTCAATATTAAGGTTGATTCCAAACCGGGGTTTGACCAAGGCAAACCCCCCCCCTCCCCCCCCAAACAAACAAACAAAACCCTCTTTTTCTTGTAGGTACAGGTGCAGAATTTTGGATCTGAGCTTAGATTTGGATACCTTTTTCGATGAACTTTCGGGATCTACGAACAAAGTCAAAATCGACCTTTAGAATAAAAATGTAGCCTTTGACCTTTTTTGAGGGTCAAAGACAACCTTCCTTAGAATTGGAAAAGATTTCTAGGTTTTGTAGATCTCACAGTTTCGGTTCATAGATGTGAAAATCAGCAATTTCTGAGACTGTTTGATAGGTTTTTCAACATGTTCTTTTTTAGAGATAAGTACCTTTATCTCTTCATTTCAACATTAGTCATCTACATTTACTTTCTATATCAATACAATTCAAATGTAAGTGTAAAATATTGGTTTTGGGGTCTCTTTTATGTGCAAACCATTGTTCTAGGACCCCATTCATATTTTATCCTTTACAATTAATTTCTCCCCCATGGAACTTAAATTAAATAATCTAATTTCCCTTATAACCCCATTATTAAAAGGAGATATTAAGGTCATTAAATAATTAAAATATCCCTCAATTTAAAATTATTAATAATTTATACCCATTTCTAATTCTCTAAACTCAAATCAATACAAAATAATTAAAAAGAATAAATCAAATAATTTATTCGACTTTAGGTTCTTAGTTAAATTTAATATTGCTCTATTTTATAGATTAATAGAATTCATTTGTACCAGATCAAAATAATCATCACTTATTAATTTTCCTAAAATACATACCACTAAATAGAATAATTACATTTCAACAATGTTATAATCAAAATTAAAAGTGTTATTCAAAAAATCACTTAACACAAGATAATAAAAGAAATCTATGTAGAAAGAATAAAGTTATATAATAAAGTAAAATAAATGAAATAAAAAATTTAAAAGGCTGAGGATTTCAAAGTGGGAATACCTAACCCTAATTTCGGATTTAGGGTTACACCCCACTTTAAAGTCCTCCTGAAACCCTAATATGGCTATTTTGTTTATGCAGAGAAAGGCCCAAGGCTAGGGTGGAAAGTGAGTGTAAGTTTTTGATATATACACATGTATATGTGTATATATACACACCTAGGGTGTGTATATACACACATATTCACTTGTGTGTATATACTCCCATGGATTCTAGCAGAGATCTATTCTTAGTCCAAAAGGGCTTTCCTAGGGTTTCATGAAAAACCCTCTTCTGGATTTTTACCAAGATAAAATGGATTTTCTTCTTTAAAATTCTTTTTTTTTCTATTTGGATTTTGTTCTCCGGATTTTTTTATTTTATTTTTTATAATAAAATTTAGTTAATTTACAAATAGTATTACATGTATAATATATTATCATATACATATATATATTATTAATGATATATATATATATATATATATATATATATATATATATATGTATATATATATATATATATATATGTATATATATATATGTATATATATATGTGTGTATATATATATATATATATATATATATATATATGTATATATATATATGTATATGTATATATATATATATATATACATATATATATATATATATATACATATATATATATATATATATATATATATATGTATGTATATATATACATATGTATATATACATATATATAGATATATATATATACATATAAATAGATATATATATATACATATATATAGATATATATATCTATATATATGTATATATACATATATATATACACACACACACACACACACACACACACACACACACACACACACACACACATATATATATATATATATATATATATATATATATATATATATATATATATATTTACTTCTAGTCATGCATTAACAAGATATTTAAAACATACCATCATAGAATTTTAATATAAACTTTTATAAAGCCAAGTTAAGTCCTATTTTTTTAAATCTCATACATCTAACTTTGATTTGTACTTTATGTATTTTAAAAGAAATAAGGATAAATTAGAAAAGACTATGAGAGCCTTAAAATGAACATTTATATTCTTTTAATATAAATTCAAGGGTACAATGAAATTATGATTATTTTTTTAAAAGAAATTTTATAAGCAAATAATATATCTAATTATAAATTTTCTCACTAACTAAAAGACACTTAACATTTATAATATAAAATGAAAACTTTATTTAATCCCACATCTTTTCTTGGCAAGAAGGAAACAATTCAGCAACATATATACCATTGATTTACTTATAGCATCTATTACCTCAAACTCATAATAATACAATGATTTTCAAAACTATTTTTTCACCAAGTTCTTTTCTCCATAAAAGGAAACTAATTCTTCTTAAAATATTTAAGCTATGAAAACAAAGAGTTTCCCACTAGATCAATACATGAATAAGAGTTCTTTTTTTTCCTTTTTACATAGCTAGGATATATTATCTTAATTCCAATTGCTCAAACTAACACAAGACTTTTCCCAAAGAAAATTTTAACTTTAACTTGAAAATTTCTTCTCTTCTTCATGCATTCAAAAACATGCAACCAAAGACATCTAACATATGACCATGGAGGCTCACCTCCTAGCCAAGGCCATTACATGGCCACTCCCAAGCTAGGGGAAACAAGGTAGGATATGTATCAATCAAGCAACACACTCACAACAACATGAAACCATAAACAACACAATTACTCCCATTCCCAAGTATTGCACATAGGATCATATTTGATCCAACAATGGGTGAAGGTGGAAACAACCTTTTAGAGAGGCCATACTCAAACAATAACAAGTCATTTCTTCTCAATTAAATCATGCCTTCACAAGGCTTAACCCAAAAAAGCTAGCTCATCTCATAGAGCACAAATCAACTCCCTTATGGCCCCCAAGTTTGCAACACAAGTAGGCTACAAGGATGTCCATACATCCAAGTTCTACAAAAAAGATTTTCCCAACTAATCCCTTTGCCCCAAGACTCTCAAATCCTCCCAAGGATGAGTATAGTCTTGCACTCCCATAATATTCATGAAATAAAACAAAGAGAAAACAAGAAGACTTCATGAAATTATTTTGAAAGCATAACACAACATTCTCACAACATAATTCAACAAAACTATATAATTACATAAAAAAGTATTCCATGATATATGCACCTACCTTCCTTGAAAAATATGGCAATTATGAATTTGATGGAGAGCTCAATCTTTCCTTCCCTAGCTTTTCCTTTCTCCTTCTCTAAGCCACTAGATCTTCCTAGGTGAATTCTCCTCCAAACCCAAAAATGCATAAGGTAGAAGTGTTTTTCTTCCTAGTCTCTTTTTCCTATTGAATAAGATAAAATAGTGTTCATGTTAAAATGAATGGGGAAAATATGAGATCTACTTCTATATCCAAATTCCCAAAGGAAAGATCCAAATTGATCAACCAAAAGGTTAATACACAAAGGAATCAATCTATGGAGAATATGAATGAAGGAGAAAACCTTATGTTTTCCTATGAAGACTATATACTTGAAATCTGAAATAATTGAAAGGAAAATACTAACCTCAAAATAGGGCAGATCTGAAAAATATAGATTTCTAATGTCTGTGTGCAGTTTCAGGAAATTCTGCAACCTATTTCAAACTAGAAATGCCAAGACGAAGAATAACCAGAAAACTTTTATCTTTCCGATAGTAGGTAGTCTTTGACCCCGATAAAAGGTCGAAGACTACTTCAAGATTTTGAAGGTCAACCTTGACTTTGTTCGCAGATCTCGAAAGTTCACAAAAAAGGGTTTCCAAATCTAAGCTTAGATCTATAGTTCTGCACCTGTACCTACAAGAAAAAGAGGGTTTTTGTTATTTGTATGGGGGGTTTGCCTTGTTCAAACTCCAATTTAGCACTACTACATTCGGGGTCAAATTCTGATGGCCTTTTGTCAGATTTGCAATGCCAATTTGTCAGCATTTTGACAAATGGGTCCATCGCCATTTTTGCGTAGAAAATTGTGACAAAAGATGTTACCATCAGTTTACCAACACCATATCATGTCGGAAACTTGCATTTCAGTAGCAGCTTCGTTATGGCATTTTCTAGGGTTTATCCATCAGAATTTTGACACAATACCTATTAACTGTTGAAAAGATATCTTTTCTGACATTATAACTATCAGCATAGCGATAGTGTCCACTTCATTCCAACAGATATATATGTCGATGATATGGAATTAATGTCAAACTATCTATCAAAAAATTTCTATTTGCGACACTTGAAATGTCGGAAGAGCGACAATACTTCATTATTTCTTTGACAGATTCCCTGTCGAATGTATAGCATTACTGTCAGAACTATTGTCGTAAATTAGATTTCTTCAAAATTTTATCTGTTGAATGCATAGCACTTCTATCAGAATTAATGATTAAGTGTCAAAAAACTAACGGATATGCACATTAAAGATAAAACAACTCAAGAGACCATCATAGGTTCTCTCTTTCTTCAGTCTATATTATTGACACAATGTTTTACCTTTCATTAGCTCATCAAATATAGGGATTTGATGAGCTAATGAAAGGTAAAACATTCTGTCAATAATGTAGACCGAAGAAAGAGAGAACCTATGATGGTCTCTTGATCTATTTTATCTTTAGTCCTAGAGACTGTCCTAGCTACCTATCGATCATCGAGAATAATCACCGCCTTGCATTTATGTACACTGCACAAATTGATCCCAGTCTCACAAAAACATTTTACACTTGTACATCTCATCAATACTGGAGGCCTAAAGTAATTTTATACAATCACTAGCACATTTTGTGCATGGATGAGAAATAGTATCCAAAGTTTTTAGATAACCATTTTTTAGAAGAGGAATGAGTGCAGGCCAAAGAAGGGATAATTCCACAATAGAAAGGAAGACATCTTTTTAGCCTGGGTCTGGATCCTACCCCAATTGTCGAAGGATCCAGGGCCAGTCTAGAAAGATGTCTTCCCATTCTGTCTGCAACATTGTGTCCATCCAGGATCTCAGGAATATCATCATCTTTCTACTCTTCATTTGCCAAAATATATCGCTTCTTCAAGCTTGCAGAGTAATCTTATTAATAAAAGAACCCTTGCCAACATTAGGGTACCCACATATCAAGATAGTTGATGTTATTGGTGCTTGTGCTCAAGGATATCGATTCACTATTTTGAAACAGCCAAATCATTTTTATTTCATTTGTAGAGAAAAGGAGTGGGAGAAAATGAGCAGGTGAAAGTTGATCGAGCGCGAGAGAAGGCATTGCATTTTATTTGATCATGAATGCTCTCTGAAATGACCAATCATGTTTTCTATTTGATTTTTTTTGGTGTTTTTTTTTCCCATATCTAGTAGATAAAAATCATGGCGGTAGCCACTTAGCCATCTTTTTTATGTTCCAAGTATTTTACAAAGATACAATTATGTGGATTTATCATTTAGTTGCTTGCAGTTATTGGTCAAATGCAAATATTTTGTCAAGTTGAAAGGGAAAGATATCAGTTTGGTGTTTTCGGTTTATGTTAAAAGTTGATTTGGTAAAATCTTCAAAAAACACACTACATGTTCTAAAATGTAAAGAATTTGAATGTTAAATGTAAGATATATATCTCATCCATAGTAATCAAAAGAAAGGACATGAAACTTATAAGGAGATTTACCAATCCAAAAATATAAGCGAATAGGAAACATGATTGGTACCTTATGAATTGGTTTTTGAGGTGCACAATCTTCATCAATCTCCTGAGAAGAAGATCCCTCCTCATGAAAAATGCATTTAATGGATTAAACAAATCTACAAAACTGAACCAATGGCATGTTTAGAACAAAGAAATAGATTGATAATAATATGTTGAAAATTCTATTATGTTTAATACATGCAAAAGGACTAGTCCCAACAATTCTTAAACATACTTTATCTGATATGATAATAACATGCTAATTAAACTGATAAAGGTGTTATATGCATTTAATCTGCCAATTACTAATTACACAAAAAACAAATTACAAAACTGAACCAATGGCATGTTCTTCGTGTGGTACAAGGAAGATTTGGCTATGAAAAAAAAAAGTGAAACGGCCTCATCATTTTTATTTTTATTGGATAGAGGATCAAAAGATGAGTGCGAGAGAAGGTATGTGATTTCCTCATCTTTCAAGCATCTAGCATCATATTTGACTGCAAATTTCAAATGCATTGCATTTTATTTGATCACGAATGCTCTCTGAAATGACCGCATTCTACTGGTGTCGTGCCCGAGCCTATGCTTTATCTCCATTATTTGATATTATTGGTGCTTGTGCTCAAGGATATCGATTCACTATTTTCAAATGTTTGGATTGTTTAGACAGTTACATTTCCTGACTATTCCTCTAGTACACAGTCAAGAAATGTAACTGTCTAATGATTATATGTAATGTTGAATGGATTAAATGCTTTATTCTTGGTAGAAGTGAATGGAAGGAATAGTGTGTATTAAATACAATCCAGTCACTTATTGAATGCTTTGGAGACTACTGGTTTGACTATCCATGCGCTACCAGTGACTGAGATTCATTAAAGGATACAAAACCCTTCATTTTGGGGTTATTGTGTGTGGATTCAAATGTAGGTTTGATTTGGTTAATGTTTAGAAGAGATCAATAAAGTATTTAAAGACAATCTTATATGTTTGGAGAGGTTTGAGAGGCACTTATCATGACTATACCCTCACAAACATCGGCATAGACTGGTTTTACTAAGTTTCCTTTCTCTATTTTGAGGTTTCCTTTCTTTGCCGTAGGGGTATAGTCAGAGGGTTCATTAAAAATGATCCTTCAAATGGTTACTATGAATATGAATGATTTGATATATCATATTGCTCATTTTACTTAAAGTTTGGAATAGCTTGTGCAAGGGTGAAAGTAGTTTTGATCATTTTGGTCGTGACTGTTCCTCTACATAGTCAAGAAATGTAACTGTCTAATGATTATATGTAATGTTGAATGGATTAAATGCTTTATTCTTGGTAGAAGTGAATGGAAGGAATAGTGTTGGTGTTAGGTTTCATTTATTATTGAATTCAATGGTTTCCAAGATGTGTTGAGGAGTTTTCTCCTTGTTTAATGTTAACTATTCCTACACAATCCACTCATACAACAGTGAAGTTACAAAATTGAACCGATGGCATGTTTACAACAAAGAAATAGAATGATAATAATATGCTGAAAATTCTATTCTATTTAATACACACCAAAGGACCACATTCTAAATTTTTGTCACTGAAATGACCGCATTCTACTAGTGTCATGCCCTAGCCCATGCTTTAACTCCATTATTTGATGTTATTGGTGCTTGTGCTCAAGGATATCCATTTTTTTGAAATGTTGACTGTGGTTATCAAATGGACAGCTCGTGAGCTTCTAGCTAGGTGCCATTTGTATTGATAGCTTAGGGCATCAAATGTATTGTATCATTGATAGTTGATACTTTGTTAAAAGGAAATAGGACAAAGAATGATTTTTATTTAGTTTCTCTATTTTGATCCCTAAGTGGCTTACAACCCTAGAGAAGTATATGCAGATTTATAGATGCAGTTGCAGGATACATAGCAGCCAATAATTCACAATAAATCCATGCATCCAATTTGAATAGAAATTAATACAAAGAACTAGGGTCCTCCAATGGCCCAATCATCTAGACCTTGACTATCCCCTCAACTAGTGACCCTTCAAAACCAGGTTATCATGCAATCAGTGAGTGATCCTTCATTCTCCTGGTGAGCTTCTAGGTAGGTGTCATTTGTATATTTGATAGCTTAGGGCATCAAATGTATATTGTATCATTGATAGTTGAGACTTTGCTAGTATCAGTTTCTAGGTTCGATTGTGTATAATTTCTTCCATCAACGTTTCAGATCATACTACATGATCCATCATCAGGATGCTAGAGAGAAAAGAACATGATATGATGGATCATGTAGTATGATCCGAAATGTTGATGGAAAAAATTATACACAATCAAACCCAGAAACTAATACTAGCATTAATATAGATTGTGGAAATCTAATAGATCTAGTTGAGACTTTGTTAAAAGGAAATAGGACAAAGAATGATTTTGATTTAGTTTCTCTATTTTGATCTCTAAGTGGCTTACAATAGCAGAGAAGTATATGTAGATTTACGGATGCAGTTGTAGGATACATAGCAACGGATAACTCACAAGAAATCCATGCATCCAATTTGAATAGAAATTACTACAAAGAAATAGGGTCCTCCAATGGCCCAATCATGGGGACCTTGACTGTCCCCTCAACCAGTGACCCTTCAAAACTAGTTTATCATGCAATCAGTGAGTGATCCTTCATTTTCCTGGTCTGCCCCACAACCAAACATATTGGAAATACACAATACAATGATAAAAAGTATTTCACAATCCCCCTTCCCTCAAGGAACACTATCAACCATCCCTTCCACATAGCATTTCACTATTTTATGAGTGGATTGTGCAGGAACAGTTAACACTAAACAAGGAGCAAACTCCTCAACACATCTTGGAAACCATTGAATTCAATAATAAATGAAACCTAACACCAACACTATTCCTTCCATAGTTGCAGGATACATAGTAGTCGATAATTCACAAGAAATCCATGCATCAAATTTTTATAAGGATATCCTACTAATCAATAGGAATTTTCTTGAGATGACCAATGATTATGCATTTTGATGGCATTGTGCTAGTTCAAAAGGATAATATAAATCTGAAACAATTTTTTCTGATTTTCTCAAACTATAAATGTGGTTAAAGGGAAAATATTATGGCCCCTACACTGTGGTTGTTAGCCTAATTAAAGACAGGCCTACCTTTACATATAATAAGATGCCAACATGAAACAAACATCCAGAGGTTAGGGGATTGTTCCCTGTCCATAATTTATTATTTAAGTGCTAAGTGATGATGGGTATATCATGTAATTCATATCTAGTGTGTCTCTTTCTTTCTCTCCACATTTCACATTAGGAGTATATGTTATAAAATACTAATAAAATCAACTATAGGTCAAATCTAATCAAAATTGCAATATAAAGATTAAAATAGATCTTGAAGAAATATGGGAACCATTTTTGACAGATATTGTACAAATTAAGAGAATACTCCAATGAGGAAATGCTTCAATGTGGAAGAATTGAAGGATAATATTTTACTTTTATATGCACATCTACAATGTTTTTGATATATTTCTGAGATAACAAAACCATAGAAAGAATAGCATATAGAAGAAAGTAAAGAATAATGATCATATTTTGAGATATTGTGGAAAATTAAAGGAAAGAATGCTTGGTGGGGTTATCATGCAATCAGTGAGTGATCCTTCATTCCCCTCTTCCAGCGACCCTTCAAAATCGGGTTATCATGCAATCAGTGAGTGATCCTTCATTCTCCCGATCTGCCCTACATCTAAACATATTGGAAATACACAATACAATGATAACAAGTCTTTCAAAATCCCATCTTCCCTCAAGGAACACTATGAACCATCCCTTCCACATAGCATTTCACTATTTTATGAGTGGATTGTGCAGGAACAATTAACACTAAACAAGGAGCAAACTCCTCAACACATCTTGGAAACCATTGAATTCAATAATAAATGAAACCTAACACCAACACTATTCCTTCCATAGTTGCAGGATACATAGCAATCGATAATTCACAAAAAATCCATGCATCAAATTTTTATAAGGATATCCTACTAATCAATAGGAATTTTCTTGAGATGACCAATGATTATGAATTTTGATGGTAGTGTGCTAGTTCAAAAGGATTATATAAATTTGAAACAATTTTTTCTGATTTTCTCAAACTATAAATGTGGTTAAAGGGAAAATATTATGGCCCCTACACTGTGGTTGTTAGCCTAATTAAGACAAGCTTACCTTTGCATATAATAAGAGGCCAACATGAAACAAACATCCAGAGGTTAGGGGGTTGTTCCCTATCCATAATTTATTATTTAAGTGCTAAGTGATGGTGGGTATATCGTGTAATTCATACCTAGTGTGTCTCTTTCTTTCTCTCTACATTTCACATTAGGAGTATATGTTATAAAATACTAATGAAATCAACTATAGGTTAAATCTAATCAAAATTGAAATATAAAGATTAAAATAGATCTTGAAGAAATATGGGAGCCATTTTTGACAGATATTGTACAAATGAAGAGAATACTCCAATGAGGGAATGCTTCAATGTGGAAGAATTGAAGGATAATATTTTACTTTTATATGCACATCTGCAATGTTTTTGATATATTTCTGAGATAACAAAACCATAGAAAGAATAGCATATAGAAGAAAGTAAAGAATAATGATCATACTTTGAGATATTGTGGAAAATTAAAGGAAAGAATGTTTGGTGGGTTTATCATGAAATTAGTGAGTGATCCTTCATTCCCCTCTTCCAGTGACCCTTCAAAACTAGGTTATCATGCAATCGATGAGTGATCCTTCATTCTCCTGATCTGCCCTGCATCCAAACATATTGGAAATACACAATACAATGATAAAAAGTCTTTCACAATCCCATCTTCCCTCAAGGAACACTATCAACCATCCCTTCCACATAGCATTTCACTGTTTTATGAGTGGATTGTGTAGGAATAGTTAACACTAAAAAAGGAGCAAACTCCTCAACATATCTTGGAAACCATTGAATTCAATAATAAATGAAACCTAACACCAACACTATTCATTCCATAGTTGCAGGATACATAGCAGTCGATAATTCACAAGAAATCCATGCATCAAATTTTTATAAGGATATCCTACTAATCAATAAGAATTTTCTTGAGATGACCATTGATTATGAATTTTGATGGCAGTGTGCTAGTTCAAAAGGATAATATAAATCTGAAACAATTTTTTTTTATTTTCTCAAACTATAAATGTGGTTAAAGGGAAAATATTATGGCCCCTACACTGTGGTTGTTAGCCTAATTAAGACAGGCCTACCTTTGCATATAATAAGAGGCCAACATGAAACAAACATCTAGAGGTTAGGGGGTTGTTCCCTGTCCATAATTTATTATTTAAGTGCTAAGTGATGATGGGTATATTGTGTAATTCATACCTAGTGTGTCTCTTTGTTTCTCTCCACATTTCAAATTAGGAGTATATGTTATAAAATACTAATGAAATCAACTATAGGTCAAATCTAATCAAAATTGCAATATAAAGATTAAAATAGATCTTGAAGAAATATGGGAACCATTTTTGACAGATATTGTACAAATGAAGAGAATACTCCAATGAGGAAATGCTTCAATGTGGAACAATTGAAGGACAATATTTTACTTTTATAAGCACATCTACAATGTTTTTGATATATTTCTGAGATAACAAAACCATAGAAAAAATAGCATATAGAAGAAAGTAAAGAATAATGATCATACTTTGAGATATTGTGGAAAATTAAAGGAAAGAATGCTTGGTGGGGTTATCATGCAATCAATGAGTGATCCTTCATTCCCCTCTTCCAGTGACCCTTCAAAACTAGGTTATCATGCAATCGGTGAGTGATCCTTCATTCTCTTGGTTTGCCTTGCATCCAAACATATTGAAAATACACAATACAATGATAAAAAGTCTTTCAAAATCCCCCTTCCCTGAAGGAACACTATCAACCATCCCTTCCACATAGCATTTCACTATTGTATGAGTGGATTGTGCAGGAACAGTTAACATTAAACAAGGAGCAAACTCCTCAACACATCTTTGTTGTAAACATGCCATTGGTTCAGTTTCGTAAATATTTTTTTTGTTTTAAATGCATTTAAATGAAACATTAAGCATAGTAATAATATGCTTAGTCTATTAGTAATTGCAGATTAAATGCCCATAACACCTTTATCAGTTTAGCATATTATTATAAGATACTAAAGAAGACCTGCTATTTGTCAGAGAAATCTTCACTGTCCCCCACAATGAAGACAATGAAGATTGACCTCCTGCCCCACAACAAAGAACATTGTAATAAGAATAAGATAGTGCCAAGAAACATTTTCACAAATATGAAACGTGGGGAAAAGTAATAACATTAACAATGCCAAGATTCACAGCATTAAATTTTACCTGCGGATGAGTTTCTACAGTGGGTTGCCCAGCATCAAAAATATGTTGAGTTGCATTTGAGCTGTAACTAAGAGTATCATGTAGAACATACCCTAAACTTTGAAAGTGTTCTCCAGCCTGGCAATTCAAAATTCAATCTAGGCAAGCATCAGTAAGTGAAATAAATTATAGACATCAACATCAACATCATCATAATCATTAGACATAAATTATAGATATCAACATCAACATAATCATAATCATTTGAAGGGTATTCATTTTGGTCCTTGGATAGTACTATGTTTCTTGAAAGTTCTTGTGATATGATTCTAAACTGTAAAAACATATTTTATGGCTTAATGATAATATAGATTAGGGTAAAAGTACAATACTGTGTCACACTTTTATAAAGGAAAAGGTCAACAACACACAAACTTTTTAACTTTAACGACATAAAAATGGCATTTATGTTTAAAATTTGGAGATGATGTAAACTAATGAAATGTGTAAAAGTGGATGAAGTTTATGCCTAAAATTTTTTTAATTTTTTTTGAACAAGAATTCACATAGTTTTTAAATTTTTTAAGTCCATTTTTTACTTGCTGAAAAATGAGGGTCTTGTTCGCAACAAAAAAGTATATGCAAATAATCTTTTTTTCCTTTGATTTCAAAATATGTCATAGATGAAATGTATAGCTAGTGCAGAAAAGAAGAAAAATTAGTTTTCAATGTATATTTTCTCTAATATAACTACTCAAAGTCGAACATACCTGAAATCGATAGTTTTCATCTCGCGTCAAATTTCCCCTATCAAATATACACCATTCAGAAAATAAATTACACACTCTTGAAGATAACTCTCTCCTCTAGTGTTAAATATAAATTTTCAATTTTTTTGATAAGCTTTACTATTTTTTTCTATTTTTGAAGCATCTTGTTCTCGAATGTTAAAATACCTACATGCAGTATTTTGAAATTATAATATATTAAATCTAATTAAAATATTATAAAAATTATATGATGATAATCTTGACTCTGTGCTCTAAAAAAGGGTATTTTTATATTTGTAAAAAAAATCATTAAAAAGAGTAAGAGTTATTGAAACATCGCTTTTCTGAAATAATTTTATTTCTTTAGTAATTGTTATAAAACATGCATTTAATAGATATTTCCAATTGGAAAAGGTGAAGAACTTATCTAACTTAGCTAGAATGAATCTAGCTAGACCATATGTTTGACAAAAAATAATTTTAGTTAGAAATACTCAAATTCAGCTATGCTGATAAGTTGTCCTGAAATGTGACACAGCTTTGTGCTTTTACCCATTAGTGTTTTGTTTTTTAATGGAATGTTGTTGATCATTCATGGTCTTGAAGAAACTTTTGATTGTTTTGATTTTTGAGTCTTGACGTTGTTTCTCAATGTGATATAGACTGACCACAAGATGGTTCAATTGGTCCTCTCTTTCTATTTAATCATTTGTCTTCTTCATGGTGTAAGTGTCAATATGTTATAATCCAACATGAAGTGTGGTTCAAATAAAGTTGAACCAAATGCTGACCATGATGGCTAGATCATGATGAAGATAAATATGAATATTAAATCTAAAATATCGCTTGTAATTTGAATTTTCATTGTGAATGAAAAAACTGTAGATTCAAGTTGACTCATTCTATGTTGTAGTATATTTGTTCCCTAGATCTACCATATTATATATGTGTAGCCTGTAAGAGACATCTTCTGCTCATCCATGTATCATAGCTCAGTGAGAGTTCTTAGGAGAAAGACAAGATGTCAGTGGGAGATGGAGAAACCAATATCAGAACACCACTTGAAGCCTTGCAATGTTTAGAGTGGGATAAAAGCTACACTTGAGACCCTATATAAGGAACAAACTTATTGAGCTTCACTTTGTTTCGAGAATAGTTTTATATTCTATACTAAACAAGGCCAACCATGTGAAGGTGGAAGCTCATTTGGCCCCACTCCCCCCCCCCCGCCCCCGCCCCCCCCCCCCCCCCCCCAACATCACTCTAAATTCCCCGTTAACATCTAACATTCATTCATTAATTATCACACAATAACATTCATTCACACATTAATAAAATGTGACATTCATTAATTATCACACAATAACATTCATTAACACATTATAAAATTTATGAACATTCACTACCACATAATTAAATTCATTGGCATATAAAAATCAGTCATTATCAATTAAGGTGCATAGATGACAATCATTTCTTTTTTTTCTTTTGATTTCTAGTTTTTAAGATATAATTGTAAGATGAGTATCGATATCATCATCATGATCATCTACCCTCTCATTAGATCTCAATGCATGCCTATTTCTCTATTGATGCAAAGGGGGCTCATCTGCAATAACATATAAAAGAATTAAATAAAAAACATTTTATTATAATTAAAAACATTTTAAACATTTTAAAGTATTTCAATACTTTACAGGCCATAATCGTATAGCTATTTACCTGATCTAGTCACATCAACAACATCGAGGTCAGTTTGTCGATCCATGAGACTGTGTGGGATGCTCATGAAAAGAGTTTGGGTACCTACATATGCAATTCAATTATCTAATGTTAGCTAAAAAACTCATGATACATATACTCAAAACCACATAGTAAGTACATTAAAAACCATAAGCATCCCATAGTAAGTACATCATGAATTAATTAGATTAAGCATCGATTGCATAACTGCACATTTCTGTCAAGAAATCAATATTAAATAGATAAGTAGTGATCATGTAACTGTACATTTCATTCATGTCATTCATCTTCTTCTTCATCCAACTAATCACCATGATCATCGTTGATGTCGACATCATCACCACCATCGTCATTGTCATCATCATCAGCATCAGCATCATCATCATCATCATCATCATCATCATCATCATCATCATCAGAAACATCATCATCATCATCATCAGTAGCATCATTAGTAGCATCATCAGTAGCATCATCATCATCATTTTCTTCTTCTTGTTCAAGAAAAGTTGCATCAAGAACATCATCGACTAACTATTGTTCATGATCATCATCTACATCATCTTCTAGTTGTTCACAATCTTTTTCCATTGCATTATACCTCATCGGCCTTCCTCTTGGATCATGTCTAACAACAAATGGGCAACCCAATTTATGCAGAATCTCTGAGTAAAATACTTGCTCACATTGGCTTGGAAGAACATAGGGTTCATCCCCAACTGGCTCAAACCACCTTGTATTAATCATTGGAAATCTATTGTCATGTTTAATAACAATTCTATCAGGATCATTTTGATTAAGTTGTAGCCTATACCATCTGACAATGAAAAGAACTAATCTAAAGGAATTAAAGTCACACTCAATTATATCATCCAAAATGCCATAGTATCAATTTTCAGACTCTCAAGGATATAAGTCATTTCTAGATGAAATATTAGTCACCTGAAAGGCTACACTTATCCCAGAATCACAAGTTTTCTTTGTGCAATCCAACTTTTTGATGTGAAATTTATGACCATTGCAAAACATAGCCTTGTGGTGTTTAACCTGCAAAAATATGTAAAACATGTATAAATTAATGCATCGAGAGTTCATAAACGTATGAGTGATTAACACATTTATATGTACTTGGAAATCTTTTAAACCATGTGCTAAATCTATTTCCCTTTGGGTAACATTTGGATCTCGGTTACAATGAGCTTCATTAAACAATGAAGACACAACTTCCCATGTTAATGTGTGACCTAAATGATGACATCGTTCAATCTATTTCATCATCCAATCTTGATTGTTTGTAATATACAAATGTATTGCATCCCACTCTCGAGCAATTGTACAAAAAATAAATAGATGACTTACAATCGATTAATTTTGAAGATTAAGAATTAATTAACAGCTACAATAACATCTTATAATTTATTACGTCTCACTTTTCTCATTCTGCCTTCCCCCACTAAGTACTCCCCTTCAAATTTTCTAATGGTGTCGAGATCCCAAATGCGATCTATATGGATCTTTGCTGCAAGCTTAGGAAGATATTCAGTAACATACACCATAGTCTGGTATACCATATATCCCTCCACCATAGAACCCTTAGGATGTGCTCTTTGCCGAACCAAAGCCTTAAAAAATTTCAAGTGCCTCTCAACCATCCACATTGACTGAGTGCGTACAGGTCCACACATTTCAATCTCCTCAACTTGGTGTATTAGGTAGTTTTCTTATACATTGAAAAAGGTTGAAGGTAGACACTTTTGCATTTCACACATTAGAAGAGGAATTCTTCTCTTTCAGTAATTTATATCTGCTTTATAGATTTCTTTAGATGACAACCACCTACAAGACATTCAAGACACAAAAATATATAAACATGAGACTTTACAATATATATATATATATATATACAACAAATTGAATAGATATCATTGCTTACCTCATGTATTTTCCAAGATCATATATCACTTGTTTGATGTTATTGTTGAAGTTCTCTGGGAGAGATAGGGGTAGCACATACTGCGACAATTATAAAAATAATCATGTCATTCTTTTCTCATATAATACAATGAGAAGTACATGTAGTTTACAAATATATTGTAAATACAAAAGAACATGACTTACCGTAATGAAGGTATGCCAATCATGCATTTTCAACCCTAGCCCAAATTCACCTTTCTTTGATATGGCACTACTTATGTTTGCAGAAAATCCTATGGGAAATCAAATTTTTTGTATGACTTCTTTTATGGCATCACCTTATTGTTCTATTAATAACCAAGGAAGGGCACTTGTATTAATCCGTTCTCCATTTCTATTTGATTCAATGAAATTTTTCATTGCATGATTGGATTCATGAATGTCGCTACAAATTTTGATAATTTTTTCTTTGTCATGCCTTCCATCCAATATCTTCCACAATGTCTCCATTACATTCTTTCTAATATGCATAGTATCAAACAAATGCACATCAAGCAGCTGCTCGTAGTAGGGCAACCTACTAAATTGTCTGGGATAACTCTTTAGTCCCTTTGGAAGGTGCTCAGTAGTGTTGCCTTGACGACATTTAGGATCATCAATCACATAATCAGAAAATAAAATACAATAAAAATATACAAATTCCAAACATAAACCGTTAGGTAGAATGGTAGTACCTTGACGATTAATTCTATTATATTCCAACTTCCATAAGTGAGGTGTCATTCTCCGTGGCTTAGATGTAGTCTCTTCTTTCTCATTGAAAAGATGTTTTTTGGTAATTCGATAGTTATGATTTGTGGAGAAAGTACCTATACTCATCAAACACCTACTTTCCTAAACTTTTTGAATAATGAGATTTCATCTTTGGACCACAAACTGGACATGCAAATTTTCCCTTTGTTTTAAGACCTACAAGGTAATGATACAATTGGATTAAATATGTTAATTTTTATTTTTAGAATTATCATGTGCAACTTGAATTCACCATAACATACCAGAAAAATGTGTTAGCCCTGGGGCATCATGTATTGTCCATACAAGCATTGCATGGAATTGAAATTGTTTGTCTCCTATTGGTCTAGAGATGTCATACATAGTGACACCTTTCCATAACTCCACCAACTTGTCGATAAGAGGCTCAATATAAACATTCATATCTTTAACTTGGTATTTACCTGGTTGAATGAACAACATTACATAATTATTGTGAACATTTTATGACAAGATTTATAATTACATGCAGATAACTATTAAATGATCAAATACCCAAAACAGTCATTGCCAACATAATGTGCTCCCTCTTTATTGACATCCATGGAGGAATGTTATTGTTGATGAAAAAAATAGGCCAAATAGTGCAAACACATCTTAGCTCTCCAAATGGATTAACACCATCCGATGCCACTGAAAGCTTGATATTTTGAGGTTCTTTCATAAAGTGTGGCCACTTTTCCTCTATGTCCTTAAATATAGAACCATCCGCAGGCATTCAAATAATGTCATCTTGACTCCTATTGCGTGCATGGTAATCCATAAATTGTGCCAAGCTATTACACCTAAATAATCTTTGCAAATGTGGTATAATGGGGATGTAATGAAGAACCTTGTGAGGCACCTTTTTCATTATTTGATATGTTCAATATCTACTCGTATGACATTCAGGGAATTTTGTTCCAAATTCATGTTCTTTATGATAAATAATATGATCATTGGGACAAGCATCTATTGCTTGATACTCTATTCCAATATCTTTCATAGTGGCACATAATTCTTGGTATGAGCGAGGGAGAATATTTGATGGTGGTAACAAGAACTCACCTATCAATCTATAGAAAAAATATATTTTGTTAATATTAACAATATTTATGGTACATGTTTCACCATTTAATTACTATAATGACATATATGACATACCGTAGCATACATGACATTGTTGTGTTGGATAAACCATTCATAACCTTCAAGTTCAACAACAATAATACAACAGAGAGAAGAGTTGTTTGGGAACCTTCGTAAAGGGGTGTGGTTGCCTTCTCAAGTAGAGGTATATCATGGATGACATCAACATCATCCTGATCATCATCATCAGTTACACCAATACCAAATGTGTCATGGATCAATGTATTAGTACCATCATCTGGCACATCATTGTCATCTTCCATGGGATCATAATCTTCAGCTTCAATATTTGCACCTCCATGATCCTCCACTTCCAAAGCCATATTCTCAATATTCGCACCTCCATGGTCCATATCACGTACTCCCCT
Source organism: Chamaecyparis obtusa (assembly GCA_027943335.1). Classification (NCBI taxonomy): domain Eukaryota; kingdom Viridiplantae; phylum Streptophyta; class Pinopsida; order Cupressales; family Cupressaceae; genus Chamaecyparis; species Chamaecyparis obtusa. The sequence goes on from BSBK01002196.1 coordinate 1,381,885, forward strand.
AGGGAGGTTGACCTATATTAAAATGAACACAAATAAACCATGATAATGATATCATCATTAGGTGTATTTCATATATATATTAATTGTTAAATAAATATAATGAAAAACTTACCAATTCATGATAATCAAAGCCTCCTTCAATGTGACCATTATCCCTACAATGTCTCTTAGCTATTTTGATTAGCAATCTTCTAATGTTTAAGCCCTTACAATTATTGTAGGGACAATAACATTTTCCATCGCCTTTTCTTTTCAAGTTTGACCACAATCTATTGATTGCATCCCCATTACCTTCTTCACTTGGATTGTCTGACATGATGCTTCTTCACTTAGATTATCTATAACCTAATTATATATAGAAATTGAAAACTTAGTTATGAAATGATGTTGTAGTATAGTATACCAAATTGAAACACTTCTATTATTGTAGTCTTCCACCTCAAACTCTTTCCTATTGTGGCAAGAAAGAAAGATATTCAAATAATATAGTAGTTTGTAAATCAAAATAAAATGGAGGCAAGTTGTTGATTGAGAGTGCAAGGAACAACACCCATCAGTACTTTTATCAAATTGTAAATTTTAATTTTGAACCATTCTGTGAATATAGAACATGGATGTAATCTCAAAAAATAAAAAAAATGTAGACACGACTGATTACTTATTTTGTTATTCTACATTACTTACTATTTGAGTGCATGTTCCACACGCAACTTGATCAAGTCTTATTTGATGCTTCAATTTTGTGTTAACTATCTTGTAGAAGTACACAATTTTGTATTTTCCCAATATGTTATTCAAAAAACAACAATAGAATAAAATAGTTGTTGAGAAAGGTCATCATAGGAGTATCAAAAACTCAAGATTTAAGGTAACACAACATTATAAGACTCTTAAATTCAACCTTCAACTCATGCACCTAATAAATAGGAGAAAAAATACATGAAATTGAAAAATTTAACTAATGAATTATGTTTTTCTTCTCATCTTAATTGGCCAAATTTATATGAGATTATAAAGAAGGCCTCACTCTTAATTAGCCAAATCTTCTGATTGTCTAAATGCTTCTTTATTTGTCAACCAATTAATACATGCTACTATATAAAGAAGATAATCAGAAGACAATGAAGATTTGTCTGACAAAAATGAATACACTAAACTGAACCAATGACATGTTTACCAAAATTATCATAACTCGCAAGTAAAACTAAAACAATGGCATGTTTATAACTCATTAAGAGTTAGGAATAGCTTGTGCAAGGGTGAAAGTAGTTTTGATTGTTTTGGTCGTGACTGTTCCTCTACACAGTCAAGAAATGTAACTGTCTAATGATTATATGTAATGTTGAATGGATTAAATGCTTTATTCTTGGTAGAAGTGAATGGAAGGAATAGTGTTGGTGTTAGGTTTCATTTATTATTGAATTCAATGGTTTCCAAGATGTGTTGAGGAGTTTTCTCCTTGTTTAATGTTAACTGTTCCTGCACAATCTACTCATACAATAGTGAAATGCTATGTGGAAGGGATGGTTGATAGTGTTCCTTGAGAGAAGGGGGATTTTGAAAGACTTTTTATCATTGTATTGTGTATTTTCAATATGTTTGGATGCAGGGTAGACCAGGAGAATGAAGGATCACTCACCGATTGCATGATAACCTGGTTTTTGAAGGGTCATTGGTTGAGGGGACAGTCAAGGTCCCAATGATTGGGCCATTGGAGGACCCTATTTCTTTGTATTAATTGCTATTCAAATTGGATGCATGGATTTCTTATGAATTATCAGCTGCTATGTATCCTACAACTACATCGGTAAATCTGCATATACTTCTCTAAGGTTCTAAGCCTCTTAGAGATCAAAATAGAGAAACTAAATCAAAATTATTCTTTGTCCTATTTCCTTTTAACAAAGTCTCAACTATCAATGATACAATATACATTTGATGCCCTAAGCTATCAAATATACAAATGGCACCTACCTAGAAGTTCACTAGGAGAATGAAGGATCACTCACTGATTGCATGATAACCCGATTTTGAAGGGTCACTGGTTGAGGGGACAGTCAAGGTCCAGATGATTGGGCCATTGGAGGACCCTAGTTCTTTTTATTAATTTCTATCCAAATTGGATGCATGGATTTATTGTAAATTATCGACTGCTATGTATCCTGCAATTGCATCTATAAATCTTCATATACTTCTCTAGGGTTGTAAGCCACTTAGGGATCAAAATAGAGAAACTAAATAAAAACCTAGTTTTGAAGGGTCACTGGAAGAGGGGAATGAAGGATCACTCACTGATTGCATGATAACGCCACCAAGCATTCTTTCCTTTAATTTTCCACAATATCTCAAAGTATGATCATTATTCTTTACTTTCTTCTATATGCTATTCTTTCTATGGTTTTGTTATCTCAGAAATATATCAAAAACATTGTAGATGTGCCTATAAAAGTAAAATATTGTCCTTCAATTATTCCACATTGAAGCATTTCCTCTTTGGAGTATTCTCTTCATTTGTACAATATCTATCAAAAATGGTTCCCATATTTCTTCAAGATCTATTTTAATCTTTATATTGCAATTTTGATTAGATTTGACCTATAGTTGATTTCATTAGTATTTTATAACATATACTCCTAATGTGAAATGTGGAGAGAAAGAAAGAGACACACTAGGTATGAATTACACGATATACCCATCATCACTTAGCACTTAAATAATAAATTATGGACAGGGAACAACCCCCTAACCTCTAGATGTTTGTTTCATGTTGGCCTCTTATTATATGCAAAGGTAGGCCTATCTTAATTAGGCTTATAACCATAGTGTAGGGGCCATAAATTATGGAACCCAAAATAGTGCACACTTGTATTAAATTAGGTTCATTATACTACAAGGGAATGGAAACCATGCAATAGTGCCTTATGGGGATGGAAGAAACCCTTCACCAAGAAGATGGTTGTGTTTGCAATATTTACTAGAGGCAAAGAACATAATTTGGTTCCAGCAATTACTCTTAGAAGATAATGGCACCCACAAAACACTTGGAAAAGATAGCACTCACTATATCTTTTATCACTCTTTTAAAGCTGGGACGATAAATCTCAAAGATTGATCAACGAATTCTTGAACACAAAGAACCATTGACAAATATGATTCATGTGTACAATAGCCAACAACCAGTTGTTTCAATCATGATGTCCAATAATTATGTTAGAAAAGGCATCTACAAATCCCTTACACAACCATAATAGATTCAAACCATGAACTATAAGAACCTAACAATGGGACTAACAAAGATACAGCCTAAAAAAATCTTGATCATATTCCACCCTATTATAAGGCCCAAGAAGTAACTCTATCTTAAAGCTACACGTTCCTCTAGATGAAGCTCAAAGGTTAGGTAGCTGAAGCATAGCAATACTTGAATGAATATAGGAATAATTTGATGTACAATCATTTGCTAGCTTGGTTTGTGGGTTTTCCACATAATATTTTCCCTTTAACCACAATTATAGTTTGAGAAAATAAAAAAAATTATTTCAGATTTATATTATCCTTTTGAACTAGCACACTACCATCAAAATGCATAATCATTGGTCATCTCAATAAAATTCCTATTGATTAGTAGGATATCCTTATAAAAATTTGATGCATGGATTTCTTGTGAATTATCAACTGCTATGTATCCTGCAACTATGGAAGGAATAGTGTTGGTGTTAGGTTTCATTTATTATTGAATTCAATGGTTTCCAAGATGTGTTGAGGAGTTTGCTCCTTGTTTAATGTTAACTATTCCTGCACAATCCACTCATAAAATAGTGAAATGCTATGTGGAAGGGATGGTTGATAGTGTTCCTTGAGGGAAGGGGGATTGTGAAAGACTTGTTATCACTGTATTGTGTATTTCCAATTTGTTTGGATGTAGGGCAGACCAGGAGAATGAAGGATCACTCATTGATTACATGATAACCTGATTTTGAAGGGTCACTGGTTGAGGGGACAGTCAAGGTCTAGATGATTGCGCCATTAGAGGACCCTATGTCTTTGTAGTAATTGCTATTCAAATTGGATGCATGGATTTCTTGTCAATTATTGGCTGCTATGTATCCTACAACTGCATCCATAAATCTCCATATACTTCTCTAGGGTTGTAAGCCACTTAGGGATCAAAATACAGAGACTAAATCAAAATCGTTCTTTGTCCTATTTCCTTTTTAAAAAGTATCAACTATTAATGATACAATATACATTTGATGCCCTAAGCTATCAAATATACAAATGGCACCTACCTAGAAGCTCACTAGGAGAATGAAGGATCACTCACTGATTGCATGATAACCTAGTTTTGAAGGGTCACTGGTTGAGGGGACAGTCAAGGTCTGGATGATTGAGCCATTGGAGGACCCTAGTTCTTTGTATTAATTTCTATTGAAATTGGATGCATGGATTTATTGTGAATTATTGACTGCTATGTATCTTGCAACTGCATCCATAAATCTTCATATACTTCTCTAGGGTTGTAAGCCACTTAGGGATCAAAATAGAGAAACTAAATAAAAATCATTCTTTGTCCTATTTCCTTTTAACAAAGTATCATCTATCAATGATACAATACATTTGATGCCCTAAGCTATCAATACAAATGGTGCCTAGCTAGAAGCTCACGAGCTGTCCATTTGATAACCACAGTCAACATTTCAAAAAAATGGATATCCTTGAGCACAAGCACCAATAACATCAAATAATGGAGTTACAGCAAGGGCTAGGGCATGACACCAGTAGAATGCGGTCATTTCAGTGACAACAATTTACAATGGCATCATTAAACATATATGCCAGTAATATCAACAAACGTGAATCCAAACATTTGAATACAGTGAATCGATATCCTTGAGCACAAGCATGAATAACATCAAATAATAGAGATAAAGCACTAAATATGGCACAACACCAGTAGAATGCAATCATTTCAGAGAACATTCATGATCAAATAAAATGAAATGCATTCAAATATGATGCTAGAGGCTCAAAAGATGAAGAAATCACATACCTTCTCTTATGTTCAGCTTTCGCTCCTTTTCTCCTGCTCCCTCTATCCAATCGAAATGAAAATGATGAGGTTTTTTTAATCTATACTCTGAATCTGTCAGAATTCTGATGGTCAATTAAACACCCATCAGAATACTGACATCATCGGGCCCTATTACAAAAAAAAAACACCAAATTCATAATAAAAAGTTACCCGTCGAAAAATTTTGTCAAAATTTGGCCCCAAATGTAGTAGTGTAGGAATTAACCTTGAAATTGAATTGAGATTGTAATGTGCATAAACAAAGTAAATGAAATAATTCACCTTTCTTATGTTGAAGTCCTTGTAGAGGATTCGAATCTTTGAATCCACAAGTAGGGATGCTCCAATGGATGTAGAATGAATGTAGGATGTCTCAAATCGATGAAATTTGATCTTCAACACTAATCTTGAATGGATCTTTTCATATTAGGAGGCTTGGATGAATGTGGATGGAGAAAACTTCAAGGGGGCTCCAAAGAGATTGAATCCTTCAATGGCTAACAATGGATCTCCTTGATGGATGCTTGAATGCTTGAACACTTGAATGCTTGGCTTGAAGATGAATGAATGCTTTCTTTATTTGCTTATCCTTCTTTCTTACTTGCACTTGAGAGCTTGAGAGATTATGATATTGAAAGATGGATTGAAATGAGGGAGGAAGACTTCCTTTTATAGTGATCTAGGGCACAAACCTCTAGAGAAGGCCGACATTGGGGAATTAAATCCAAATTAACCTTAACCCCTAGAAATGGACCCAAATTAAATACAATTTAATAATTTACCATTCTGAAACCTGAAATGGCCGACCTAGAAGCAGGAAAATAAATATTTCTGAAACCTGACATCCAGAAATCATGGGAACCTGAAATTTGAAATCTGGGTCAAGAATGAGGTAGACCCCACCCTAGGTCAAGGTTGAGGTCATCCCTAACCTAGGTCAGGGTAAAGGTCATCATTGACCCTCAAGGTCATCTTTGACCTTGAGGTCAAAAAACTCAAGACCTCAATCTAGAATGCTAGAAAATGCAGAAATAAAGTGAAAACAGGTGGCAAAACGGGGGGAAAAAGCTAGATACATGAAAAGACCCAATAAAGGCACTTAACATGACCCTAGACCACTCACTTGGAGGGATAAATTCTCTTATCATGGAAGTACTTCCATTTTAAGATGATATATTAAGCCCCCACTTTAGCAAGAGTATGGACTTGATGCAAACTCTTGGTAAAGGAGATCAAAATAAAAAGATAATCTTATCATAATCAAAGAGACAAAGAGAAACCTCAAGCCTCGAGGGACTCAAGTATTCATCAATTCAAAGATCAAAATAAGAGAGACATATCTAGAGAGAGAGAGAGAGAAAGAGAGTGATTATCTTTCCCAATGAGAACTTATGTCCCATTGTGAACCACACAAGGAAATAGCACAACTGGAAAGATGGAATTGAACCACCTAGTGACTGTGGCTACTCACTAGTCAACCCATCAAGGATTCACCCTTAGGAATATTATATTCCATAAGAGAAAAGCCAAAAACAAAAAAGAGATCCAGTCTTAAGGACACCTCTGACCTTAAGGGATCAAGAGATCCTGAAATATAAATCCATGCTTTAAGGATTAGTCACTAATCCAAAAAGAGAGAAAAGGTATCTTGAAAAATAATATATGCGTGTAAAAAAGTGTGTGTGTGTGAAATAAGTGAGTAGAGCGTATGCCCCCATGTTAAAGTCATTGCTAACACTTTAAAAGGAGCAATGGATTTAACATAAACATAAAAAACTCCACTGATTATGTGTTCACTATGAGATGCCCCCAGATGAAGACAAATCAAGGGAAATATCATAGAAACATACAAAGAACACAAAAGGGATCTACCTACCATGGGGTCAATATGATCACAATATAATATATATATGATATTATTGCAAATGAATTAACATCATTCCCCAAAGAAAGTAGAACTACAATCACAAATGAGAAAAGATCACATAAGATATATGAAGAAGAATCTTTTCAGACCATGACATGGAGACCAAAAAGAATTAGTGCTACCACATCTTGAATCCAAGTAGATTACACAAGGAAACATTTATGAATAATAGCACAGTTACAACATAACATGAAACAACATATAAAAGACTAGAGATACATATAGAGGAATTTTACAACAAGTTCAATTCATTTATCACCTTGCATCAACTGAGTAACAAAGGTCGTATAAAAGAATCTAACAATATTTAGCAAACACATCACAGGAGAAGCACAATACAAGAGGCAAACACACAACAAAGCTACCACAAAGGACAAGCCAATCAAGCATGCTGCCTTCTCTCCCCATCTCATTATATATCATTTAGGGAAGGTGGGTAACTTGCAAGAGGGAGTACATCCAACACATTAGGAATGATAGCCAGTTCCAAACAAGGATCCTCTTGAGAATCACAATGTTCGACACTAGATGTAATAATCAATTGTGATGAAAGCATATTAGGTAAATCAATGTCAATGTCAATAGTCTCATATTCATCATTAACATCATCAGTATCATCAAGAGTATCTTCTTCATCCAAATTTTTAAAATAGGGTCTAAGATACAAATAGAATCATCATAATCATGCATCTTAACATCATTATTAGTAACAAGATCATGCATAGTCTTATCCGAAGAATGTAAAGATTGTTGAAGAATAGAATTATGAGCTTTAGCATGAGCACAAAACTTCTTATGATGTTCATTAGTAGATCGATTATGCTTTGCTTTACTTGAAATAGGTTGAGAACTATGAAGATCAATCACAAGTTTTTTAGGAAGATCAATAGGATTATCAGCAATAGTAGGAACTTGATTAACAGAACTAGAAGCCATTGTTAAAGGAGGTATAGAAGGTGTAGGCAAAAGACTACAATTAAGATCCATAGGAGGTATGCTTAATTCAATAATCTTATGATGTTTATAAGCTTGATATTAACAAAAAAGATTATCAGGTCAAGGAGGACATGAATTAGGTAATGAAGGCTAAAAGAAATCAAGAGCAACACAATCTCTAGGCCTAGAAGGTTGATATAAACTATGATTAACCATCTTCACTTCTTCATCATGAACAAATTTAAGACATTTATGGATAGGTGAGGCAGCAACATGCATGGCATTTAACCAAGGAAAACCTAGCTTAACTTGAAACTAATCAAAAGTAGGAACAACAACAAAGGTAGTGTTCACAATTTTTCCAGAAAGTTCAACCGGTAAGTTAATAGAATCAAAAGATGGATAAAGAAAACCATTAAAATTTTGAATCCACACATCTAATGTATCATAAGAATCACATTGTAATATTTTCATAAAAAGATTTTCTTCAGTAATAACATTGACTAAGGATGTAGGATCAACAAGACAACCACGACTAGGTTTCTAAGAAATCCTAGCATAAATATAAAGGGGGCCATCAGGAGCTTTAATAGTCTCAAAATCATCAAAGGTAATCAAAATTTCCTGAGGTCTTCTATTCTTAGGTTGTTGTTGAGGTTTAGGTTGAGTTTTCAATTTAGGCTTAGGTTTTGGTTGAAGTTGAGTTTGAACTTGAGGTTGAATCTAAGGTTGAGATTGAGGTGGAGATATAGATTGACCACCATGCTCCACTTGATTAAAAATGTGATTGAGATCATCCATCTTTTAATCATACATAATTTCCATAGAAGATGGTTGAACAATGGTATTAATATCATGCGTGGGTAAAGGATTCATATAGATTTGAAGGTTTTGATTAGGAGGAGAGACAGATTCGTTCCCACTACCATAAAGATTATCAATAGATAAAGAATTATAATCAATTAAGTCTTGAACCTTATGTTTTAAAGAAAAACATTTTTCACTATCATGACCATTCTGATGATGGTATTGACAAAAAGCTTTAGGATCAAAAGATCTAGATGCAATCGTAGCAGGTAAAAGAGGTCGAATAGGAGGTAAAGTAATCATATTAGTAGTTAACAACCTATTCATAATAGAATGTAAAGATTTAGAAAGAGGAGTAAACATATGATTTAATCAAAAAGTAGTGGATGTAGAAGTGGCATTGTGAGATGCAACAACAACTTTATCAGCAATTGCATTCGCTTGTTTGTTTATCTTGACATAGTTGTTGAATTTTTGAAATTTGTTTGGATTAGGAGCAGCATCACTTTTATCAACTAGAATAGGAGCCATTGGAGTGTTGCTCTCGAATGGACTCACTTGTAACTGATAATGATGAAGCATTGCACAAAGTTGTTGAAAAGAGGTAAATTCAGTAAGCAGAATCTTATCTCTAATATCCTTTTGCAAATTTGAAATAAACATACATTGAATATCAATATCAAGAACAGGATAGGAAATTTGAGCATACAAATTCTTAAATATACCAATAAATTCAGTGAAATTTTCTTTAGCACTTTTTTTACAATGCATCAAATCAGTCAAAGACACTTGCGGGACAATATTATTTTGAAATTGTTGAATAAAAGCATTAGAAGGTTGTGGAAATGAATCAATAGAATAAGGAGGCAAAGAACAATACCATTGTAAGGCCTTGTCACAGAAAGTTCTAGCAAATAGTCTGGCTAAAATCTTATGGTCATGAGAATAATCACTACAAAGGATTTGAAAAGTTTTAACATGATGAATGGGATCTCCTTTTCCATTATAATTCTCAAGATGAGGCATATCAACTTACTGAGGAATAGGAGTACGAATAATGTCTCAGGATAAAGGACTTCCCATGTCACATGTAGGAACACTAAACTTGTTTTGAGTTGAGGAAGCAATTTGTTGTTGTAAGGATGGCATAGTTTGAGCCAAACTAATGATTGTTGAGTCATTAGATGAAATAAGAGGAATATAAATATTAGAAACACTAGGTATAGTGTAAGAAGATGTGTGAATGGAAGACACAAGTGGAGGAACACTTGGAACTACAGTTGGAAGCAGATTGGAATAAGTAAAAGGAACATTATGATAGGAGGATTGTGATGTAGGAAGGGACATAGGAAGAACACTCATAGGAACAGAGGGAACCGTCAAGGTCACCAAAGAAGGAGTATAGGTAGGAATACTAGGTAAAGGATTAGAAGAGGGTTCTACATTAGTGATAGGAGGAATCAACCCTAAATCTTGAGCTTCTTGAGCTAAAGGTTTAACATTTGAATGCACGAGGTGAATAATACCATGAAGAAGATTAACACCCTGATCACTATCACAAAGAACTTTCTTAAGAGCCTCTATAGCTTGAATAGAATCTTGATTATGGTTTTCTTGAATAAGCCAATTACCCATTTTATCAAGTTCAGTTGAAAGTTTTTGGACTTATTCAGGAGGAAGTCTTAAAGCATCATCATCATCATGAGATGAGTGAGAAGAGTTTTGTTCTATAATAGGATTAGAATCATGAAGAATCAAATTATCATCTGGGATCCTAAGGAAAGGAGAGGAAGATTCAGGATCAAAGGCACCCATGAGTCTATGACTTCTTCTAACTAGAATGTTATAAGTAGGACTAGTAGTAGTAAAGTTCATAAACCAATGCAATGCAAATTTTATAAAATAAGAACACATAAAGCATGAATATTTTTGTATTTTGAAAGAAATTTTCCAATTTTTTTTTTGTATTTTTGAAATCTAATCATCATGCAAGATTTAACACAAAGGGAAAATCTAACATCAACAAAATAAAAGGAAATCTATCACCACAAAAGAAAGGAGAGTAATTATGTCAGGTTCACCAAAATGAATAAGACAAAATAGTGTTCATGTTAAAATGAATGGGGGAAATATGAGATCTACTTCTAAATCCAAATTCCCAAAGGAAAGATTCAAATTGATCAACCAAAAGGTTAATACACAAAAGAATCAATCTATGGAGAATATGAATGAAGGAGAAAACCTTATATTTCCCTATGAAGAGTTTATACTTGAAATTTGAAATAATTGAAAGGAAAATACTAACCTCAAAATAGGGTAGATCTCAAAAATGCTAATTTCTGATGTCTATGTGTAGTTTTGGGCAATTCTGCAACCTGTTTTGGATTGGAAATGTCGGGATGAAGAAAACCAAGAAAACTTGTGTCTTTTCGACAGCAGGTAGTCTTTGACCCCAATAAAAGGTTAAAGACTACTTTGAGATTTTGAATTTCATCCTTGACTTTGTTCATAGATCTCAGAAGTTCATCGAAAAGGGTATCCAAATCTAAGCTCAGATCCGTAGTTCTGCACCTGTACCTATAAGAAAAAGAGAGTTTTTGTTGTTTGTATGGGGGGTTTGCCTTGGTCAAACCCCAATTTAGGAATTAACCGTGAAATTGAATTGAAATTATAATGTGCATATACAAAGTAAATGAAACAATTCACCTTGCTTACGTTGAAGTCCTTGTAGAGGATTCAAATCTTTTAATCCACAAGTAGGGATGCTCCAATGGATGTAGAATGAATGTAGGATGTCTCAAATCAATGGCATTTGATCTTCAACACCAATCTTGAATGGATCTTTTCATATGAGGAGGCTTGGATGAATGTGGATGGAGAAAATTTCAAGGGGGCTCCAAAGAGATTGAATCCTTCAATGGCTAACAATGGATCTCCTTGATGGATGCTTGAATGCTTGAACACTTGAATGCTTGGCTTGAAGATAAATAAATGCTTTCTTTCTTTCCTTCTCCTTCTTTCTTACTTTCACTTGAGAGCTTGAGAGATTATGAGATTGAAAGATGGATTGAAATGAGGGAGGAAGGCTTCCTTTTATAGTGATCTAGGGCACAAACCTCTAGGGAAGGCCGACATTGGGGAATTAAATCCCAATTAACCTTAACCCATAGAAATGGACCCAAATTAAATTCAATTTAAGGATTTACCATTTTGAAACCTAAAATGGCCGACCACCATTTTGAAACTCAAAATGGCCAACTCGGAAGTGGGAAAATAAATATTTCTGAAACTTGACATCCAGAAATAATGGGAACCTGAAATTTGAAATCTGGGTCAAGGATGAGGTAGACCCCACCCTAGGTCAAGGTCAAGGTCATCCCTAACCTAGGTTAGGGTTGAGGTCTTCATTGACCCTCAAGGGCATCTTTGACCTTGAGTTCAAAAACCTCAAGACCTTAATCCAAAATGCTAGAAAATGTAGAACTAAAGTGAAAACAAGTGGCAAAATGGGGGGAAAAAGCTAGATACATGCAAAGACTTGATCAAGGTGCTTAACATGACCCCAAACCACTTAATCAAAGGGATAAACACTCTTATCATGGAAGTTCTTCCATTTTAAGATGATACACCTATTAGAAAATTATTCCTTCTCTTCCTACCCTCATCCCAAGGTAAGGTAGATATCTTGGTTCTTGTTAACTTGCCACATGCCCATAGCTAAGGAATGGAAGGATAATCAAGACATGGGGGAAGGGAATAACCTTGGAAGCATAACCAATTTCGTTACTCTCAAAGAAGGCTCTCTTTGAGAGGCATTTTGGGAGCTTTGGGTGAAGAAAATGGTAAAATTTGACCCTCAAACCTATGCATATACCTTGGGGTACTTAAAACTAACCCTAACCACTCCCTAGGGCTCAATTTAACCCCTCAAAACCCCATTTGAAGTTAATTCACGAAAATGGAAAGTGATGTGATTCATGTCTTGGTTCCCTAACCCACTAACTACACCTAGGGACTCACAAGGTGACCTAAGGGTGAGGTAAGGTCAACTTTGCACTTAGGCATGCCAACACATAACACTAGTGTCAAGTGACATGACAAAAGAAAGTACACATCACACCACTAAATTACACACATGGCATGCCTAATGGATAATCACATTTACATTTACACATTTAAATTTACATCAAATTATGCACTTATAAAGATTTACAAATTATATTCACTCATGCATCACATTTATGAAATTAAAATCACATAACAACGAGGTTGTTCTCTTCCTAGAGTCGACCTTGGCCATATATTATTTTCACATAATCCATCCTTGTCTTCCCATATTTAAAACCATGGTCATAATCGTGCACACTCAATTCAGATATCAGTACCACATGAAATCATTACATATATAAACATATCAAAAGAGAAAAGGGATCTATAATAATCATTCAAATAAAAATACATTTGAGAAACTACATTTCATGATTTCAACATAAGCATAAACCATATTGTATCCTATTTCTATAAGCATCACATGTAAGTTCAATTTCTCTTAAACAAGTAACCCTAAGTCAATTGCAAAACCATTGCATTAGGAAATCAATCATCATAACTAACTCAATTTCTCATTCCATAAGATAACATAAATCAATATGCATAATCCAGGATTCAATTATATTTATATATCATAAAGTCATTATGAATCTAACATACACATGTAATAGTACGTCTAACATCATCATCCATATAAACATGTAAAATCATCACATAATATCTAAATATAAGAAGTCATAATCAAAATAGGTCTAATGTCGCATAACAATATATCATCTAGATAGTCCATGTGAAAAATATCAGTTGAGCTAAGATGGGTCGGGGTAGGACCTCACACTCCAGGATTTGTGTACTATTTGGTGGTTTGAGGGAAAACCTTCTCATGGTACAACTATGTATTATTTTGTTAAAAGACTGTAAAATGTGAAATATAGACTCAAAAGGTGGAGTAGGCAATGTTTTGGGAATTTCCATTATAATAAGAAATCTATCCAAGATCGATTGGATTATATCACACACCTTATTCATGATTAGGGGATTACTTTTGATTTAAGTCAAAAGGAGGCTATGGTTGTTAATTATTTTGAGGAATAGGAGCTATGTGAGGATACCTTTTGGAAGTATAAGTCTAGAATTGATTGGCTACATGAAGGAGACATAAAAACTACTTTTTCACAACTCTATTAAGGAAAGACAAATTGGTAATCTCATTACTTCCTTAGTGCCTTTAGAGGGAGCTCATATATCCTCAATGCGAGACATCTCTCAAGACTCACATCATTATTTTAATTCTTTGTTTAAGGAAGAATCTCCTCCCACTCAGGAAGAGGAAATAGCTATTCTTGATTGCATTCCTCATCTTATTTCTTGTCAAATGAATGAGGCAGGCCTCATTTGTCCATCTCATTGTAGGAACAAGAGAACATTTTATTGAGCGTTTCTTTTACACAAGTCAATTACTAAGATTTAGAGATCCAAATTCCCCTCTTGAATGAATAAAAAGGCTATTGCCAAGGTTTTGTAAGGCTATTTGTCAACCTCTTGAATAGCTGAACTAAAGATAAATGTGAATGTTCACGAGGAGGCATGTTGATCTCCAAGTCATGTTGTTTATTAGTGTCAAATACTTAGTCATTTTCAAGGAAGATTTGGTCAGTCATCATTGCGACCGAGCCATCCTACTAAGGCCGAGTAATCTATGGACTTGTATTTTGTATATGTACCAAGCAGTAGTTGCTACTGATCAAGTCAGTGGTCACCGAGTACCCTAGTAATTACTAACTAGTATGAATGTTGAGATGTATAGAACAATTAGTGCTGAGTGCTAGTATAATCATAATAGTTTTGACTAAGCACCAGAGACTTCAACTGACGAGTGACCTAGTTTTGGTATATGTATTTGTAATTGCACAAAAAACTAGGTAAACCATTTTGGTTGACTTCTATGCATGATTTAATGATTGTTGAGAGAAATAAGGAGTTGATTAGGCGTTATGATTTCAATCATCAATCCCTATGCAAGAGATGTAACCAATAAAAAAAAAGAATGTATAAGCAATAAAATTGATGAATCTAGATTGTTGATGTTGATCTAAAAGATTGATCAATTATTTATTTAAGGTGACATCAGAACCCTAATATTGTAACAATCAGGAGACCTCACATGTATGTGAAGGAAGTAGAGTTTTGGATGTTAGAAGCATAGATCAGGTAGAGTGACCAAGCATAATAGTACTAAAGGACAAATAAAAGTTATATTTGATTTTGAGATCAGATAAGAATTATAAAGAGGTGATCTATTATCATAAATTTGTAGTGCATACTGAAGGATCAAGTACTGATACATTCTAGCAAGTGAATCAGGGTAAATCTCTTAACAAAGTGGTCCTAACATACCTGTGTAAATCTCCTAATAGAGTGCTTACTTAGTTGTAAGTTTTAAATCCTTTAATAAAGGTAGATTATATAAGTTTGTAAGCTCTTAACGAGGCAGACCCCTCACAAGGTAGATCACTAGAAGTGATCAAAACTTTGTAGCCCTAACATGCACACTTTATTGCTGTAGTAGTGAAGATTTGTGGGTGTCATCCCCACCCTAGTTTTACCTTTCAAAGGTTTCTGGGTTACCAAATATTTATTTTATGGGTTTCATTCTCATGGATGATTATTAGCAATTACGTCTATTTTAGCATTGAATTTTATGTTTTTGATATACATGTTGAATTGGTTTCAAAGTGTAAAATTTTATAGATTCTGATTCACCCCCCATCTCAGTATCTTACTTTCCCAATAAGACTTCCAACAATTGGTATCAAAGCAGTGTTCTCTTAGAAGAAGTATAACCACTTGAGAGTTAAGATCTTGGGGATGGAGGCTTATAAGTTGGGAAAGGTCATAGAGAATTAGAAGATTTACATCCAGCTTGCACTGCACCAGCTTGAGACAACAAGGGAGGAATTGAAGAAATCTTTAAAGAGAAGGAAAGAATTGGCAATCCAACTGAATGACACTCAATATCAAGAAGAAGACACTAAAGGTCTATTTGATAATATAAATTCAAGTGAAAGTGTTGTTGCACTAACAAATCTATTGGAGAGTAACAACACACTAAATGAAGAAGTCAGAAGTTTCAAGAGAGAATAGGAAATAAAATCAATAAGACTATGTGAAGTGATTGAACAAAAAAGGAAAGTTGAGGAAGACAAGACAATGGCAAAAGAAGATAAGAGACAAATGGCTACTAGACTTGATGAAAGGGCATGTGATGTGAAAAAGCTTACAAATAATAAATTGGACATGGTAAATCAATTGTTACTTGCAAATCAAGAGTTAAATAGGAAATACATAGAAATTACAGATCTGAGATCAGAGAACAACCAACTAAAAAATGAGTTAAATTTGAAAAGGAACTTAATGAGAGGATGAACAAACCTAATGAAGTTGTGAGATATTTTGAGGAACTAATGAGATCACCAAGAAGATCCAATGACACCTCTAGACTAGGCCATATGGAGGCAACCTCAGATACATTTCTACTAAGCACCAATCTAGTTCTAATATAAGTACATGATTATCCAAAGATTGAGGGTATACCAACTATGGATTCAATAATTATTAGCTCTACCAGACTCACTATTGAAGAAAAGGATACACAAGGTACAAATGTCAAGGAATAGGGTAAGCCGGTAATAACATAAATCAATCCACCTACTAAGGAAAACATTGAAATTAATATAGGAGAAGGAGATGAGAGTATAAAAGAACAAGAAGATACATCTGCAATAGAATTTTCAAGACTTCATGTTGAAGAAGCAAAGGAGATAGTGCATAAAGAAACCAAGGAGAGTAAGGAGCCTAAGGAGAAAGAGGTTATTCAAGCCTTAGTAAACTTGTCAAGTAGCAGCACACTGGAGACCAAGAAGAAGAAGTCACATAAGAAAAAGGACAAGTTTCCTGGCACTCAAGAAACACTAGAGGAAGTTATAGTGATTCTAAAATGGGACACTCATAACTTGACATATGAACTAATGCAAATTTTTCAAGATCTACTAAAGAAGAAAATAAAACAAGTGGAACTAAGAAGGGAACATCAACAAAAGAAGGTACTACATGAAATCAAGGATATATTTGTAGATGCTTTTGAACTAGAAGATGTAAATGAGAATTCACCGATATTAGAGCAGTTGGTACAATTATTAAAAAGGTGAATAGTCATGATAGTGAAGAAAATGATAAGTTAATGCAATGGTCTGAGAGAAATTTTGAGACCAAAGTACTTGAGAGAGTCTCAACAAAGATTGCAGGTAAACAGGTTGAACTTTCTAACCTTGTCAGTAATTTGAAAGAGGTTGTACAAAATGCTCATTCTTTGTACAAATAGTTATGTAATGTAGAAACATTTACAAAGGAGAATCAAAAACTTATTGAGAAGCTACAATTAGATTTGAAGTCAATAGGACACTCACTGATCATGGATGCTAGTTCCATCTTTATTCATTTCACTAGGTTGACTCATGCACAATGAAGATTAGCCGATCTGATGGCTAATGATGGAAAAATAAGGGCCAAAGAGAGAATTGGTGTCTATAAAAGAGTTAGTACAAAGAGATTCTCATCTATCTATTGTAGAGAGTTTACTTGATCTAGTCCTCAGCTAGAAATTAAAATAAAGGTTTTGGAGTCTGTTAGATCTGGTTGGGAAAATGCTTTAGCAATGATTACATAGCTTCACAAACCATTTTTGGACAAATATTATCTTACCCCAACACCCCAGTAACTTAGAGTGACAAAAACAAGGGGGAAATAGATGAAGACAAAAAAAAGGGAAAATAGATGGAGATAGATGGTAATGTATAAAGGTATGACATACTATTTTGAAATGTAATACATACTCATTATATGTTAGAGTCATGTATATATCATGTACATATAATGAAGTCTTTATGAAGAATGAGTCACAGTCATAGGAGGAGTACTGAAGTACTAAGTATTATTTTTTCTATGTAATGTAAAGTCATGAAAAAGTGTTTTTTCCACTAATGTTAAAGGGGGAGATTGCTGATCTCCAAGTCATGTTGTCTATTAGTGTCAAATACATAGTCATTTTCAAGGCAAAGTTGGTCGATCATCACTACTACCGAGCCATCCTACTAAGGCTGAGTAATGTATGGACTTGTATTTTGTATATGTACCAAGCAATAGTTACTATCAAGCAAGTCAGTGGTCACCGAGTACCCAAGTAGTGACCAAGTAGTATGAATGCCGAGATGTATAGAACAGTCAATGTTGATCGAGTGCCAGTATAATGGTAATAGTTTTGACCGAGCACTAGAGACTTCAGATGCTGAGTGAACTAGTTTTGGTATATGTGTTTGGAATGGCACAAACACCTAGGTAAACTATTTTGGCTGACTTCTATGCATGATATAATGATTGTTGAGATAATTAAGGATTTGATTACATATTATGATTTCAATCATTAATCCCTATAAAAGAGATGTAACCAATCATAAAAAGGGAATGTATAAGTGGAAAAAGTGATGAATCTAGATAGTTGATCTTGATCTAAAATATTGATCAATAATTTATTTAAGGTGACATCAGAACCTTAATATTATAACAATCAGGAGACCTCACATGTATGTGGAGGAAGCAGAGTTTTGGATGTCAGAAGCATAGATCAAGCAGAGTGACCGAGAAGAGCAGTGAAGGATAGAACATAGCTATATTTTATTTTGAGATCAGATAAGAACTGTAAAGAGGAGATCTATTATCATCATTTGTAGTGCATACCAAAGGATCAGGTACTGATACATTCTAGCAAGTGAATCGGGATAAATCTCTTAACAAAGTGGTCCTAACAGACCTTTGTAAATCTCCTAACAATGTGCTTACTTAGTTGTAAGTTTTAAATCATTTAATCAAGGTAGATTGTATAAGTTTGTAAGCTCTTAGTGGGTAGAACCCTCACATGGTAGATCACTAGAAGTGATAAAGAATTTATAGCCCTAACAGGAACACTTTATTGCTGAGTAGTGAAGATTTGTGGGTGTCATCCCCACCCTAGTTTTACCTTTCAAGGGTTTCTGGGTTACCAAATATTTGTGTTATGGGTTTCATTTTCATGGATGATTATTAGCAATTAGATCTATTTCAGCATTTAAGTTTATGTTTGTGATATACATGTTGAATTGGTTTTAAAGTGTAAAATTTTATTGATTCTAATTCACCCCCCCCCCCCCCCCCCCCTCTCAGTATCTTACTTTCCCAATCAGACTTCCAACAAAGGCCTTTGTTGGTTCAATTGTTTAAAGGCTGCAAAAAAACTTAATAACAATTTTTTAAAAAAAAATTTAATTTTCAATGTATGCAATTTTGTAATTGTGAAAATCTAATTTTTAAATTTATGATGAATTCTTATCTTTAACCAATTTCTCAAAAAAATTCAAAAGAGAAAGGTAACAAGAGTTTGAAATAAAATTACTGAAAGTAGAACCTATTAGACATAAACCACCCTTGTATCGTTCTTGCAAATTAAACCACTAGAAAAATGTAGAAAACCCACAAAACACAAAGTTGAATTACTCACAATTTGTATTATGCTAATGCAATCATCAATGGAATAATTTGAAGTTTTAAGATTTATCAGAACTCATCAAATCATGAAGCCACCATGAATGCATGCACACACGAGACAAATTTATCCTATGCTCAAATTAATTTATTCCTTCAATGTTTCATCACAACAAGAAGATCCAACAATGATAAACAACAAACTAATTGATCACAAGTACATTGATAATGAAATAATTGGCTCTTTGAAATAAATGAATAAGAAAACACATATTCATAAACTTCTCATAGATACCAGAATTCTCACACCATGAATGAAGCATCAATTGCATATAACTTTTATTGCAAAATAAATACCGACCTTAATTAATTAAATCACCGGAATGTATTTTTGTAGTGGTTCAACTTAGAAAATGAGAAACCCATAGCTAGGGCTTCAACTATACATAAAATGGAGAAATAAAATTATATCTAGAGTTTAACAATGAAAAAATACTCCTAAACTCATTGATATCAAGTTTGAATGGATTCTCATCCATTTGTACATGAAAATCATGCAAAATCAGACTAGAATCAGCTCCCAAAATGTAGGAAATCAAACTACAGTTCACTATTTCTTCCTTTTTATTCACGCGGTTTGACCTTATCTTTGTTGAATTCACCCAAAATGAATGGATCTTATAACTTCTCTTTTTTCTCATAATTGATAGAGGATAAATGGACTTTCAAAAAATGAACCCAAAGCTGCATGCAATTTGCCCCAAAATTGATTGAAAATGAAAAACACGATTTCAAAAATGTGTGCCCATAATTTTCAAAGTTGGCAACTTTGAAAAATGCACCTCCAAAAATTTACTAAGTCCAAAATCTTGTTTCAGGAATTCTAGGGTTGGCAACTCTGAAAAATGACTTTGTAAACGATGGCTAAGTCCTCAAAACATCTTGAAAGCTTTGAAATCCTTGGACTTAATCTTTTGGAAGGATTTCAGGATGTGCCCCATAGAATCGATCAATGATCTCCTTGATTATCCATAATTGAGCTATGGAATGAATCCCAACTTATTTTGTCAAGTGTCTTTTGAAATCCTTTTATGTGCATGACAATTTATCAAGATCCTCAGTATTTTCCATAATCTGTCTTATGTCTTCCTTATATAATTAAACATTTGTTGCAAGTCTTCCTCTTTATAAACTTCCTCAATGGTATCTGGTCTTAAAGTACAATACGATGTCTCTATCTTTATGATTTACTACATCCTCATCCTCTACACAATGGTCTTCTAGTGTTAGGATAAGGTCTCGTGAAAGGATGGAAATAGGATGTGTTGTTGCATTAACTAACCCCACCAAGACCATGCTAGTACAATTTGTAGACCTAGTGTTAGGTTGACCATATTGTGTGAGGAATGAATCTGAGTCCATATGACTGATGTCTATATTAGTTATCTTTCTATGTATGTTTCCCATTCTAGAAGAGGTGTTGTATCCCTTGAACTTGTATTTCACTAGCTGAGGAGTCAACATCTTTTTAACCTACATGAAAATGCAATTCATCAGCAATATTTTATTGAAAGCATAAAATTATTCATCTTCTAAACCTTATTATGAAAGCAATTTGACCAAAACCTTAAAAAAACAAAATACAAAAAAAATATTTGAAAAATAAACTCCCTAGACTTGAATAGCATTTTAGACCTTAACAATTCAATAAGATAGTTGGACTATGAAAGTCTAACGTCTTATACAAACCAAAAATTTTGGTGATGTGAAGTGAGGAAAGGCTTTTGAACCTTTACACTGCAAAAGTCTGAAAGGACTTTATTAGTGCAAAGGTGCAAAGCGTTGTGAATTAACCAAGTTTAGAGCTACACAGTGTGGGGGATCAAGTGAAGATTCATAGTGCCAAAGTGTGAAAGTTTGAAGACTTGCAGTTTGAGTTCTTGCTAGTGGGCGCACCTATGTGGGTTTTTAGATCTTTCAAAGTGCAAAAATCTTGGGCTTCTTGACAACTTAGAAAAAAAAACCCTAAAAATAAATAGCAACCCTAAATCTAACAACAAAATCCTAAATCTAAGACAAAAACCCTAAGTCTAAGACACCAAAAACCTAGAACTAATGAAAGGAAACAAAAAAAGAAATTAAAAAAACCCTAAAAATGAACACAAACAAAAAAAACCTACTTGGACAGTGAAGAAAAACTAGGAAAATTTGTGATGGCAAGCTCTAATAAATAAATATAGACAATGAAACCCTCTAATGCACACGAAGTAGGAAAAATCTAGTTTATAATGGGGTCTTTGTGTAGTTGCAGACATTGGAGCTTGGAGAATGAAATCATAGAATGACAAAAACAAGACCCTACAATACCCTTATACAGGCTTGATCTGTGCTGTGTAACACCCCGCTAGGGAACCCAGGAGAGATTAACCTATAACTTGCTACTAAGTTTGGTGAACATTTTTTTTTCTAAAGTTAACATACAAGATACACAATAGTGTGGAAGCAATTACCATTAACTCACATTAAACCAACATCCAAAATAGATTACAACTCTGGAGGGTTCCTTGATGTAGAATTACTTAAGAACAAAAATACAACAAAAGAAAGATAACAAAAGATTCCATAACATAAGTGATACAATTGCAACTTACATCAATTAATACAATCCTCATGGACATCCATGATAACTAATAAACTGACATCCACTGCACATGTTGCAGGGTATGTAATAATAAATCCAACATAGAAGTACAATGTCCATATTAGGTATCACATGCGATACTCTAATATAGGACTACATAAAAGAAGATAAGATAAGAAACCAACAATGAAGAAACCATGAAGAAACAAGAAGAATCATGAAGGCATCCAACTACAAAAGTATCAACAGCACCGACACCAGGACGTTGAATCTCAAATGGTAAAGAATCACTACCACCCGTCCATGTAGAACCACAAAGGTCTACCCCACCATGTTGAGGAGATAACCACAAACCCCAATCAGATGACTAAAACCAAACAAGGATAAAACCACTGAGCAAGGAATCCTGAAAGCTCTCTACTCAAGGTTTACAAAATAAAGTGAAAGGTGAGACACACTAATCCAGAGGCATAAACAGAAACTCAGGAGATGATCTAGGCTACATGCTATGGGAGTGTCATCACACGGACAACTACTTGAGTTACCCTAGACTGGTCTCTTGACCCTGGACCCTCAAGCATCTATCATGTTGAGTTACCCTGGACTGGGCACTCTGGACCCCGGACCCTCAACATAATCCATGCGAAAACTGAATATCAATCTTGTATTTAATGTTATTCCCCAAGTTTATTATTATTAGGTTAACACTTATTAAAACAACTTACGATAGGTTACCCTGGTACTGGCCCCTTTTGAGCCCCGGACCCCTATGTAAGCCACTCCCCTAAGATGCACTTAATCAATCTCCCCTAGGCTCACAATCTCACAAACATCCAACATGTATCCAACCAGGTAATCCTAGATGCAGTTTCACACACAAGAAACTAACATGATTACAAAGATACCATAACAGATTATAACCAACAAGAGCCCATAAGATTTGAAACATAAATGATAATCAAAATAACCACTCACATCATGTGATATTGAGAAACAAAACCAACTGACAAAGAACCCTGCCTCTGTTTTCCCCTAAGCCATCTAATACCCAACATCACAAGATGCACATGAATATAGTTCAGAAACAAGTAGCCAACACTCATAATTTAGAAAACTAATCAGGAACTTCAAGCATCGAAACATCACAATGAACATGATACTAACAGAATATGGATCACATAATATAGATGAAAGAACCATGACATAATGAGCATACTAAAGTCACTCATAAAAGAAATATTTCCTAATGATGTTCTAGGAATTCAATAGAAAATTTGCCCAATTTTGGTATAAACATAACCATTTAACAAATAGTTGCTTCCATAACAAAAGAACGTTCCACATTTTCCGTTATCAATTTTCAAATATATATTAAATCTAATATACCACTAAATCCCTATAGTACAGTTAAGACACAATTTGATTCAAAATTACTTTCATAATTAATCTCATTCATTTTCAAAGAACAAACTTATCCTATCCAGCAACAAGACGATATGCAACCATACCAATTTTAGTAAACCAATTAAGTTGATTTACTAATAAACAAAAAAATATATAACTACTACTAACAATTATCCAACTCAAATATTAATAAATAAATACAAACAAACATTTAGAATAAAATCTAAATATTACTATATTGATTACAATTTAATAAGCAAATGAAATATTAAATAACATTTCAATCAAATATTTATTTATTAAATTAAATAACATTACATAAAAATAATTAACATTTTAAAAATAACCACCGCAATATATAAAAGTTAAAATAAATTAATAAATTAAAATAAAATAGTTTTAAGCAGGGGGGGGGGGGGGCAGAGCCCACTCCCCAACACCCTTGCACGTCACAGAAAGTACCACCATCGAGCGGTACCCACTGGTACCTTTGACAAGGACCAGTCCTTGTCGCGGGGTACTAGTACATACCGTCGGCAGGGTCTGCCATGGGTGGTACAGACAGTACCCTCCAATAAACAAATTTCATTTCTTTTTAAAATAAAAATAAAATCCAAACAATTAAATTGCCATTGATAATTTATATACATTTTTTTTAAACAAATTCTTTTGTCATTTTTTTTTAAAAAGCCAATTAAAATTAATAATATATATGAATATATATTATATTAAAATTACACTCAGCATTATCATATATACTTATTTTTTTTTAAATTTGAAAATAGGGAAAAATTAGGAAAAGAGTATATCTTTACAATCAAATACATATTTAGAATATCCTTAATAAGAGAAATATGCAAGAATTCTAGGACAGTCACATGCATTTACACAAAAAGATTTGTCTTTCCTTTTGACTATCATAATATTTTCCAGCAAGCATTTTAAGCCCAAAAATTAACTTTTATACCCAGATTGGGTTTTTTTACCAGGATGATAATTTTTCAATCAAAATTGGATTTTTTTGTCCAAAATTGATTTCAACTAATAGGGGATTAATTTTTTTCTCCCTGTACTATAGTTAAACTATGCAATGAGATTGATTTATCAATTTGTAGGAAAACCATGAACAATTAATTAACGAAATTTTGCCAGAGTAACAATACAATGCCAAGTAATAATAAAATACAAAAATTAGCTACACTAGGGTTTCTAAATACCCGAATCTATCAAAAACATACAAAGACAAATGAAATTAGAAACAGAGATAACATGCAAAATTCAATGCCTACCTTAGATCCAATGCCAAAAACTAAAAATGAAAACCCTTGCAGATCTGAGAAAAGAATTCTCTCCAAATTCAAGCCCAACCTACAGATCTGAAAACTATGTTGCAAACAAGTGCCCGATCCAAAAGCATAGAGAAATTTAATTCAACATGCAGCCACAACAATCCACAAATCTCCAAAATACCAAGCACACAAGCTTCCCCAAAAATCTTGTCCAAAACTGGTCTCTCTAAAAATGAAAGCAAAAATCTCCTAATAGGAATTCAATCCCCAAATCCAAGCAATCACAGAAGACAACTCAGTAGCTAACTCACAGTTCAACTCCAAATCAGAAAATGACTCATAAGACAACTCCTAATCCAACTCAAACTCTAAAATTGAAAGTAAATACAATTAATTAATTAAAAATATCTTTTAAAAGCACAACTCCACTTTGACTTCTTAAAACTAGTTGTCTTTTTGAAAACAAACACCTTTTCAATTTTGCACATGTTTTAATTTAAATTCATTTATTAAATAAATTAAATACTTAATGCATCACAATTCATGCAATTAATTATTTAACCATTTAATAAAATATGCAAGCATAATACAATTCATGACATTTTCTAATTAAGCACATGTTAATAATTAAAAAACCTAAATTAAATAAATTAAATATTTAATACATCCTAAAGCATGCATTAAAATATTCAATTATTTAATTATACATTCAAACATAATTAAATCCAACTTCAATTCAATAATCAATTAATTCCATTTAATCAAATAATTGACTTTAGATAATTTTTCAAATTAACATAGGAACATAATTAAATCATTAAAATTCAACTATAATCCTAACATCGATAATCATATAAAATCACCTGAATAATCATAAATTAACTTAATCAAGCACAATAAATCAAGCAAACTGAAACCATGCATAGACTCAAGAACAGGATCCACGAATTCATACCAACTAGGAGAATTCAGGTAGGGTAGTCATACAAACACTTGTCCAATCCTAGGACAATTAGGTTTAGGTTAGGGTTTGGGTCTGTGTATTATCTCCCCTCTTTACCATTGAGATGAATGTTTGTGGGCACGCTCACTCCTGCCAATTCAGGGAAGATGATGCCCTGTACTTGCAAACCTGTCATCAAAAGATGAAGCATGTACATACAATATATAACAGGCAATGATAGGGTACGGTTGGACGTGTGGATCTCAACTATGCAAGTAACTACGCCTCCATCCTCTACCACACAAAACACATCAAACAGATACAAACACATAATCACCATACACATGCAAGTATGGGGTAAGTACATTGTAATCAATATAAAACATATAATCTATCATCATAAAACATCATCATCTAATCTATGCATACACTTGATAAACATATGGTAATAATCCATAATCATCATTAATGAAACAATAATCGATCACATGGAAAGTGACCTAAAAGAATTCGATCAATCACCTAAAACACGAAGCAACCTAAAAACAACCTACGGGTGGGTATTACATGCTGAGATTGGAAATCATAAGCTCGGCGGCGTTTCAGACCTTTGTAGTTCAAAAATATCATCAAACTATGAAAATCCAAAAGTTTGAGCTTCCTATCATGTTTTCCAAGGGCTTACAAAGTTTCAGCCTGTTGTGGTTTCAGAGGTCAGTTGACCTCCAAAACACTAAAAGTCCAAAAAGGGCTAAAAACCACTAAGTTAAAGACTTAGCTCAAAAAAATCAAAAGGATAGAAAAACTTAAGGACCTAAAAAGGAAAACTAAGACTAAAGACCTAAAAGGAAACCAAAATTATACCTAATTATCAGGAGCCTCAATAGGGACTCACAATCTGACTCACTGAGTACTCAGCCTTAGTTCAACTTCAAGACTCTAAACCACCTAGAAAGCTGAAAGACCAAAGAAAAGAGGGTTCCCCATTAGGCCAAGTAGCCAAAATGGGGTGTGTTTTGTAGAGCCACAATACATTTTTTTATATGAAAAAAGGAAAAGCCCCAAGCCCTGATGGTTTCCCAATGGAATTTTACCAAGAGTTTTGGAGATTATCAAATAGAACCTTTTGGAAGTAGTTTAGGAATCACATCAGAATAAGTAGATATTAAAACTCATAAACTCTGCTTTTTTTCTATTGTTCCTTTAAGAAGGATAATATGAATAGCCTTGATCAATTTAGACTAGTTTCTCTTTGCAATGTGGTTTACAAAATCATCACTAAATTGATTGCAAAAATACTCAACCTCTACCTCAAGGCTATTATATCTAACAATCAAGGTGGTCTTATAGCTAGAAAACATATTCTTGGTAGGATTATGACTCCTACTGCTCAAGTCCATTCATTCGATGGAAAATTCTAAGGAGAAATCCATGTTTATTAAAGTTGACTTGGCAAAGGATTGTGACAGGGTTAAATGGGATTTTTTTATAGAAGGTTATTTTGGCTTTAGTGGTGATTGGGTAAATTAGGTCAAGAGTTATTTTTCCTTTGTTTCTTTCTTAGTCTTGGTTAATGGTTATCCATATGAGATTTTCATTACTTCCAAGGGTCTTCAATAGGGGGACCCTTTATTTCCTTATTTTTTTATTATCATGGATGAGGGACTTGGTAGATTTATTAAATCTAGAGTTAGACAAGGTCTGGCTCAAGGCTAGAGCTAGTGCGAGAATTTGCCTCCTTATTCTCACTTGTAATTTGTGGATGATAGGAATCTGATGAGAAGGGCCAAAATCAATGAATCTATATGTTTCAGGAAAACTTTGTACATTTATTTTCTTTCCTAAAAGTAACAAATTAATGACACTAAGTCTTTTATCTACTTCTTTAATACTCCTCATCTCATTCAGAAAAGGATTGCTTAGATTTTTAGATTTCTTGTTGGTTCTCTTTCTTTGGTCTACCTTGAGATTCTAATTAGTGTGGGTTCTTAGCACTGTGAGTTTTGATAGGAGATTATAGACAAATTTCTTAAGAGGGTTAGTCACTAGAAATGTAGATGGATTTCATTTGCTAGAACAACGACTTTGTTAAAATATGTGCTTTAGGAGCATCCTATTTATAGATGCTCTGTGCAAGTTGCTCCTTCTAGTTTTGTGAAATAATTTGATGTTCTCTCTCATCAATTCCTTTGGTCTAGTAATTTTCTCTCTTCCAAATGGATCCTAGTTAGATGGGAGTCATTTTGAAAACCAAAGAGGTTGGTTTTAGTCTTCGGCCTATACGATTGATTGGTCGGGTTTTAGCTACCAAGCTATATTTAAGATGGTGCACTTGTTAGGATTAGGACTAGACAAGAATTATTACTCATAAGTATCTCACAGGAGTATATAGTTTGGATTTTCCTTGATGAAATTTGATGGGGAAAGGATCCATAATTTGGGATGCTTTAAAAAAAAAAGGGAAAATATTATTAGTGAAGCCCTATTCTAGATTTGTAATAAGTTTCATAAGCTCTCTTTTGGCATGATTCTTGGGATGGTCACCCCCTAATTATTTTTTAGTTTCCTCACCTTCATCCCCTTTGTGACATATTTTCTTAAGATGGGTGAAGTAGGGTGGAATATTTTATGACAATTGTTCTGAGGGGTATGTATAGGTGACTTTTTGGAAGGGCCCTAAAGAGTGGCCACTAGGTGGCACTACAAATAATTGTCAGGAGTTACTTGGGATTTTAGCTAGAAGATTGTGCAACTCTCTTAAGGGAAGATATTTCTCATCTTGGGGTACGAATCTGAAGGAAAAATTTATTTTTTCCACTAGATACCAAGAATTGGATAGGTAGTTGCATGGATAGAGGGTGTGGGCCTTGGTGGAAATAGGTTTGGAATTTATTTCCTTGGCCTAAATGTAAATATTTATTTGGTTGGTCACCCAAAGAAAATAATTCACATAGAAGAACTTACAAAAGAAGTTCTTTGAAGGACCATGTAGGTGTTCCCTTTGTAAGATGAGTGAAGAAAGTGTTTCTCATATTTTTTCTAGTTCTCTTACTCTAGAGATATTTGGAACCTATGGTGGAGAGTGCATGGAATCAAGCTTGTGCTCATGTCAACTCTTTAGTTGATTTTTGGGATAGTTTGGGTCATCCTCTGACTAAATCCTCTTTTTTTTATAGGTTGCTTGGCTTCTTTATATGAATTTAATCATTTGGAATGTATGGTTGGAAAGTAATAGAAGTATTTTTCAATATTCAAAAATAGTAAGTGGTCTTGTATGGAGAAAATTATTTGTAGGCTTCATGAAACTATTCTAGCAAAATTTGACGTTTTTGGACCTATAGGTCCTAGTGATCTTGCTATGATAAGAAATCTAAATCTAGTCATGATGGGATGGGCCCCTTTTCTAGAAGGTGACTGAGGAAGTCTCAAAGAAAGATTCACAGAGATGGGAGGTGGCTCCCTCCTCATGAGGGAGTTTTAAAAATTAACATAGTTGGTTCTTCTAGAGGGAATCCTAGACTGTTGAATAGGATGAATAAATAAGAGGGAGGTGAATTAGTTATTCACGAACACTTTATTAAAATTTTACTAAACTAATAAATAATTAATACAATCATAAAATTATAACAGGTGTAAACATGAAAGCACAAAAACCATCAACACAATGAACACCAAAATTTATGTGGAAACCCAAACTAGAAAAAACCACAGGGAAGCTAATTGTAATGAATTTAAACCTTAGTTAAAGGTTATTTTTACAAGGGCTCACTACTAGTTGGTTTTTTTCCTACTAGGCTAACTACCCTTACAAAAAATATGTATTACAAAAATGTTTTACTTAAAAAATGTGAACTGGTAGAATTGCATCTGCCTATGCACGAAATAGTTCTAGTTGGAAGAAAATCAATCATCGTTAGGAGAAGATCTAGTACAGATCTTTTGCCAACATATACCAAAATTTTGCAACATTGTATGTAAGATCTCCTTTCTATACCATAGTATTACTTAACTTCCTTTCTTCTTACACACTATTTCCAGATATATACCAAAAGAAAATTGCACTATATCACCTTCAACTCTTTTTCTTTCTTTCACACCTATTTTCTCATACCTTAGATATAAAAAGATATCTCTGCTTATATATACATCTGACAAAGGATTCTCCCCTTAATACCACAAACACATAATAGAAACAAAGAAATAATAGAAATTTGCAAGAACAAAAAATGGGCTTCTTATTATCTCCACACGTGTGGAATTACAAATTTTAGAATTATATGCAAAGCCACATGGGCATTTTCCTTACAATATTCTATAGGAAAAAGCATCGAATTATTAACCAAAACTACCCAGAACTACCTTAGACAACACTAAGGGCCTTCCTTATATAGGAAATTTCCACTGCCTGAGAAGGTTCTAGAAATTTTAGCCCTTAATGCCGACCAACCCTAGAATTATTTTATTTTTTATTTTAATACATCAGAGTCGGCTCAAAATAACTTTCAAAAATCAAAATTTTTTTTTGAAGGAAATTCATTTTCTTCCATTTCAAGTGACCCAACTTTTGGAGACCATAAGTCATCGCACATTGACCCAATTAGCTATTATAACCCCATTTTGGAAAGGGTGTGAAGTTCTCTACAACACCTAACTCGCATAAGCTCTAGTCAACTAAAGTTTCAACCTCATCCATGACCTCTAAAGCCTTCAAAAATGAGTTCAAAGTTTTTATACCCTACTGCCAATATCAAAAATTTTCAATATCTTCAAAACTAGACTTGATCTGGTAGGATGATATGACCAAAAGGAACTTCTAGGGAAGAAAATAGACCACTCTAAGCTCAAACAAAAAACTTACTAAAAATAGTAAATTTCCAAAAATAGAAGCTTTGTGCAAGATAGCCCTTATTAAAGAGAAACTAGAAATATTTTTGGGTGATGCAAAATTGCTCTTACACCTAGGATGCTCCTGCATCAAACACCTAGGGTAATTTGAGAAGTGACCCTGTCACATCTCAGGTGTGTAGAGGAAAACCAAGATGATTAACCTCCTCTCTTGTTATCCATGATGAATCTTCAATAGGTCATCCTTTCCATTTGACTAGATATTCCTCATATGTCTTGTTCCTTGTGCTTTTGCCAACATGAATATCCAGTATATCCTCAATCTCCTTGGTAGCTGAACTAGTTGTTGTAGTATTTCACTGTACTTCTTTGATCTCATCTTCAACACCTCCTTCATGATACTCTATCAAATCTTAAATGTTAAATACTAGTCTAATATTTATCTCAGTAGGAAATTCTACCTTATATGCATTTCCTGAATCATGCTTCTTCAGTATCTTACATGGCCTAAACTTCTTCATTTTTATCTTATTATATATACCTACTAGAAATCGCTCCTTCCACAAATGAACCACGAATTCATCCCCAACCTAAAATTTTGTATGCCTCCTTTTCTCATATACCTTATCCTTATATTGTGTATTCATCTTGGTAATGTGCTTCCTCACCTCCTTATGTATGTTCTTCAAATATTCTGAAAAATCCTCAGCTTCAGCACTAGTTATCTCTCCTTTGTTTATCTTCCTCAACTCAGATGCATTTCTGGGACTACTTCCATATACAACCTAGAATGGTGATTTTCCAATGGTCCTATTCACATAATTATTGTATGCAAATTCTTCATGTGGTAGAATCAAATCCCATCATGTTGGCTTATCTCCAACCAAACATCTCAGCAAAATTCCCCAAACTGCTATTCACCACCTATGTCTATCCATCAGTCTATGGATTATGTGATGAGATGAGATTCAAATCTATCTTTAACTTCTTCCACAATGTGTGCCAGAAATATCCAACAAACTTAGTGTCCCAATTCGAGACTATGCTCTTTGGTAAACCATGTAGTCTCACTACTTTCTTGAAAAACAATTTTTCTACATGAACAACATCATTAGTCTTCTTGCAAGGAATGAAATGTTCCATCTTTGAAAACCTATCAACCACCACAAAAATTTAATCATGTCCTCACTGAGTCCTTGGTAAACCAACAACAAAGTCCATACTGATATCCTCCCATGGCTTCTCTGGTACAGGTAATGGTTGATAAAACCT
The DNA here is from genome assembly GCA_027943335.1 of Chamaecyparis obtusa. Taxonomy (NCBI): domain Eukaryota; kingdom Viridiplantae; phylum Streptophyta; class Pinopsida; order Cupressales; family Cupressaceae; genus Chamaecyparis; species Chamaecyparis obtusa. The sequence continues at coordinate 1,413,643 of BSBK01002196.1, forward strand.
TGTATTCTACTTTTCTCATTTTGTTATTTGACATACTCTACAACTTTGTACAAAATTCTTGACATCTTGTTGTAACTGTGGCCAATACTAATTATCACTAACCAAAGAAAGGGATTTATCTCAACCAAAATGTCTAGCCAATCCTCCACTATGTTTCTCCTTGATGAGATTCTCCCTCATAGAACTTTGTGGAATGCAAAACTAGCTCCCACTGAATAGCATACCATCCTAGATGATGAAATCCAACCACTTCATTCTCTCTAGAGTAACAGGTTTTGTACAAGCTTTCAAAGCTTCACCAAAATCAGGATCCTTAGGATACAAACTCTTGAGTTCCTTGAACCCAACCACTTTGATCTGCATCTCTGTCAGCAAAATTTGTCTTCTACTAAGAGCATCTGCAACTTTGTTAGACTTTCCACTCCTATGTTTCAAAATAAATGTGCAACTCTCTAAAAACTCAACCCACTTCAAATGCCTTTGATTCAACTTTCCTTGACTATTCAAACTTTGCAAAGTTTGATGATCATTATACAAAACAAACTCCCTAGGAAGCAGATAATCTCTCCACTTCTTCAATGCTTGAACTATAGCATAAAATTCCTGATCATAAACATAATATTTTCTCTTGGCATCATTTAACTTCTCACTGAAATAAGAAACAGTTTTACCTTCTTAGATCAAAACAACTTCTATTGCAATACCACTAGCATCATAGTCTACTTGAAACACCTTATTAAAATATGGAAGTGCTAAAACAGATTATTCTGTAACTTTTTGTTTGAATAGATTAAAATTCTAATCTACCCCTATAGTCCACTTAAATTCTTTCCTATCCCCTCTCATTATTTCAGTCAAGGGTCCACAAATACTGCTAAAACTCCTGATAAACTTTCTGTAAAAGCTATACAGACCATGAAAATATCTTACCTCAGTAGCACTCCTTGGATTAGGCCATTCGAGGATAGCCTTCACTTTCTCTAGATCCATTTTTAGACATTCTACTGAAACTAAAAATCCTAGATACACTAACTCCTTCTTCACAAAACTACACTTCTTCAAATTAATCAATAATTTCTCTTCTCTCAACTTCTCAAACACCCTACGAATATGCATCATATGCTCATCTAATGGCTTACTGAAGATCAAAATATCATCTAGGTAAACAATGAAAAACTTACCCAGAAATTATTTTAAAACCTCATTCATGAGCCGCATGAAAGTTCTTGGTGCATTAGTTAGCCCAAAAGGCATGACTACCCACTCATACAGTCCTTCCTTTGTCTTGAAGGAAGTCTTCCATTCATCTCCTTCTCTAATCTAAATCTAATGATATCCACTCTTTAGATCTATCTTTGAGAAATACACAGCTCCACTCAAACAGTCCATAATATCATCCATCTGTGGCAATGGAAACTGGTACGTGATTATGATCTTGTTTATTGCCTTAGAATATGTGCACATCTTCCATTCTCCATTCTTCTTTGGTTCTAATACTTATTGTACAACACATGGGCTCAGGCTCTCATGAATCAACTTCTTTTGCAACAACTCTTGTACTTGTTTGTTCAACTCTTAACTTTCTATTGGTGTCATTTGGTGTGCTACCTTATTTGGAAAACTGGCTCCTGGAATCAACTCCATCTAATGATTGATCTTCATTACTGGTGGTAATCCATCAGTTACATTATTGAATACAACATCTTGAAACTCATTCAATAGAGTTACAACTTCTACAAGTACATCTTCTACTTTCTCTTTACCACCTTTTGGAATTAAAGACAAAATACACATGCTCATGCCTCATACCCTCTAGGAATTTTCTTCCATCAACAAAACTTATTCTTGCATTATTACATAAATTTCTTCTATGTCCTTCAATGGCTTTAGCTTATGTTGCACTCCATCCTTTGTCAGGGAATACATATTCGTACGACCATCATGTACAACACATCTGTCAAACTGCCACAACCTACCCAACAACATATGACATGCATCCATAGGCATAATATCACATAGTACCTCATCATGGTATCCTTTAATCTTGAACTTCACTAGGCACTATTCATTGACCATGACCTTGTGGTCATCCTATACCCAGGCAATCTAGTATGGATGTGGGTGTTTCTACCACTAGTACATTTGACCTGGTTTTTCTACCAAAATTTTTGACCATGAAATAAAAAAAATTTGGTTGGTCGGATTATAGAAGGAAAACATTCATTTTTTTTTAATCCATGCCCATGTTTATTGAAAGTTCGACCAATACTATGTAGGTCAAACTTTCGATGACCATGGGCATAACTTAAAAAAAAAAGATTTCATTTTATTATTACCACAGTGAATTTTTTCAAGGTTGCAGCACGTGAAACCTCATCGGCACTGTGTATTGGAAGTTCATTGAGGTAACCTTCACTTTGTAGGGTGGATTCGACACTGTAGATTTAGCATTGAGGTAACGTGATTTTTTTTTCCTGACTCTTGTGAGAATTTGAACACATCTATTTATTATTACCAGTTTTAAAAAGTTTGAAGCCAATTTGTTCCCCAAAAATGTTGTCTGCTGCATATTTTATTATTTTTCTAGGATTGGGATTAGCTAGGATATTGTTGGCGGTGCAGAGAAGGCCAAAGATTTATCAGGGAGCTGGCCAAAGCCATGGATTGCTTATCCATTGTATAGATTTTTTGCACTGGGGTTTGAACCCCTCCTTTTGATTGAGATTGTCTACACTAGGGTTTGAACATTGTCTGATTGAGATTATGACTGCAATGTAGTTTGATAACATTTGACAAATATCCCTCTTCCATTATCTTTTGATGAATGTCCATACCCTATTTGAAAGCTCCCATTTTGACACAGACTAGAAGGATGCTGGCAAGGGTTGTGGCATTTGGATTTACACCTGCCAACTACATTTGTTTGAAATCTTCTAAAGCATTTTCAACATATCCATTTTGTGCATATCTTCCAATCATTGCAGTCAATGAAACCACATTTCTTTGAGTTATTTTGTCGAACAGTTTATGTGCCTTGGCCATGCTTCCACATTTTGCATATCTCCCAGGGCACTTACAACTACAACATCCAACAAAACCCCCCTTCCATTATCCTCCATTTCTCCCAAATGGAACACTGAAAGACTCTACAAATTGGTGGAAAGGGAGTTTGGAGGATGTACACTAGGATCATCATAGTCACTAGATGGGAAGATGCAATTGGGAGGAGTTTGCAATGATGAAAAGCCAGGCATCCAAAATGTGTCTGGCTCAATTTTTGGGTACAGTCCGCATAACTCACTACTAGGATGGTTTTAAAACCCGAAACTTGGAATATAGGCCATTGGTAGGTACCATAATAGTTTCCAAACCCTGTCTTGTAGTTACTATGAAAATTGGGAATGTGGACATTATATACAAAAAAAATTATTATACAGAATAATATTTTCATTATTTTCCAACCACCATCGATTTGGATTTAGACTGATTACAAAAATTGAAGAATGTTCCCTCAAATTATAATTTTATATGGGGGTCTTTTTTCTTGATTTATTTTACACTAAAACATTTTAGGATGTCCCAATGTCTCCTTTTTGGTTAGGGGTAGTTTGGATGTATTTGAGTGGTGACAGATACTTGGCATGTACCTGACACATTTCTTGTGTGTTCTCTAGTATGCAAGATGTGGAGCAAGTGGGGAACACATCTCCAAAATTTAGGGGACATAGGAAATGGATCCTAACCTGTGTTTTACTACTTTATAATGTGTTTATAATTTCAATATAGTTGTGCAATCAGATAAAGCTGCAATACCCATTTTTACATCTTAATATATGCCACTAGATTCTGTGATGAAATGGCCTTCATATGCCTCTGGACATGTTTGCATGGCTCATTATTATTATATAAGGCTGTGGTGCAGTTCAAGTGTAGTTTGGCATCTGATTAGAATAAATATATTATATGATGGTTCTTCCTACAAGATTTGCACTTGTTCAATTTGCAATGCTTCCAAACCATAACCTTGTTCTGGAAAGTTCTTTCATATTTAAGTGGCATACATTGTACAGTGATATTCATGCACTTAATAGTATTTGTTCTATTTAGTGTTGTCTTATTTTTTATCTCTTTATTTCTAATACGTGTCCCTTTTTTCAACTCGGAGGTAAAATACATAGTTTTACGCTGATACCTATTAACCACTAGCCATTATACTTGGATGTCTATTTTGTGATCTAAGTTAGTGTTTCATTCCATCTAAGAGACTAATAGAAATTTAATTGGCAAGTGAGAGTGAAAATATTGTGGAAATTTATCATCTTTATTTAATAGTGAAAATATCAAATTGGTTATTTCTTGGAATGCTTTTGTTTGAATGTAAGGTAGACACAAAGAAAGATACCTAGTGTGAGGAGTAAACATGTAACATGCCCACCTATTTTTTCTTCATTTTATTTTTTGTTTTCAAGTTTTTAGGAGGAGATGCAGAAGTGGTGTTTCACAATAGATAGATATCACAATAATAAAGTACTGAAATAACACTTCAAATACAATAGTTTGAAAGTACCCACAACCAAAAATAACCTAAAAATGCTTTATGTCATCAAAACTAAAGATACCTAGCTGATGAAATGGAATTACAATGCAAAATTAGACATACACATTTGTTGGTTACTGTGTATGTAAAATACCTTCATAAGATTAGTTTGATCAAATAACAATTCAAATGCTAAAGATTAAGATAATTACACAAATTGAATTGAAATAAAGCCAATAAACATCTTATGGTTCTCAAACTAGGAAGCTAAAGTAATGCTCTCAGCTTGAGCACTTAAAAGTAACAATCCTAGAATGAGAATTGAAAGAGTTAGATGAATTATGATGCTAATTGTCCTAATCAATTCTCAATTATGCTCAAAATCAAACTAAAATGCTCCATTATGATCACTACTCATGCAAATTGAATTCAAATTGATATCTAACAAGCATAGAACAATTTCACTAGAGTAATGACACACTAAGATAATGGATGATTTTCTCATTTAAGCCCTTCTATTTATAGTATTTTCCAAGGGTAGGGGGTAGAGTGAAGATTAACCACGATTAGATGAGAGTTGAGTTAGTGGTTTCAAATGTTGGGACAAAGAGACCAATTGTGTTTCAAATGTTTGGACAAGATGACAAAATGAGTGGCCAAGATTGTAAAGCCAATTTGAATAGTTGAGATAGCAAAGACTTCCTTGATCCATGTCATCAAAATACTCACCTCATTGGTTGATTGATTTTTGTCCATATGTGGTTGGTGAGAATTTATTGATTTATTAATTGATTTAGCCATGTTTTTTATTTAAATGGGCTGGATTTAATTAATTGAAACAACTATATAATTAATTTATTTAATCAATCATATAATTGTTTGATCTTTTGATTTAGTTAATACATTTTCAAGGATCCTAATAATTCAACAAATGATATTGTGCCCCCATGGATTTCTAACTATGTTGGCAAGGTGAGGTTTAGGTATAGTACAAAAGTTGCTAACTGGATATTTTGTCATTATCCTCACAATATTTTATCTTTATGAGAGTTAATCTGTTTGTAGACTTACCCAGGATATTAGAGAACGTAACTTAGAAAGCACTTGAATTCAATGCAATAGTTATGTTGTACAATAGTCAAAAAATTTCACCCTAGGTCAAAAGACATCTTCATAAAATATATGCTACTTAACCATATTCTCATTTCACCATAGCTTACCCCAAACACATTATATAAGGCAGGAACTTTTATGCTTGCATCCCTTGTTCTATTGGATACACACCTCATCCATATGAGGGCATCCCTGAGAAAAACAAACAATTCTTTGTAAGAAAGAATGTCACACGATAAACAAATATGACTCAATTGGATTTGCTAGAATTTACTTGTTTATTAATGTTGGATGTTATTTTAATACACTTGATATAGAATCTGCAGGTTGCAAACAAATCATCCTTCTTCCACCAATGAGTCATTCCATTCAAGAAAGACCATGTCTGATGATATCAATACACAAAAAAATAGGGAGACAATTGCTAGACTGTGGTCTAACTTAAAAAGAAAAGGTGACGAAAAATTTTATTGTCCTTGCAAAATTTGTAAGGGCTTAAAGACTCGAAGATATCTAATCAAAACAACTGAGGAACATTGTAGGCAACATGGTCACATTGAAGGGGGAAACAAATTTCATCCATTGGTATGTATTTTAATAATTTATAAAATACATAAGACATGATTCAATGATGACATCATGGTCATGGTTGATATAAGGTCATCATTTTCATATAGGTCAACCACCCTGGGTTTCATGTTATGGACCATGACAATCCAAAGAATGTAGATTTCCAAATAAGGGAACATGGAGGTGTGAATATAGAAGTAGAAGGTAATAATCCCATGGAAGAAGACCATAATCATGAAGAAGATCATGATGATCAAGATGATGATGATAATGATGATGTTGACATAGACCTTGATGTACCTATACTTGAGAAGGCACACGAGCCCCTATATGAAGGCTCCCAAACAACTCTTCTTGCCACTGTATTGTTGTTGGTGAACTTGAAGGTTATGAATGGTTTATCCGACGTAGCAATGACACATGTTAAGGTATGTCATCTTTTTTCATTATTTTAGTCATAATTCCCTTACAATTAACATTGGGTGAATCGTGTAGAAATTAATATTCTTTAAATTAACAAATTATATTTTTGGTCGTAGGTTGATAGGTGAGTGTTTGTTACCACCATCAAACATTCTACCTCACTCGTACTGAGAACTATCTTCCATTATGAAAGATATTGGAATGGAGTATCAAACAATACATGCATGTCCAAATGACCATATTATATATCATAAACAGCATGAATTTGCAACAGAATGCCCTGTTTGTCATAGGAGTAGATATCAATCAGATCAAATAACAAAAAAGGTGCCTCACAAGGTTCTTCAATTTATTCCCATTATTCCACATCTGCAATGATTATTCAAGTGCAATAGCTTGGCACAATTTATGGATTACCATGCATGCAATAGAAGTCGAGATGACATTATGCAAATGCCTATGGATGGTTTGACATTTAAGGAAATAGAGGAAAAATGACCACACTTTAAAGAAGAACCTCGTAATCTCAAGCTTTCATTGGTAGTAGATGGTGTCAATCCATTTGGAGAGATGAGATCTACTTACTCGGTGTGGCCTATTTTTATTATCAACAATAACATTCCTCCTTGGATGTCCATAAAGAGGGAGCACGTAATGTTGGCACTGATTGTTCCAAGTATTTTTTCATTTAATAGTCATCTAAATTAATTTATTATAAATAATCCATCAAAATGGTCATAATAATTATGTAATATTTTTGTTCATTCAACTAGGTAAGTACCAAGTTAAAGATATCAATGTTAGCTTGTGGTGACTAATCAGGAAAGTACTGTACACTTTTCCTCCCGACCTCGTCGGCGAATTTTTTTTGAGGCCGACTACTTTTTTCAGTTATTTGGGCCGACATGTTATAATTCATTCTAACCCTAAAGCAGCAAAAATATTGTATAATATGGCTTAGGGTTAGGGATTTTTCGTATGTATGATTTTAGTACTTGCGGCAAAATTGAGCTGTAAGGGATTATGTATTGTAATCAGGTTGTAATCACTGGATAATAATAATATTGGACTCATTGTTGGTGGACGTAGCCCAGGGATTGGGTGAACCATGATAAATCTTTGTGTCCTGTGTTCTCTTCTGTGTGGTTTATTGTTTTCTAATATTAGTTATATTTGCACATAATTGATATTTCTGCCTTGTTAATCCTAACAAGTGGTATTAGAGCGAGGTTATTTCATTTGTTCTTTCATCTATTCTCTGAAGCAGGTCTCATGAGTTAGTGGGAGAGTCTCTCAGTTAAGTGGGAGAAATGGCAGATGAGGGTAGGCTAAAGGTTGATAAGTTTAATGGGAAGAACTTCCAGTTATGGAAGATGCAAATGGAGGACTATCTCTATCAGAAGGATCTATGGCAGCCATTAGAGGGAATAGCCAAGAAAGAGGTAGCAATGTCTCAGGAAGAGTGGGATATTTTGGATAGGAAGGCACTGGGGAGTATTCATCTATGCCTGGCACAATCGGTGGCATTCAATATTACTGGGGCAACAAAAGCTAAAGATCTGATGGACACCCTAATGAAGTTGTATGAAAAGCCTTCAGCTTCAAACAAGGTATTTCTTATGAAGCATTTATTTAATATGAAAATGGTACAAGGTGGATCAGTCACTGATCATTTGAATGAGTTTAATACAGTTACAAGTCAGTTAACCTCAATTAAAATTACTTTCGATGATGAGGTTAGGGGTCTCTTGATTTTGTGTTCTTTACCAGAAAGTTGGAATGGCTTGGTAATGGCTATTAGTAATTCTATTTCTGGTTCAAATACCCTAAATTTTGATAATGTTGTTGGTGTTATATTGAGTGAAGAAATTCATAGGAAAAGCTTAGGGGCATCTACATCAGGTAGTGTATTGAATGCAGAAAGCAGAGGCAGAACAAGAGATAGAGGAAACAACTCTGGAAATCATGGAAAATCAAGAGGCAAATCAAAGGGAAAGAGGTCTGAATCTAAAGGGCCAAATGATTGCTGGTACTGAAACTAGGACATAAAAAGAAAGATTGTTGGTCTTGGAAGAAAGATCAAGGAGACAAAAATGATGGAAATGAGGCAAATGTGGTAAGTAACAAATCTGAAGAGGATGCTTTACTTTTGTCTTTAGAAAATGTTGATGATTCATGGGTGTTAGATTCGGGGGCTTCATTTCATGCTACACCCCATAGAGGTTATTTTGTTGATTATGTCCAAGGGGATTTTGGGCTAGTTTATTTGGGAGATAATGAACCCTATCAAATTGTTGGAAAAGAAAAAATCAAGATTAAGTTGCAGAATGGGAATCATTGGCTAATACAAGAGGTAAGACATGTTCCAAGGCTGAGTAGAAATTTAATTTTAGTAGGGCAACTGGGTGATGAGGGTTGCACAATTACTTTTAATGATAGAAATTGGAAGGTTTCAAAAGGTTCCTTAGTAGTAGTAAAAGGTGTGAAAGTAGGCACCTTATATCTTTGTATAGGTCATACTGTTCCTTCTACTTTAGTTGTTTCAGAAAAAAATGAATGTTCAGGAACAGTGGCTGCAGTTGAGCAGGAAGAACATCAGACCGTTGTTGTAGATTCTGACACAACACTGTGGCACAACAAACTAGGGCACATGAGTGAAAAAGGTATGAAATTACTTCACTCAAAGAAAGTTTTACCTGATCTGAAATGTGTCAATATGGATTTATGTGAAAATTGTGTTTATGAAAAACAAAAGAGAGTTAGTTTTGTGAAGAATGGGAAGGAAAAGAAAAATGAGAGATTGGAGCTTGTGCATACAGATGTATGGGGACTAGCTCAGGTATCTTCCCTTGGTGGCTCTCTGTATTATGTTACATTTATAGATGATGCAACAAGAAAAGTATGGATTTATTTCCTTAGATAGAAATTTGATGTATTTCAAACTTTTAAGAAATGGAAATGCTTGGTTGAGAATGAGACTAGTAAAAAGTTAAAATGTCTCAAATCTAATAATGGTGGTGAGTATTGCAGCATAGAATTTGAAGAATATTGTTCCTCTAATGGTATTCGTAGGTAGAAAACTGTACCAAGGACTCCACAAGAAAATGGAGTGGCTGAACGCATGAACAGGACAATAATGGAGCATGCAAGGAGTATGAGGTTGCATGCTAGGCTGCCCAAAAATATGTGGGCAGAGGCTGTGAACACTACTATTTATTTAATCAATAAAGGCCCCTCTACTCCTTTGGACTATGGTATTCCATAGGAAGCATGGAGTGGTAATAAGGTGAGTTATTCTTTTCTCAAAACCTTTGGTTGTGAAGCTTTTGCACTTATAGATTCTGAAAATAGAACCAAGCTAGAAGCTAAGTCAAAGAAATGTGTATTTGTTGGATATGGCATTGATGAATTTGGTTATAGGCTTTGGGATTTTGAAAATCATAAAATTGTAAGAAGCAGGGATGTCATATTCAATGAGAAAGTATTGTACAAAGATCTGTTGCTGTAGCATGAGAAGAAAGAAAATGATTATGTAGTACTGGATGATACTCCACAAGTTCATGTTCCAGTAGTTCCTTATGCTCCACAACAAAAAATACCACACACACCAGTGAATTTTAGATGGTCAACAAGGCTAAGTAGACCTCCAGAAATATTTTCTCCATCTTTGTATTCTATTTTGTTAACAGATGCTGGTGAACCTGAATGTTATAATGAAGCTATGCAGGTGGATACAAAGCTTCAGTGGGAGTCTGCAATGACAGATGAAATGGACTCTTTGCTGAAAAATCAAACATGGGATTTATGTAAGTTACCTGCAGGTAAAAGGGCTTTACAGAATAAATGGGTTTACAAGATAAAAGAAGAGGATGGAGGTAAGAAAAGATTTAAAGCCAGATTAGTCGTAAAAGGATTTACACAAAAACATGGTATTGATTTTGATGAGATATTTTCTCCTATTGTTAAAATGACTTCTATCTGTACTATTTTAAGTATTGTGGCTACTGAAGATTTGCATTTAGAGTAGCTTGATGTTAAAACAACTTTTCTTCATGGTGATTTGGATGAAGAAATACATATGGTTCAGCCACAAGGATTTGAGGTCAAGGGTAAGGAGAATTTGGTGTGCAGATTGTAGAAAAGTTTATATGGCTTGAAGCAAGCACCTCGGCAATGGTATATTAAATTTGACACTTTTATGAATGAGCATGGATATAGTCAGTGTCATTCTGACCATTGTGTTTATTTTAAGAGGTTGGATGATGACAGCTACATTATTTTATGTTTATATGTTGATGATATGCTTGTAGTTGGGTCTAACATGGATCATATTCAGGGGTTGAAACAACAGTTAGCAAAATCTTTTCCTATGAAGGATTTGGGGGCAGCAAAACAAATCCTTGGTATGAAAATTTGCAGAGATAGGAAAAATAAAAAATTGTCTCTATCTTAGGCTGATTATATTGAGGTGTTGCAACGTTTCTCTATGAAAAATGCCAAAGCTATCAGCACACCTTTTCCTAGTCATTTGAAATTGACTAAGGATATGTGTCCCAAGAAACCAGAAGAAGAGAATAAAATGTCTAAGGTACCTTATGCTTCAGTTGTAGGGAGCTTAATGTATGCTATGGTATGTACTAGGCCAGATATTGCACACGCAGTGGGAGTCGTTAGCTGATATATGAGTAACCCTGGTATTGAGCATTGAAATGCAGTCAAATGGATTCTTAGATATTTGAGAGGTACATCTAGTAAGTGTTTACACTTTGGGGGTTCTACTACTACTATACAAGGCTATGTTGACTCAGATTTGGTAGGAGATATAGATAGCAAGAGGAGTACTATAGGTTATATATTTACTATTAGTGGGATAGCAGTGAGTTGGATTTCTCGACTACAAAAGGTGGTTGCTTTATCCACTACAGAGGCAGGGTATGTTGCTACTACAGAGGCAGCCAAGGAGATGATATGGCTTCAATTCTTCATGGAAGAATTGGGACATCCACAAAAGGATAATTTTCTACATACAGATAGCCAAAGTGCCATTCATCTTGCAAAGAATTCTGCTTTGCACTCAAAGACAAAACACATACAGTTGCGGTACCATTTCATTCGGTCAGTTTTGGATGATGGGAAGTTAAGGCTGGAAAAAATTCATACTGATGATAATCCAACAGATATGTTTACAAAGGTAGTAACAAGGGAGAATTTGAACTCATGTTCAGCTTTTGTTGGTCTTCTAGACTGAACAAAATAAAGGAACAGTTGAGTCTAGGGTGGTTCGATCCAGTGGGCGCCTCATATGGTAGCGGTATTGCTACATGATCAGTCTCCAAGTGGGAGGTTTTTTTTGTATAGTGTGGATACTGATCAGTTACCAAGTGGGAGATTGTTAGCTTGTGGTGACTAATCAGGAAAGTACTATCCAGGAAAGTACTGTACACTTTTCCTCCCGACCTCGCCGGGGAATTTTTTTGAGGCCGACTACTTTTTTCAGTTATTTGGGCCAACATGTTATAATTCATTCTAACCCTAAAGCAACAAAAATATTTTATAATATGGCTTAGGGTTAGGGATTTTTTGTATGTATGATTTTAGTACTTGCAGCAAAATTGAGTTGTAAGGGACTACACATTGTAATCAGGTTGTAATCACTAGATAATAATAATATTGGACTCGCTGTTGGTGGATGTAGCCCAGGGATTGGGTGAACCATGTTAAATCTTTGTGTCTTGTGTTCTCTTCTGTGTGGTTTATTGTCTTCTAATATTAGTTATATTTGCACATAATTGATATTTCTACTTTGTTAATCCTAACAATCAATGTATATATTGAGCCTCTTATTGAGGAGTTGATGGTGTTATGGAATGGGGTCACTATGTATGACATCTCTAGACCAATAAGACAAAGACAATTTCAATTCCATGCAATGCTTGTATGGACAATACATGATGCCCCTGGGCTAAAAAATTTTTGTGGTATGTTCTCTTCTTAACACCTCTTTTTTGGTATGTTATAGTGCTAACACAAAGTTAACATATTTAATCTAATTATACATGATCTTGTAGGTCTTCAAACAAAGGAAAAATTTGCATGTCCATTTTATGGTCCAAAGACAAGATCTCGTCATTCAAAAGGTTTAGGAAAGCAGGTGTTTGATGAGAATAAACACTTTCTCCATAGAAATCATAAGTACCAAATTACCAAAAAATATCTTTTCAATGGGAAAGAAGAGACTACATCAAAACCACGGAGAATGAAACCTTACCTATGGAAGTTGAAATGCAATAAAATAAATTGTCGAGGTAATGTCATTACATCTGATGGTTTTTGTTTGAAATTTATATTTTGATATTGTGTTTTGTTTACTGATGATGTAATTGATGCTCGTGAAGGTCATCAAGGCATTAATGACCTACTTCCAAAAGGACTAAAAAGTTATCCTATGCAATTTAGTAGGTTTTCGTACTATGAGCAACTCCCAATCGTGCATTTGTTTGATCCTATGCATATTGGAAAGAATGTAACAGAGACATTATGGAAAATCTTGGATGGAAGGCGTGACAAAGATAAAATTGTCAAAATTTGTAGTGACATTGAAGAATCCAACCATGCAATGAAAAATGTCATTCGATCAAATAACAATGGAGACCAGATTGATACAAGTGCCCTTAGTTGGTTATTATCGGAGCAACAAAGCAATGCTATAAAAGAAGTCATAAAAAAAATATGACTTCCCACAAGGTTTTCTGCGAACATAAATGATCTCATATCAAAGAAAAGTGAATTTGGGCTAGGGATGAAAACAAATGATTGCCATACATTTATTAAGGTAATTCATGTTATTTTGTATTCACTATATATTTGTATACTGCATGTAGTTTTCATTGCATTCTTTTATAAAATATTGATAAGATCATTTTACAAATATTGTAGTATGTTCTACCTCTATCTCTCCCACACCACTTCGCCAATAGTGTCAAACAAGTTATATATGATCTTGGAAAATACATAAGGTGGTTGTCATCAAAAGAAATTAATAAAGAAGATATAAAATATTGGAAGAGGAAAATTCCTCATCTTATGTGTGAAATGCAAAAGTGTCTACCTCCAACTTTTTTCAATGCACAAGAACACTACCTCATACATCAAGTTGAGGAGATTGAATTGTGTGGACCTGTATCAACTAGGTCAATGTGGATGGTTGAGAGGCATTTGAAATTTTTGAAAGGCTTGGTTTGACAGAGAGCACATCCTGAGGGTTCTATGGTGGATGGATATATGGTATACCTGACCATGGTGTACATTAGTGAATATCTTCCTAAGTTTGCAGCAAAGATCCATGTTGATCGTATTTGGGATCCCATCTCCATTAACAAATTTGAAGGGGAGTACTTGATGGAAAAAGGTAAGTTGAGGAAAGTGAGAGGTAAATATAAAATGTTATTGTAGTTAATTAATTCTTATAAATCTTCAATATAAGTTATTTATAATTGGTGTATTTTTTTTATACAGTTGGTCGAGAGTGGGATGCAATACATTTGTATATTGCAAACAATTTTGATTGGATGACAATATGGATTGAACGATGTCAACAAAATGGTTGCTCATTAACATGGGAAGGTGTTGCTTCATTGGTTAGAGAAGCTCATTGTAATGGAGATTCCAATGTTATGCTAATGGTAATTGATCTAGCATATGGTTTAAGAGTTAGAGAGGTATGTACAAATTTATTAATGATCATGACTCATGTTTCATATCAACTTATGATGCAAATAATTTTCACATGCTTAAAAAATTGCAAGTCAAGCACCACAAAGCTATGTACTATTATGGCCATGAATTTCTCATAAAAAAGTTGGATGACATGAAGAAAACTTGTGATTCTGGGATAACTGCAATTTTTGAGGTCACTAATATATCATCTAGAAATGACATACATCCTCAACAATCTCAAAATTGATACTATGGCATCTTGGATGATATAATTGAGTGCAACTTTAACTCCTTCAAAGTAGTTCTATTCATCGTCAAATGGTACAGGCTACAACTGAATCAAAATGATCGAGATAGAACTATTATTCAACATGATAATGGATTTACAATGATTAATACAAGGTCATTTCAACCAGTTGGAGATGAGCCCTATGTTCTTCCAAGCCAATGTGAGCAAGTGTTTTACTTAGAGGTTCCACATAAATAGGGTTGGTCATTTGTTGTTAGACATGATCCAAGAGGAATGTCGATAAAGTATAATGTTATGGAAGAAGAAGATATTGAAGATGATGAAGATCAAGATGATGAAGATCAAGATGATGGTGATGATGATGATGATGATGATGATGATGATGATGATGATGATGATGGTGATGGTGATGGTGATGGTGATGGTGATGGTGATGGTGATGGTGATGGTGGTGGTGGTGGTGGTGATGATGATGATGATGATGATGATGATGATGATGATGATGATGAGATGGATGAAGAAGATGATCAATGACATGATTGAAATGTACAAGGTATATATGTGATTTCAATTGTAATAATTACATATTTATTGTGTTCAATGCTAATGATTACAACATATGTGATTTATAATTACCAATGTTTTTCTTACGATGCTCAATTAATTATTGTTGATACATGTATATATTGTGTTTGATTATCACCCTTTTTGAAAATAGGCAATTGACTACAGACATCATCACCCCTTTTGTTGATGATCTTGCATTCCATTTATAAGGTAAATTTGTTCATGTTTGCGATGTTGCATATTGTTCATGTTGTCTTCTAAGTTATTTGTATCATATGTATCATGTAATTTTTAGCTAACTTAAGATAAATGATTAAGATATGCAAGAAATTTAACCCCTTTGGCATGGATCATGCATAGTGACATGGATCAGCAGGTATAAGTCAATAAATAGACACAATTTTTTTATATTCTTCTTGTTTATCACTGAGCATGTATGTTATAAATAGACATATTATATAATCATATAATGTATATATAGACAAAGAAGAACCATATAGACATATAATTATATAATCACTTTCAACTTAGTACATTTTATATCTCCCACATATAGACAAAGAAGAACCGTATGTATGGGTCATGACTTTATTATTCTATATATATTATTTAAATATTATCAAAATTCTATTTGAAGTGGGGACGTGACAATATCTCATTTGATAGATTGTAGGACCCACCAAATAGGTACTTGTCAGATCTATCTACATCAAATGAGGGAAATGAGGGAATGGTAGATGAAAGTTCTACATGTAGTACAACTAAAATGAGGAGATCAACTAGAGGTCAAAAGATTAGAAAAAAATTTGATAAACGCATACAGTTTTTCCTTGCTAAAGGGGGGTCATGTTCTTATGATGATGAGACCAAAGGAGACATCAAGGTGCCCTTTTAGTACACACATATTGAGAAAGAATGGGTACCCAATGAG
This sequence comes from Chamaecyparis obtusa, assembly GCA_027943335.1. Classification (NCBI taxonomy): domain Eukaryota; kingdom Viridiplantae; phylum Streptophyta; class Pinopsida; order Cupressales; family Cupressaceae; genus Chamaecyparis; species Chamaecyparis obtusa. Next base: position 1,429,750 of record BSBK01002196.1, read on the forward strand.
CTACCTCCAATTAACACTGATTTTTGTGTTAATGAGAGGATATATCGCATAGCTCCATCCTCATTACATGGTTTGGGCCTATTTTCCATGGATGGGATAAATGTATGTTACAACAAAGTTGTTGAATTGTTCAAGTATGTCAGTCTGTGTTACAATTACAATGATTGGATGCAGATTGTTTAATATAAAAAAAGTATGCATAGGTATGCACTATCAACAAATTATATACAATGGAAAGAAAATGATCAAAGTAAAATATTTGCAATGTACATTGATGGGAGACCAAAAGTAACAAGTAATATTGCGGGTTTTATAAATAGTACGCAACCTTCCTCAACTAATAAGCAACCCAATTGCATATTTGAGGCACATGAGGGGAATCAAGTTTTTGTATGTGCAATAAAATCAATAAGTGTAGGGGAATAACTACTAATAGATTACCATTTAAATCACATAGATACAAATAAAGTTACTATCATGAGGGTGGTAAGTACTATATACCATTTTATTAATAAGTTTTTTTTGGTAAGTCTATTGCTTTTAGTTTACTGAAGTTTTTGTATTTAATCTTTGTCACAGGATGATATGGATCCCCCACATAATAGAGGCCATGAGGATGCTCCTCCCACCCATTCTTCAACAATGATAAACCTTATTCAAATTGTACAAATTAGATAGTTGAAAAATGTTATATTATTATGTCATTTTATATAGGGTTTTAGAGTTTTTATGATAGTTTTACTGATATTCCTATCATAATTTGATGTTTAGGATAGGGGAAAAGCACCTGCAGCAATAGAGGCAATAGCTACCCCTTTTGATGATGATATCATAGAAATGCCTAATGTAACAATTATGTTGAGGAAAAAACTCAAAAAAATCAATTTAAAATTTATGAGCATTTTGGATGAAGCAAATCCAACTGAGGAGATGCTGAAGAGGCTATCTGAATTGATGGCGCAAGCACGTCATTATGAAGTAAGCAGTAATGAATCTTTAGTTATAACAAATGTTCAATAAAGGTTTATATTTTATACTCTTTTATGTTGTGAAATAAAATATGTAATATGTGTTCTTGTTATAGGATTGTTTGGAAACTCAAGTACCTGGTCAAGGACAACGCGGTGAGGCCAATACTAGCAGAGCTCTGGCCGCCTTAGGTAAAATAATCCTTTATTTGACAAGTTACAAGTAATTTTTTCTTTGGAACATTCAAAAACTTCTTAAGTTAACTCTTACTTTTATTATTTCAGAATGTCTTTGCTAACAATGTATTGTTCAGGTCATCAAGTGCAGGCATCTCCTCCTAGGAGGTCGACGGACATCCATCTGAGATTGCTAAGTGCAATGTCAGCAACAAGGGGCATGTAAACATCGACGCTTTCACGGTCTATTCTTGGTAAATATTTGTTTTTCTATATTTGGTTTTGTGTTAATTATGATTTGATAATTTATACTTTAATCTTGGGTGCATCTCATAGTGGATTAATTTTGTGGAGTAGGAGATACACCGGTGCCATTTGCTATGCTAAATATAGATCAGAATACATGTATTGGTGATAATTCACCATCATTTATTGGATCTACCCATGTTTTTATCACGGGAGTTATTGGATCTACCCGTGTTTCTATCACGGGAGTTATGCAGATGTCATTGTTGATTGACGATAATGAATTGATGCCTTTAAAATGTCCTAAGCTTCTAGGTACTTTATAATTATTATTTTTTATATTGTAATATGCATTTACCTATTCATAACAAGTTTTGGATTGATTACCCCATGACATTTTTTGTAGGAAACGATTCATTTTATAAGACACTTTATGACCTCACACTGAAGATATTCGGGCCCACCATATATACAAGGTGGAACATCATAAGTGAACTAACCCTATCCCTATTTTTTTTTCATATCATTAATTGGTACAGTATTTTTCCTTTCATTCAGGTCTTTTCTTTTACTATATTCAAGGTACACAACTTTAGTTAATTTTTCTATCTAACAATTTTGTGTTTTTTTTTAAAAGGTGGAACTTGCAAGACAAAAAATTAAAAGATCAGCTCATTAAAGATTTAGAGCATGATTTTGGTAGTAATATTTTTGAGGAGAAGAAAATTTTAGAAAAATTTGCCAAACATCTTAAGACTGTGAGGGACTCATATAGAAGGAGTCTCATCCAGAACCCAAAGTATGAGCGTCCTCCCTTTATTCCAGTGAGGGATTGGAATGAGTTCATTTTGGATGCAAAGGAGAAAGGGGATGCTCAAAGAGGAATTACACAAGCAAATGAGAGAAGAAGGTATGCAATAGTATTAAATACTAGTACAATGTAATAATTCACTAATTAGTGATCTTTATTTATATCTATATCATCTAACATATTTCAAACTTTTCATAGGTTGCAGGACACATCAAAGGCAAAAAAGGCCAGGCTGCAAAAGATTGGGCAGCAGAAACTTGGCTCTGGTGGATATTCCAAAATTAAAGCATGAATTGTAAGTAGCAGTAAATGAATTGCAAAGAAAAAATATTTATAAAATGCAAATAATTTTGTTTAATCAAAAAATGCAGGGCTCTAAATTTAATTTAGAGGCCAGGATAGAACACAAAAAAATTGCCTTCAAGGAAGGCTATCAAGTCGTGGTTGAACACATATTCCAAGCTTCCATTGGCCCAACCCAAGAGTCTCCTGCATCATGTAAACAGGTAAATATGCCAAAAAATATATTAGAAATTGAGTACTTGAGCAACAATCTATTTGATAATAATGTGCATGACATTGCAATGCAGCCTCTTAATCGTAACATAGATCATACACCACATGATGAAGCCCCTGATGTGCATTGTAGTGTCGATGGAGGTGCTCATTTTCTATTTAAAATTAATTATGTAATTATTAATACAATTTAACATCTTAAATTGAACTTGGTGTAACTTTTTTTGTGTATATTTTAGAGGATATAGAATGTCATACTGAACAAGTGTCGAAGGATGTTCAGAGTGATCACCATGTAGATCATGTGGCACATTTAGGTAAAGAAAATCTATGTTTTGTTCTTTTAAATTAATTATGTGTGAATTTAACCCACGACGTAGTTGTTATTACAGTGGACCCCCCTTTGGCGCAGCAGCCTTCTATTCTTGAATAGATGAGGAGGAGACATGTGTTGCCATTAGAAATAGAAGAGGAGGGGAATGACGAGGACATTGATCTTCCTCTTAGAAATTACATGAAAAAAATAGAAAGAAACCCAAAAAGAAATGATTATAATTAACATTTTTTTGTAATGAAAGAATGTTGTCTTAATGGATGTAATTTTGTACTAGTAATGTTGATGAATGATGTGTTAATGAATTATTTGTGAATGTTGTGTGTTAATGGATTTTATGTGTTAATGAATGTTATCATGTGATTATAATGATTGAATGTTATATTTCAAAAATGGATGAATGAATGAATGTTATTAGATGTTAATGGGGAATTTAGAGCGATGTTAGGGGGGGGGAGGGGCCAAATGAGCTTACACCTTCATGTGGTTGGCCTTGTTAAGTAGAGAATATTAAACTATTCTCGAAACCAAGTGAAGCTCAAACTTTAAAGATAAGCTTAGAGTTAATAGTGACAGCCAATTGGCAAGTCAAAATGAAGTTCATCATTATAGGTATCTTGCATTCTCAATGTTTGGAGCATTATTAAAAGTACTGTTATAAACATTTATTACTGTTATGACCTCTATGCATATCGACACTCTATCACTAGTTTTTTGCACACTTTACTAATCACTATTATGTATTGCTAATGCATTATAGCAACACTATCTTTAAGCCCACTTGACCATTATTTTTGCAATAAGGTTCTTGTGATTGTCACTTGATGTCCTTTTGGCCTCTAATTTGCCCCATATGATACTTTACTATGTTCCTATTAGGTATCTTTTTTTGCTCTTTATGATAATCATTTATAAACTCACCATGCTATATATTCATGATGACAAAATAATAAAATGATACCTCTGTATTATGGTTCTTGTCATCCCTCTCTAAAACATGGCCCATCTATCAAAACAAAGACTCCATCTCTGTTATTGAAAACACACCTTCATCATTTCTTGGGACAATGCTTTAACATAGTTCCTAGATAATTGTGACTGATTTTTTTTATGGCCTTCGACCGATCTTGTTGACTTTTCTACATCAAGAATGGTGAACAACTCATCTTCCTCATGGATCCTATAATTTCATTATTTTGTATCAATGTTTTTTCATCATTGACTTTGTATAGCAAAACCCTTGAACAATCATTGTTTTTTCACTTTCATTACATCTTTGTCCTACATTCATTATTATTGCAACATTACTTACTACTGTTCTTACTGCACTCTTCACATTCTAAAACAAATCACTATTTTATGACCTTGAGCACATCTTTGTTCTTTGATTGTGAATACCACAATGTTCTTTGACAGTGTACACATCACTATTTTTTGAAACCTCTTTGTTCATTGTCAATCCATCTATAAACACTGATTTGTTTGTATATGTCACTGTCCTTTAGACATTAAACCATGGGAATGATGAGGATATTGATGAGTTTCTTGTCCTTTTGACAATGACTATTAATTCTCAACTAATGAAAATTTAAACAGCTAATTAATGAATGGTCTCGTATTATTACCTTTTTAGTTTTTAAAGCACAATGTCATGTTATAATATTGTGTAGTTTTTTTATTATGTCAAAGTATTCTTTTACTATTCTAACATCACTATATGCTTGTGATTTGTTTATCTTGTTTCTTTGCAGTCCTTGGTGCACTTGGGGAAAAGTATGATGAGGCAATGAGAAGAAATGATGCGAGGGCAATTATTGTTACTGGTATGTATGCCCTTTTAATATCAACACTCAATTTCTTATTTTATATTTCCAAAGGTTCATTGCATTACATGATTTGTCTTAAGTTTCCAATTCATTCTATTTGTGAAGTCTTGTCATGCTCATATTTCAATGCCAAAAGCACAACTTGGGTATTTCATGCTTGTACTATGATATTGCCATATCAAGTAGAGCCTCATATTCATAGTTGCACAGTTATATCAACATATCAGACACAACACTATATAACATCATTGCTATCATTAGAGGGAGATTCATTGTATAGCTTATATCAACACTTCAGGAAGAGCAAAGATCTCTATTAATATCTACAAATTGGAATATCTGAATTTTGCATAATTCCTAAAGTCATCAGATACAACAATAATTTAATATCATATCCAAATTATTATTTGTAGATTATACATATTAATCCAGATAATCTTAGCATTACCTATATATAGACCTAATCACCTTGCATATATCCAATTGTCAAATAAGAGATAGCAATGATATTGTCATATATATCTTATCAATTGGATAAGCTTAACATTTATAAGTGGTATCATAGATCATAATTCATAGTGTTAATTGAGACTTGGAGTGATGTAGAGCTTGACAACCAAAGGTGAATAAGCCCAATCAGACTTAATAATCTGAACTTTCATTCATCATAGGTTTCATTGTGACAGCCGATTGTATGGTTGCTGAAAGAGATTTATAATCTTGTGATATCTCAATGATGAGAACATCAACAACATCAATACTCTCCTTGGTAATCACTAAACCAACTCACCAAAATTTTCTAACTGTTGCAGATATTATGGCTCCTTCATGGACTGAGGTTGGTCTCTTCATCAGGCGGGTCTACCACCCTTTTAGTTAAGGGCTAAAGAGATTGATTTATTGTTATAACTTGCTCGTTGTGGGGAAACTTTAAACACTTATTGATGATAGAAGGAATAGCTTTCATGCCATTGAGCCAAGGATGTCCTAATTTCACACAAAATAAGTCCAAGGTAGGGATAATAGAAAGGGTGACATCTAAGGACTTAAAACCAACTTTGACAATAAGGGTGACCGAACCTAGGATGTAGATCCAAAAGACCTATCCAAAAGGAAAGCTAGCAATGTCTCAGAAAATTTTAGACACGAGGAATAATTATTCACAGGTATGAACAATTTAATAATCTGTCTTTGGTTAGTTTTTTGTGATATGAAATATTTTACAAATTCAAAATTGAAAAATTTTCCATTCTATTGTAGGGTTTGACAAATGGATTGTATACTTTTCAATCTATTTTCCCTATGTCAGCTCCTATAAAGGCTCCAAGATGTTGCCTCCACTCTCCTAAATGGTTGGAACTGTTCAAAACTGTCCACTACACGTGTCATAGATTGATCTCTACCTCTTAACTCCTCATTATTTCCTTAATATAGTCACTTGCCTTCATATAGGCTATGTTCATGTTGAGTTCAAGGTGATTTAGGTCTCTTTGAGGCATCTAAAGAGGTCTTCTTTAAGGCTTCATAAGCTTCCTTATTCATTTAAGTATTTCCTACGTTGAACAATTAATGATACTTCATTCTCTACTGACCTGGAAACCTTCTGTAACTTCTAATGGGCAGAGACACTATGTGGCTTCTCTCTAGATTTAATTTTGCAAGCTAACTTTCTTTTCACAAACCTCAGCACAACATTCTGTAGGGGAAAAGATGCAGACATATTACCATGTTACCTGGCATACCTAAAGCTTCTACTTTTTCTTTGTCAATACAATGTATGCCAACACCCAAACCTACTGTATGGGATGATGCATTACACAACTCTTCTCTCTAGGACACATTATCTCTACAAAGCCCAACTTAGGAGGCTATTCACATGTAATTTGAATCTTTTCATATATGTTTGTCCTTTGAAAGGTTGTCATGCATTCAATTTTACTATGTATAAGGTTGTTATTGTGCTTTAGAAAAGTTTTATCAACATTTTACTCTCTTTCTCTTTTAATTTGTCAAGACAGGCATGTACATCTCTGTCCTATTCATGGACTCCTTTTATTCATCATGACTGGCCCATTGACCTCTATCATAATAGAATGTGTCAGCATTAAGAATGCTACTTTGAGATTTCTATACTGTGGTCTTATGGACTATGTACTGATTACTTGTTTACTGCCCCTTATTATTCCCTATTATCACCAGCCCACGCTCTTGCTGGTCATTACTCTCATTGCTTTCTTTATCATTCTTAGCTTAGACAGGGCTATTGAGTCAACCTCAAGTAAGGAGGCCTGAGAAAACATGTCTTATAAGGAAAAATGGCAAGATATCAATGTTATCATTGTCATGCAAAAGCTCTCTTTCTATTCTTCTAGTCTTCATGAACAAAGATGATGATGAAATATTTGAGGATATTCCTTTTCTTTCTAATGATTATCACGAACCAAGTTTGTTGTCCTTTTGACAGTGACTATCAATTCTCAACTAATGAAAATTTAAATAGCTAATTAATGAATGGTCTCGTATATATTATTACCTTTTTAGTTTTTAAAGCACAATGTCATGTTTTAATATTGTGTAGTTTTTTTCTTATGTCAAAGTATTATTTTACTATGAGAACATAATTTGTGACCATTTTAGTAACTATTCTAACATCGCTATATGCTTGTGATTTGTTTATCTTGTTTCTTTGCAATCCTTGGTGCACTTGGGGAAAAGTATGATGAGGCAATGAGAAGAAATGATGTGAGGTAAATTGTTTTTTCTTTTTGGCAAAAGTGGTCTAGCCACTGAATATATTATTTTTTAAGAAATTGATTCAAAAAAGCTCAACCAGGAAAGAATCAGTAAGAAAACCCAGAATCGTCACTAAATACAAAATAGGGGGTCATCGATATTTACAATATTAATTATATCGACAATAATTTTCTCAATCATACAATTTGGAAATATTCCTTCCTCCCATAGCTACAAAATTTGAGCAATCAAAATACAAAAAATCATCTAAAACGAACAATGTTTGATCCCTAATACAAAATATCAAAAAGTTGAGCAGTCATCTTTTTACTCCTCCATTTTTGCACAATCCTCCACATGTGTAGACACCTGATCACCCAAAGGACATGATGTACACCCCCAACTATCAGTCGAGTGGAGCTGAGGTGGAGCCTCCCAACTTGATCCACCTTCCAAGCCCAAAGTTTGAGGAGTCCCAATAGTAATTTTTGTCTCCCAATTGCAAATTTGTGCATCAATTTGTAGCATTAACCAACCAGTAGCAGCAGCCACCTCCCCCAAACTCTACAACACTCCATGATCACGATCTATGTGAGGGAATTTGTTGTTACTGGTATGTATGCCCTTTTAATATCCACACTTAGTTTCTTATTTTATATTTCCAAAGGTTCATTGCATTACATGATCTATCTTAAGTTTCCAATTCATTATGTTTGTGATGTCTTGTCATGCTTGTATTTCAATGCCAAAAGCACAACTTGGGTTGCCAGAGCTTTCTCTTGGAGTTATTCCTAGTTTTGGCGGTAAGTGTTGGCACCTTTCTCTTGGTTGTGTTTGGATGTGCCATATGTAATCCTTAATAGTTTGAATTTCTGATTATGAAAATCAAAATTTCCTTCTACCTATAAAGAAAATAACTATAAGTAAGTATTATGTCTTTGTATATGAGTTACCATGAATCAAGAGACCTTAAATAGACTTATCCCCATGTATTCTTTTACTATAAGAACATAATTTATGACCATTTTAGTAACTATTCTAACATCGCTATATGCTTTTGATTTGTTTATCTTGTTTCTTTGCAGTCCTTGGTGCACTTGTGGAAAAGTATGATGAGGCAATGAGAAGAAATGATGTGAGGGAAAAAAAATTTACTGGTATGTATGCCCTTTTAATATCAAACTGAATTTCTTATAATGTAATCTTATCAACACTTAGACTAAGCACAATAAAATCTAGAGTAAAGAAAGATGGAAATAACATATGATGTGTAATATACCAATTAACCTTTCTTGTAATTTTTAATCTAAAGAAATAAGCCAATAAATAACTAAGCTAATAGCATAAATGAAGGAAATATTCTTCTTGCATGTCAATGAGCTCTCATAGCTAGCTCTATGAAGAAGTACATGTCAAAAGGTAACCTACCTCAATTGGTGATGGAGAAGGTGGAGAAGCAATTTGAGATGTGGAGCAATATGTCATACCTCTTTACTATCTAGTTGTAAGAATGACCCGTGGAAGAATAGGATGAACACTAGTATAGAAATTTGATTACAAGTAACTTAGCCTTAATAGAGTATTGTGTGAAATAGATGACAATTGAATAGTGTTGATTTGCATTAGTGAGTTGAAATTCCAGCAACATTTAGGTAAGGTATATTGAAAAATTGAAAATGAAGAGCATGAGACTCCAATACACAAATTTAGTCTTTCATCTTCAACTCATAGATGTTTACATTATATGGCTTTATGAAGCCATTCAATTTATTAACTACCCAAACCACTAACTACCAACTCATAACTAATAATTAACTAAAAATTAACATATAATAGATAACATTAACATGTTGATTAATTATTTATTACATTATTCTATGTCATGCACTATAATTTAGAATTCTTAACACCCTTCTTTAGTGCTGACATAGGGACTTTATTTTGGTGCTGCAATATCAACAATTGGCTTACCTCAAATTTTCTCTCTTCAATGAATTTTTTCTTCAGCAGCAATACTCAACTAAATTCTGAGCAAACAAAATCAAAGGCATAGTCAGTGTCAGAATATAGATCCCCCCTTTTGTTTCAGACTATCATTTACAGCATATATTAGATGTAGCCATACATTAAGTTAATAATCAAATGACTATTGAATGAAGAATAGAGATGCATGGTAATATAATGTATAAAGATGGAGAAACAAATGTCAAAGAGACAAATACTTGGGAACCAATGACAATGCAACTTTAGTATATGTTGTTGTTATAGAGAAATTGGTTAGAAACCCATCAATAATATATATCTTTTTTTTTAACTAAAAATTATTATTGGTCAATTTTTAGACGTTTTAATAATAGTTATTTTGATGAGAATGCTATTTGTTCGACATTGATTCCAACCACATGTCATCGCAAGAGAGACAAACTCTGTTTTGTGTTTTGACAAGAACGCTATGTGTTCGACGTCGATTCCGACCACATGTCATTGAAAGAGAGATGAACTGTGTTTTGTGTTTCAACAAGAATGTTGAACCCTCGACAACATTATGGACCCTGATTGGTTGCAATTTTGATGAACATTGGTCAGATAGTTAAAAGTTTTGGTCTACAATTCTTCCAGGTTGAAGTGATTACTTTGATAAAGATTCGATCGATAATTCAACCACTAAGGAGGTCAGAATTTTGACGATGATTTTTCCTATCATATAATCGACAAAAAAAGTTTGACAATAGTTTTGTTCATCTATTCGACCAATTGGTATCAAAAATTTGACTAATTCTCATCGAAAAATAGCCTAAAATTTACTAGTGTGCCTCTTGAGTTTCAACTTTGTGACCATTTCTTCTGACACCAAATTGTTAGTACTTCCACTATCGTTAATCACATCACAACACTTATCTTCACACTTGCACCTAGTGTGAAACAAGCTCCTCCTTTTCTTAGGTTCATTATCACTACTCAATAGGGCTCTTCTATTAATTAGGGCTTCTCCTCTTTCAGCATCTTCAGAATGTGATGATTTGGCATATTCATCCATATGTGCAACTCTAGCTTGGCCTTCAATTCTCCTATCTGTCCTTCCTTGGAATTGAGGACATTCATATGCCCTATGAACTTCTTCTCCATAGTGAAAACATGTTCCATGGAAGCCTCCTCTTCCTGGTCCTTGTCCTCTTCCCCTTCCTCTCTGATCTCTATTATTCTGATCATGGAAATGATTGAAATTGTTTCCTCTTTTATTTTGATTGGTACTAGCCTCATCCTTCTTTTTATGATCTTCATTTTGACCTCCATAAGATCTCCCATTAGATCTTCCACCATGACCTCTTGCACTTTGTTTTCTCTCAAACTTCTTGTTCAGCTTCTCTGAACTACTTTTAGGAAAAATTGGTACACTTCTTCAATACTGTTCATTTGAACCAAATTCAACTCCTCCTAAATGCTTGGATTCAACCCATTAAGGTAAAAAGAAAATTTCTCCTTGTTAGTTTCTACATGGCCTATTTTGATGAGGATTTGAAAGAATTCCTTCTTATACTCCTGAATAGATCTTTCGGCTTGATTCAAACCTTGCATTTTCTTCACTAGATCAAGTTCATAATCAACAAGAATGAACTACCACTTCAATTTATCCACCATTTGATTCCATCTTGTGATTTTATCTTTTCCTCTTCTATTTCACTCCAATTGAATCTCTTGTCACCATATCTTCTCATGACCCTTCAGTCTGGCCTTTGCAAACTTGACCCTATTAGGATCCTCAATATCTTCATACTCAAAATATTCTTCCAATTCATTGATCTAGTAGATCAACTCTTCTGGGTTAAGATTTCCTAAAAAATGTAGGAACCTCAATCTTAGGTCTTTTCCCAATCTTGGAAATGGCCCAAAAAATCCTTTCTTCCTCTTGGTTTAGAATTTTTCCTTCTCCTTCTTGATCAAAATTTCCTTCTTCTTTGGCTTCATCCTCTCTTTCATCTCAAACTGTAAGATTCATTCCTCTGTGAATCTCTTCTTGCAATGCTCGCACTTGTCTCTAGAGGGCTCTAACCTTAGGTGGCACATCACCAGCTCTTTTTCCATGTTCCCTTTGTGGAGGCATTTTCACGCTTATCGTTGAAACCATAAACCACGGTCCTAGTGAAAACTACCTCACAATCGATGATCTGTCTACACACTCAAGAACTCCTACTCTAATACCACTTGATGAAGGATGCTCCCCTTAATACCACAAACACATAACAGAAACAAAGAAATAACAGAAATTTGCAAGAACAGAAAATGGGCTTCTTATTATCTCCACAAGTATGGAATTACAAATTTTAGAATTCCAATATGAAAATCCACATGGGCATTTTCCTCACAATATTCTATACGACAAAGCCTTGAATTATTACCCAAAACTGCCCAGAACTGCCTTAGAAAACACTATGGGCCTTCCTTATATAGGCAATTTCCATCGCTAGAGAAGGTTCTAGAAATTTTAGCCCTTAAGGTCGACCAACCCTAGAATTATTTTATTTTTCATTTTATTACATCAGAGTTGGCTCAAAATAACTTTTGAAACTCAAAAAGAAATTTTGAAGAAAATTCATTTTCTTCCATTTCAAGTGACCCAACTCCTGGAGACCATAAGTCATCACCCATTAACCTGATTGGCTATTATGACCCCATTTTGGAAAGGGAGCGAAGTTCTTTACAACACCTATTACACACAAACTCCAATCATCTGAAGTTTTGACCTCATTCGGGGCCTCTGAAGCTTCAAAATTGAGTTCAAAGTTAACGTACCCTACTGCCAATACAAAAAAATTCAATATCTTCACAACTAGACTTGATCTGGCAATGAAACTCTACTGGCAAGCTGATATGACCGAAATGAACCTCCAGGGAATAAAATAGACCATTCTAAGCTCAAATAAAAAACTTACTAAAAATAGTAAATTTCCAAAAATAGAAGCTCTACACAAGATATGTCTTATTGAAAAGAAACCAAAAATATTTTTGGGTGATGTAAGATTGCTCTTATGCCTAGGATGTTCCTGCATCAACATCTGATCATGCAGCCACATATGTTGGCCAAGCTACAAAACATATCAACAACAAAACAAAAGATGTTACAATTACATTTAACACAATACCATCAGACCTAGATATAGGTCATACATAAGAATTCTTCACAACATATAATGACATGAACTAAATATAGGTCACACTTAAGATACTTACATTTTATATCACACTTACTGAAAGATAAGTAAATTTTGGAACCATTGGAACAACACAACTAAATCCATGGCTTGATCAAACAAAAAACTCTTGAACCAACTGATAGATAATAATTGATTAAACTTGTCCAAAATAATATATAATTGTTATACCAAAAATATTTGATGAACTGCAAGAATGTACACCCAGAGGAACTTTGTAGTAAATCAATTAATCAAACCTCCATTCATCTATAATCACCAAAATATTCAAATATACCAAAAATAAATCCGATAGTAGAAACAAGTACACCTGACATCATATTCAAAATATGCATATATGGAATCTATTGTGCATATAATTGAAATTGTGTCACCTCACCAATAGTCAACAAGTATCCACCTGATACTGCCAACAATAAATTGATACATATATGCAACCAATATAAGATTTTGACATAAATAACAATAATACCAAAAATATCTCCATATGTTTAACAATCTCCCCTTTTGGTATTGATGAAAAAATAGTAAAAACTACTAAAACTCAAAACATTCCAAAAACTCCAAAAGCTCCCCTTGAGTAGATAATCCTACAATGTTTTTTTTTTCTTCCTATTTATCTCCCCCTTTTTGCCAAAATGGGAAAGGGCCAAAAACCAAAACTTATAAAATCAAATAAATACAATAGAATTCACATTAAAAATATTCTTATACCTTTCCTTAATGATTGGAAGCTTCCTCTTCCACTCAACAAAATAAAACACCCTTCCGATGCACAGACTATCATGCTCCACTAGCATGTCAAATGATGAATTTTTGTCTGGAGGACGGGACCACTATTCATAAGCTTCCACATCAACAAGGATACCAAAGAAATTCTCTAACTAGACTTCAACCAAGTCCTTCACCAACCAAATTTTTTTTACTAGATCTTCTATTTATCTCTACAACTGCAATATTTCACCTTGTAGATGGCCAACTCTTGTCCTCTATTTCCCTCAAGTTCATCCTCTAAGTAATCATATGTATTTCCTAATTCATTAAATTCTCCCTAAATGAATTCAATTCTACCTCTAAAATTATCAACAACAACAAGCCACCAAGGGTAATACCTATTGTATAATATAAAATAGTGATAAATGGTAGACCACCAAATTATACATACATTGGAAGATCCCAAAATCCGGTCCTTAGGACAAATATTATTTTTATAACTTAAAAGGATAAAAGGATACAAATGCAAGATCTAGCTAGAAGGTAGATTTAGGGTATTCCTTATGCAATAAAAATGTATGATATGAAGGAAGATTATAAAGATCTTATGCGTATGACTAAAGAAAATATAATTACTAACAAGATATAATAGCAAATCTTCAATCTAATGTATAAAAGTAGATGCAAGATATAGAAGTAGGAACATGTGCACCTAAAAATGAAAGAAGAAGGGGGTATTTAGAGGCTGATTTTTTGACGCTCTAAGTCCCAGAATGACTTGATTCTTAAATCTAGAAATCTAGAACCTACAAACTTAAAATCTGCAACACTTTTTTATGTCCTAGGAATAGGTCAAAAGTGGTTCAAGCTATACCAAGTTATAGGTTTAATGTTTGACCTAATATACCTGATATAGTAAAAATTAGAAACATAAAAGCTGATTTGGGAAAGTCTTCTAATTGTCTTTTCAACTCTATAACATGATCTAAACTTAGAATACCTAGGTATAGGTTGAAGGTTTGACCTATACCTAATAGTGTCAAAATCCATAACATAAAAGTGGATCTAGAAAGGTCTTTAGATTGGCTTCTTGGATTTGTAGCTATATCTGCACTCTAAGACCTACACTTGCATACAAGAGAGAACAAAAAATTGTTGGGGGGAGGGGATTTCCTTAGTCAAGCCCTTATTTAGGAATTAAACTTGAATTGAAATAAATGAAATGATATTATGTAGAAGAAATTAAATCTAACAATGGAATATATCCTACCATGTAATGAAATTGTGCTTAGTATGTGATCAAGTATGTTAATGCAATAGCCTTGAATCAACACAAAAACCAAAAGGATATCATGTAAGACAAAACCTCATGTAGTAGGTGCTTGTTATTCACCTAAATGTTCAAAGGAAGAAGAAGAAGAAGACTTGAATGGATGAATGTATATCTCCTCCCTTGATGGCCAATCCCTTTTTTTATCCTCCTATGGGGAAAATATATAGATCTATGGAAGGACATGCTTGAATTCTTGATGCGTGATGGATGAATGCCTTTAATGAATACTTGCTTTCTTTCTTGAACTCCTTGAATGCACAATATCTTTCTTGCACAGTATACTTTGTTGCATGAGTATGAGATCATGAATTGTGGATGTGAAAATAAGAGGAAGAAGCCTCCTTTTATAGTGATTTTGGGGTCCAAAGTCATGAAGGTCGAATCCACTAGGCAGGAAAATGAAAATATTTTGTATCAGGCTCGAAACCCACAAAATTTAAACCATCAAGGTATAGGTCAAACTAGGTTCAACCTATACTTGAAAGGGTTAATTTCAAGGTAGAATTTGTGGGATCTGAGAAATATTAAGATTTTTGAGGAAAGATGAAAAAGATAAATAGCAAAATCAAGCGTAAATGCTAAAATGGGGCCTAAGAGGGAAATGAATTATGTGAATGGATACATATAAATAGGAAATCATGCAGATAAATTAGATCCATCTTAAATTTTTTAGAAAGTTTTAAGGATAAGGTAGGACCTTGATTTAAATTATGTATGAAATTAAGTACAACGTGATGTCCTAATATAGAAAATACACTAAAGAGGGCTAAAATGGTCCCAAAATGAATACAAAAGTAAGTTCTTACTTCTCAAGACTATACACCTATATATGTTTGAAATTTCTTTTATGCAATCCTTTGTCGAGCATTGATCATCCTAGATAATCTATGTTTAGAATCAATACACTTATTTTCAATAGATTCCTTGACCACATAGTAGTTTGCACCATACTACAATAATATTCCTTCAACAACCTTTACCAATTCAACATGTAGAACAACTGATGCATAAAAAATAATAGTCTTTTTATTGATCAAGTGATTAATCAAGAACTCTCATATCTCTATTGTACTCACTAGAGAGAAACCAATCCACATATCACCAATTCTATCATACTAATGCTCCTCTGCATAGAATAAATCACATATAAATCCATAGAATCAAATTTAGATGGAAAAACTAGATCATTTTCCAATTCCTCTTCTTCCTTCTTCTCTTTTGTTTCCTCCTTTTCCTCAAACTCTTCTTCTTCATCCTCTAAGATAGTAACAATTTATTTTACTTTAACACTAGTTCTTCTCCTTTTAGGTTCCATAGAGGAACTACTAACCATAAAAACCAAACTTTTCTAACTAGAGGAGGAACCCTCCTCAACATCAATCACTGACACAATACTAGATACAACCAAACCAGAGAAAATAGTCCTTTGTAATGAAGTTAAATATGATTTGTAAACATATACACTATTCTTCAAAAACCCTAGGTATTTATAAATTTGTTTTCTAACGGGGATACAAGTCCTCCACTCAATATTATCTCTACCTAGTAGAGATCTCAATAAATAGAACACTAAGAATACAACCAAAGTCCCAAACCAAAAACCATAACTGTCTTCTATTAACATCTTGACATTTTCAAGAAAATTATCCATATAAATTTACACAGATTGAATTAATCACCTTCTCTAACCATCTTATGGGAAATATATAGACTACTATAGCCGACACAACACCATCATGATTTCAAAATAAATTTTTGTTAGAGATGCTATATAAAACTTACCTCACCATCGAATCCTCTAGAATATTTATCTATAATGTATGCTAATCATGGTCAATACTAGTTAACTCCTTTACATCCTTGTAATTCATCATCTTGTTCCTCGGTAAGTCACCAATACTACACAACCTTATGATATCTTCAATTACCTATTTTGTCACCCCATAGGGTTTATCCAACTCAACAAAAACATAATAAATTCCTTGTCATCAAACTAGGGGAAGTCTCCCCATATGTCCAAACTAAGATTTTTAATCCTTTGCAAATCATCCACTGATAAACCTACTTCCATCTATATAATCCTTCTATGATAAAATTCTTCTCACTTAGTCATCTTTAGCATTCTTGAAACAATTGTACCAGTGTCACAAACCACCAACTGAGACTCCATTTTCACACTCAAGTATATTATTCTCCAATCTTTCTCAAGATTAGGTGAAAACTTTGATTTTTCTTCTTCCAATGGTACCATTTAATGACTTAAAAAATTCACCTTCATAACTACAAAACATCATAAATACTTTTTCCCGCTGAGAATTAATTATCAATGATGCAACCCAATTGTACTGTGTGCATCAATCAACCAAAATATCTACAATCATTATTTATTCATTCATCATACCAGAGACAATCCAATTCTAATAGGTATTGCCTCAAAGTGAGGGAAGTGACTGATAAGGCATGATAATACTCACTTAAGACAAAGCATTCAACTCAATTACCCAAAGAGATAGTATGAGGGTCTTGTACCATAAAAATATCTTCACAAAAATCTTTCTTCTTCCATACCATAGCTATCTTCTAAGATTCAATTGATTCTGCAACATTATTATCATTCTGAGCCTTTATTGAAGCATTACCATGTTAGCATACCGACCAATCTGACCATATTTAAAATAATAAACATTCCTCTATCTTGATATCACTATCTAAACCCTAGATATTCATTGATTATCCTTGTGACCATAATTATGACGCACATAGAAATTTCCATGAAATATATTATTCAATCCACTTCTCTTAATCTAATTTGAAGATTGACTTTTTTAATGATTCTCTTTATGACCAAACTTATGAAAATTAAAGCATTGAACCTTACGTTCCTTCCTCATCTTACAATCAAAAAACTTATGACCAAAATTCTTGCATATGAAATATTAATAGTTAAAAGATGAGTACCTTTGATCATTTCGTTGCCTGACTGGAGGTCTTCTTGTATATGTATTTGGATTCTTGACCTTGCTTTCTACCTCAAACTTTACTTCAGCTTAAACTTACTTCTCTTTGCCTTTTTCCTTAAGATCTAAAAACTCAATGGTAAATCCTAATCCTTCCTTATCCTTGTGACTCTTTTCTAGGGATAAAATCTGATCCAACATAGTACCACTTTTACAAACTTTTTCTTTAAATCTCAACTTCTTTAATTCTTGAACTAGCTTTTCATTTTCATCTAACTTCTTCTTGATGACGTCCTTGATATTTTATTTATATTTCTTCCATTCTCCTTCTCTCTTCATCTAGCCTTCCATTTTCTTCTTTAACACTTCTTTGATAAATTTGTTTAGTATTTTTGTGGTATTTTTATTGTCATTCAACTTCTTTTCTAGATCTGCCACCTTTTCTTTTGATTCTTTTAATTCTTGACTAGATTTCTTGTTCCTTTCTTTCAATTTCTAGATATGATCCCTCATCTTTGATATATATGCACATTCACTTCCTTCAAGTTTTTTTTCAACTCCTCATTCTTTGAATCAATGCACTAAATGTCAATCATCATGATCTTCCAATCCTCATCAGAATAGTATTCTACTTCCATCTCCTCAAACACCCTAGATCTCCCTCAAGTAGCTAAGCTTTATCTTCAAGAGACCAAACTATGATACCAATTGTTGAACGTGCATGATAACTAAGAGGGGACTTGAATAAATTATTCATAAATACTTTCTTAAACTTTAATTGAACTAGTAGATACTTAATGCTATCATAAACTTATAACAAATATAAACATGAAAGCACAAAAACTGTCAACACAATGAACAACAAAATTTATGTGGAGATCCAAACTAGGAAAAATCATAGAGAATCTAATTCGACTTATGAAAGTAAACACCAGTTAAGGTAATTTTTACAAGGGCTCATTTTCAATTTTCTCACTACCGGTTGGTTTACTACCCATTTTCTCGCTGCTAGTCAAGCTAACTACCCTTACACAAAAGTGTTGGAAACTACAATTGAAGCAATTATTGTATTGTCATTGATGTCAAACCTTAACTAGTAAGATTGTTGCTATCTAAGAAAGTACTATATCTATTGATTGATGAGAAGGATTAGGGAAAGGGTGATAACAATAGAACATAGAGAAAGGTTGAATTATTTGATACTTCAATGAGTACTTGATTATGTGGCACAATGATAAGATAATGTATTATTTATCTAAGTAAGAAGCGAGACTGAACAAGTAGGCTTAACTGAGAAAAAGTGAAGAAATCTAGTTTAAGTTGAGTGATGTTAGTATTGACCGAACATCAGTTTATGCTGAGTGACAACATTAGCCGAGGATGATAGTTTGAAGAGATGACCGAGTTACACAGAGATGACTGAGGAGTTGAACACAGTATTGACCGAGTGTCAGTAATTTACATTTGAGGGAGAATTCAGATTCCTAGCTGATATAGTTGAATTCTTGGATTATGTAAATCATGTTGACTTTATTAATAGAGTGTATGGAGCATTTAATGCACAGTAAACCATTTTATTGTGATTCCAATAAAGAGATTGAAGATGTTTCTAGAGGGATAGATGAAGGACTTAAATGTTGGAAGGATTCAATGAATCCGACCTAAACCTAAGATCTACAGAGGAGATTAAGCAGAAAAAAAATGGATCTATTGAAGAGGTATAAATAAAACCTAACTATGAGGTTGAATGAAGATGTTGGAGCTGTTGATGTTATTGACTAATAAGTCTAAGCAGAAAGGCTAAAGGTGAAGGATTTGATCAGAGTTGTGATTGCTTGAAGGGATTTCTGAGAAGAGCAGTGATGGATATGGAAATGGTACTCAGTTAGTAAGCCAACATATATGTATGGAATTGGATCTGTTATTTGCAAAGTGAGTTGTATGTTTTTTAGTTCAAATACTATTGCTACTTTCTAACCATTGTATCAGTCAAAATATTTTAATCAAGTTTGACCTAACAGTCATTGTATAAATCCTTTAATCAAGGTTGCATTCTAATGGAATGTACTTAAGTCCTCTAACAAGGTGCACTCCTAACAGAGTGGTTGAAATCTTTTAACAGGGTCACACCTAGCAATGTGTTTGTAAACCTTTGATAGGGTTGTATTTTCACAGAGCTCACTTTAGAAGAGTGAAAATATCAGTAACATGTTACAAAGTGGTTTTTCCCAAATTGGGTTTCCACTATAAATCCTGGTGTCAAACTTGTGTGAATTTTTTGGTGTGAACATTTCTGTGTTTTGTAATTTAAATACTATTGGATAGTGGACTATATTGTTATATGTTGTTGGTATACATTTCTTTAATGACTGAGTAGTGTTGGTGATTAGATCTGAGATTGTTGAAGTGTTTAAAATTATTATTTATACATCTGGACCTGAGAACAACTAATTCACCCCCCCTCTTTGTTGTTCTAAATCATATTAACAATTGGTATCAAAGCTGTTGGTGATTACTCAAATCAAGTTTAAAGGTACTTGAAGCTAATGATCAAGATGTATAAAAGGAGGTACCGAAGCTGAATAAGGAAAACTTCCCTGCATGGTAGATTTTGATGAAACTACATCTAGTTGGTATTGGTGACTTAGAAAAATATTATGTTGAACATGACTATGTTACACCTGCTGCACCTTTGACTACCGAGGAGATGAGAGCTAAACAGGAACACAACCAATAAATGTTGGAGATTGCATTTGCCTTAAGCTATCCTAAATTTGAAGACATTAAAGATTGTACAAATGCAAAGAAAATGTGGGACACTCTTGCAAATATCTATGGTGGGGATGCAAATGTACTAAGGGTAAAAGCTGAAAGCCTGAGAGGTAAGTTTGATGAAATAAAAATGCAAGAAGGTGAAAATATTTCTCAATATTGTGGTAGAATCAAGGAGGTAGTAAATGCTATTAGAGGATCTAATGGAACTATTGATGATGAAACTGTTATTGGAAAGGTTTTGAGAACTTTTCTTCCTATATATGCCATCATAATTTCAGCAATTCAAGAATCTAGATGTAACCCTAGTAATGTTGTGGCTATGGAAAGTCTTGTTGGTAAGCTTACTTCTTTTGAGCTTTCTAACTATGATAACTACACTATTACAAATGTTGAATCTTCATTCAATTCAAAAATGGTTTTGCATACATTGAAGAGGGAAAAAGAAAAATGTATAAGTGATAGTGAAAGTGATACTAATACTTTTGATGAGTAACTAGAGGATCTTGAAGCTCTTATGGCCATGAGATTGAAGAGAGGAAAAGGCAAATATAAAGGTAAAATTCCTATCATATATTTTTTATTTAACAAAGTTGGCCATATAGCTGCAAGATGTCCTGACAGGAATGACAAGGATGAGGAAAGAGAAAGAAAGTACAAGGATAAGAGAGAAAATAATGGTTACCATAGGTACAAGGACTACAAGGATAGCGGTAAGAAATCTTGTTATATTGCAAAAGAAGAAACTCACACTGATAATGATGATTTTGAACTTGAAGTAGTCTATGTTGCTATGAAAGATGATTCTGATGAAGATGAGAAAACTGCACTTGTTTCTTATGTGAGCAAAGATGATAAATGGATTATTGATAGTGGTTGCTCACATCACATGACTGGTGAAAAAAGTAAATTTGATACCCTAGATCATTACAAAGGTAGAAGTGTTAAGTTTGGTAATGATGCACCATGTCCTATGAAGGGTAAATGATTAATTAAGCTAACTAATAAGATCACTTGTGAAAATGCTTATTGGGTTGAAGGTCTTAACTATAATTTTCTAAGTGTTTCACAACTTAATAGCACTAGTTACCGAGTGGATTTTCATCACAAAAAGGCTAAAATATTTGATGCCACTGGTGAACTGATTGGAAGTGAAGAATAGACTAAAGGTAATTTGTTCTATCTAGATCTATCTGAAGAGACATGCTTGATTGCACAATTTGATGATGTGTGGTTATGGCATAAGAGGTTATGTCATGTTAACTTTGACGATCTGGTTCATACTGACCTTTATGGACCTATGGGTGTACAAAGATATTGTGGTGCTAAATACTTTATTCTATTTGTTGATGATTACACTAGGATGATGACTGTAATGTTTTTAAAAGAAAAATATGATGCATTTCAGTTGTTTAAGTAGTATTTGGCTAAGGTTGAAAAAGAAATAGGTAGAAACCTAAAATGTCTGAGATCTGACCGAGGTGGAGAGTTTATATCAAATGAGTTCAATTTGTTCTGCAATGATAGAGGAATCAAGAGATAGATGTCTGCACCTAGAACACCTCCACAAAATGGTATAGATGATAGAAGGAAAAGATGTATCATGGATTGTGCAAGGACACTAATGATTGAGAATAATGTTGCACAAAAATACTGGAGAGAAGCTGTAAGTATAGTTGTTTATACCTTAAACTGAGTACAAATAAAAAAAGATACAAATGTTACACCTTATGAATAATGGCATAGTTATGCACCTAATGTGAAATACTTTAAAATCTTTAAGAGCAAATGCTATATATTAAAAGATAATAGGAATGGAAAGTTTGATGCTAAAAGTGATAAGGGCATATTCCTAGGTTATTCCACAAAGAGAAAAGCTTACAAGTGTTTGAACTCTAACACTAACAAAATTGTGGAAAGTACAAATGTGAAAGTTGATGAATGTGCAGAGAAAAATGAACAAGAAATCAAAAGAGAACCTAAAGATTATAGATCTTTTGTCTATATGGAAGAAGGAGAGGTAAGTAACACACTTGCACCTGATGTAGAGTCTTGGGTAGACAATGTCAAGCATTAGGAAGGTAATGCCAAGCATCAGGAAGACAATGCTGAGCATCAGGAGGATGCTACTGATCATCAGGAAGACATTGTCGAGAAATCAGAGGTTGAATCTGATAATCTTACTGATGAACCTAAAGAGCAAGGAGAAAAGAAATTTAAACCTAATTTGGCACATTATGTAAGAATACATCACCAGCCTGAGAAAATCATTGGAGATAAAGAAATTGGAGTTCTAACCAGAAGTAAGTTGAAAAATCCTACATGTTTATTGAGTGAGTTTGAGCCTAAGAAAACAAGGGAGGCATTAGAAAATGAAGAATGGATTCAAGCTATGAATGAGGAAATAGACCAAACTAAAAAGAATGATACTTGGACTCTGGTGCCGAGACCAGAAAAAAAAAATGGCATTGGAACAAAATGCGTATTCAGAAACAAGCTTAATGAACAAGGACAAATCACAAGGAACAAAGCAAGGCTGGTATGCAAGGGATATGCATAAGAAGAAGGAATAGACTATGGGTATATATTTTCCCCTGTAGCAAGACTAGAAGGAGTAAGAACTCTTCTTGCATATGTTGCTTACAGAGATTTCAAGGTATACTAAATGGATGTCAAGTCTGCATTTTTGAATGGTATATTAGAAGAAGAAGTGTACATTGAACAACCTGAAGGATTTGTTGATCCAAAAAAGAGAAATATGGTTTGCAAGCTAAACAAAGAACTGTATGGATTGAAGCAAGCCCCTAGAGCATGGTATGAGAAGTTGCACAATTACTTGATATAGATTGGATTTTCAAGGACAAATGACAACAACAATTTGTACATGAAAGATGAAGAAGGTAAAGGGGTTTTGTTAGCTAAAATTTTTGTAGATCATATCATATTTGGAGGACAAGATTCCCTGTGTAAGAAATTTTTAAATGAGATGCAAACTGAGTTTGAGATGTCTATGTTTGGTGAGATAAAGTTCTTTGTTGGTTTGCAAGTCTACCAGATGGAAAAAGGTATTTTTATCACATAGTCTAAATATGTCAAAGAGATACTGAAAACCTTTGGTATGGAGTATTCAAGGCCAATAAGTACTCCCATGGCTACTGGATAGAAACTATCTTAAAATGATGATACTGCTAAAGTGAACCAAACTCTGTATAGATCCATAATTGGAAAGTTACAATATGTTGTTCACAGAAGACCAGATGTTTCTCAGGCAGTTGGGATTATGGCAAGATTCTCTACCAATCCTAAGGAAATTCATATGATGGTTGTAAATATAATAATGAGATATTTGAAAGGGATAGAAGACTATGGACTGTATTACAAGAAGCATGAGAAATTTGAACTGAGAGTCTACATTGACGCAGATTGGGAAGGAAATGTTGATGATAGAAATAGTACTAGTGGTGGAGCTTTCTTTCTTGGACAGAGATTAGTTTCCTGGACAAGCAAGAAACAAAATTGTATTTCCCAATCTATAGCTGAAGCTAGTATGTAGTAGTTGCAATGAATTGTTCAAATTTGGTATGGATTAAGCAATTGTTGAAAGGCATGAAAGAGGAGATCACTGAACCAGTTGTCATATACTAGGACAACACAAGTGCTATCAACATATCAAAGAACCCAGTGATGCACACAAAGACCAAACATATTGCTATCAAATATCATTATTTGAGGGAATTGGTACAAGATAAAGAGGTAAGAATGGAATATGTGAATATAAAGGAACAACTAGCAGACATATTCACAAAAGCTTTACCTAAGGATACTCATGAATATCTTAGAGGTAAATTGAGGGTGCTTCCCCTAACTGAGGTTTCCTAGTCAAGCTAGGAGCACTGTATCAAATGTGCTACATAGAGTATCTGACAAATTGATGCAGAAAAGGTCACACTTTAGGAGCAGCCTAGAGTTGTGAAAAGTACAACAAAGTTGATGATCAGTCATAAGCAAGATGATAGAGGGAGAAATATTATTACTGAACTGACAAGATGACATCTACATCTGAAAGATGCAAGTTCTAGTTATTACTTTGGCATTATTGTTAAAGAGGGAGAGATTCAGGTGAAAACACATGATAGAGTAATTTAGAGAATCAGAGGAAAAGAGACATAGAAAAGATTCAGAGGGAGTAACTATGTGGACGGTCAAGAAAGCTAGGCTAAGTAATTCAGAATCAGAATGAAGCTAAGGATATTACAAATGTTTCTGATGAAAAGAAACATTTTGGATTGGTTGGTGAATCATGTGTTATTCATATGGTGTTTCCATCAATGCCAAAGAGGGAGATTATTGGAAACTACAATTGAAGTAATTGTTGTATTGTCATTGATGTAAAACCTTAACTAGTAAGACTATTTCTATCTAAGAAAGTACTATATCTATTGATTGATGAGAAGGATTGGGGTAAGGGTGATAACAATAGAACCTAGAGAAAGGTTGAATTATTTGATACTTCAATGAGTACTTGATTATGTGGCACAATGATAAGATAATGTATTGTTTATCTAAGTAAGAAGCAAGACTGAACAAGTAGGCTTAATCAAGCAAAAGTGAAGAAATCTAGTTTAAGTCGAGTGATGTTAGTGTTGACCGAGAGCTAGTATATGTCAAGTAAATTCAGTGTTGACCAAACATCAGTTTATGCTGAGTGACAGCATTAGCCAAGGAATACAGTTTGAAGAGATGACCGAGTTAGACAAAGATGACCGAGGAGTTGAGCATAGTATTGACCAAGCATCAGTAATTTACATTTGAGGGAGAATTTAGATGCCTAGACGACATAGTTGAATTCTTGGATTATGTAAATCATGTTGAATTTATTAATAGAGAGTATGGAGCATTTAATGCATAGTAA
Organism: Chamaecyparis obtusa; assembly: GCA_027943335.1. NCBI lineage: Eukaryota > Viridiplantae > Streptophyta > Pinopsida > Cupressales > Cupressaceae > Chamaecyparis > Chamaecyparis obtusa. Next base: position 1,455,259 of record BSBK01002196.1, read on the forward strand.
ACCATTTTATTATGATTCCAATAAAGAGATTGAAGATGTTTCTAGAGGGATGGATGAAGGAATTAAATGTTTGAAGGATTCAATGAATCTGACCTAAACCTAAGATCTACAAAGGAGATTAAGCAGAAAAAGATGGATCTACCTATTGAAGAGGTATAAAGGTATGAGGTTGGACAAGGATGTTGGAGTTGTTGATGTTATTGACTGATAAGTCTAAACAGAAAGGCTGAAGGTGAAGGAGTTGATCAGAGTTGTGATTGTTTGAAGGGATTTCTGTGTAGATCAGTGATGGAGATGGAAATGGTACTCAGTCAGTAAGCCATCATATATGTATGGAATTGTATCTATTATTTACAAAGTGAGTTGTATGTTTTTTAGATCAAATACTACTAGTACTTTCTAACCACTATATCCATCAAAATCCTTTAATCAAGGTTGACCTAATAGTCATTGTATAAATCCTTTAATCAAGATTGAATTCTAATGGAATTTACTTAAGTCCTCTAACAAGGCACACTCCTAACAGGGTGGTTGAAATCCTTTAACAGGGTCACACCTAGCAGTGTGTTTGCAAACCTTTGACAGGGTTGGTTTTTCATAGAACTCACTTCAGAAGAGTGAAAATATCAGTAACATGTTACAAAGTGGTTTTTCCCAAATTAGGTTTCCACTATAAATCCTGGTGTCAAACTCGTGTGAATGTTTTGGTGTGAAAATTTTTGTGTTTTGCAAGTTAAATACTATTGGATAGTGGACTACACTGTTATATATTTCTGGTATACATTTCTTTAATGACTGAGTAGTGTTGGTGATTAGATCTAAGATTTTTGAAGTGTTTGAAAGTATTATTTATACATCTTTACATGAGAACAACTGATTCACACCCCCCCCTCTCTTTTGTTCTAAATCATATTAACAAAAAGATGTATTACAAAAATGTTTTATTGACAAAATGTGAACTAATAGAATTGCATCTGTATATGCATGAAAAAATTCTAGTTGAAAGAAAAACAATCATTGTTAATAAAAAATATAGTACAGATTATTTTCTAGTATATACCTAAATTCTGCAACACAGTATGTAAGATCTCTTTTTTGTACCATAATAATACTTCACTTCCTTTCTTCTTAGACTCTGCTACTAGATATATATCAAAGAAAACTTGCACTATATCACCTTTAGCTCTCTTTCATGCTTACACACCTATTTTTTCATACATTGGATATAAAAAGATATCTATACTTATGTACACATTTGATAAGGTAGCCACATATGTCATCCAAGCCGCAAAATATGTTTTGCACAAAACAAAAGATATTACAATTATATTTAACATGATACCACTAAACTTAGATATATAGGTCATACATAATCACTCTTTACCACACTTAAATGTAGGACCGAAATATAGGTCACACTTAAGATACATATGCTTCATATAACACTTACCAAAACATAAGTAAATTCTAGAACCATCAAAATACTGCAAATAAATCCATGATTTGATCAAACAAAAAACTCTTGAACCAACAGATAGATAAGAACTAATAAAACTTGTCCAAAATGAGATATAACTATTATACCAAAAACTTTTGATGAACTGCAAAAATGTCTAGGTAGAAAGGATTCTCAGAAGAACTCTATAGCATAATAATTAATCAAAACTTCATTCATCTACAATCACTGAAACATTTAGATATACCAAAAAGATATATTCCAATAGTAGGAAAAGTACACCCAACATCATACTCAAAAACTGCACGTATAGAATCTATTCTACATATAACCAAAAGCATGTCACCTCACCAACAATCAAAAAGTATCCAACTGATACTAACAACAACCAAATAATACAGATATGCAGCTGGTATAAGGTTTTAACATCAATGACAATAATGCCAATAACATCTCAATATGTTTAACATGGATAGGTGCGAATTAGAGGTATCGAAAGGGATAGTAATGGAAGTGTTGTCTTTTTCTTCTCTACCTATAAAGCATTACTCTAATAACCTTATGAAGGCTTTAGGTATTCTTCATGCTATTGAAAAGGGATGCTCTCTTGGCTGGAAGAGAATTTTTTGTGATTCTAATTCATATATTTCGATTGATATGCTCAATGTACAACACTTGGATGAGTTAATTGGCAATTGGTTTTGGTGGTGAAATAGATCTTGTATTTTTTTTCTTTGTTAGATCATATCTCCCTTTTTTCATATTCCTTGGGAATGGAATAGAGTGGTTGATTATATAGAAAAGTGGGCTATAGATAACTTAGATTGTTGGGAAGTGGATTTTTTTCAAGGCCTCTTGAGGTCAAATTATATGGAGCTATTGGAATGATTAATTATGGAGGAAAAAGCCATGTAGTTATCTCCTGTGTGGAGAGTTATTTCTTTTCTAGGTGTTTATTGTTCTTGTCCTGGCCTTGGACTTTCTACTTTGTATTCTTTGAGTTGTTTTGAATAAATTTTTACCCTTCCTTTTTTTCAAAATGTTCACTTTTTTTCTAAAACAATCTATGGCCCAATGACATAGTGATTACAAATTACAGGTAGGTATAGTCCAATTGATACGATCTTATTGAACACACACTGACAAGGGCTATCACCATTGGATGGATAAATTAGACCAATGCAAATAAGTTGCACCATAGCCAGTTCCTTTGAAAAGTCATTTCTTTACGGCACGTGTATCATAAGGACAATATTTTCTTATGGAATGTGGGGCCATATTGGAAGTATTTTCCATCTCTCACAGAATTTATTAGTCATTTGATGTTTTCAATTTAAAAATTTGCAAATATGTGCCAATTGCAACTTCGAGGCCTCAAAATAGCATATTTTTTAAGATAGTTTACACAGTCGTAAGAATTCTTAATTATTTTCTTTTATCAGTGGCCCTGTAAAACGTATTTCTTATGAGCAAATATAAATGATTTTCTAAGTACAAATATTAATGATAAGAATTACATCATTGAAATGGTTTTACTCATGTGCAAATGATAGTACGTCTAAGTATGCATTATTGAAGTGGTTTATTCCATATTTTTTATCAATTATTTAAGTACATTTTTTGGTTTAATTTAAGTAATTGGAGTTTTCTCATTTAAATTTATATTGCAAAAAATGTCATTTGACTCTTCAATCTTTTCTCTTTTTTTCCGCTATTTGTTTTCTCAAAATTTTATACAAATTACAATTAATATATCCTACAAATTTAAGATGCTTGATAATAACCTAAAAAATACACTAGAATATTAAGACTATTCAAAATGGATAGCCACAATGTATAAGGAGGAGTTAAAATGATGGAATTTAATGTAGAACTATTAATTGTTAAGGGGATGAAGATTATTTAATCTTTAATTTTTTATTGAAGTATGTTTCTTGTAAATAAAACTTACGAGTAGATATGATATGTAATATATTAATGATGTATATTAATGTAAAACATCATTAATATATGTTATGGTTGTGTTTTATAGATAGTGACATATATTATTTGAAGATGAAATTCTATATCGAATTCTACCATATCAATATAGAGAGGACATTCTTATAGTTAAAAGAAAAAATAAAGTTGACATTTGTGACTATATTTTGTGTAAATATTTTGATAGACAAATAATATTACCATCATTTATATTACTATTACTATTATGAAAAAAAAAAAAAAAAAACTTTCCACATATTGTATATAATACACAAATTTTATAAGAAAACAACGTGGAAGGTCTAGGTTTTGGGATTTGTTAGGTTCTATCACTATTTTTATAAGATTCACCCATATAAAAAAATTCTTTCCAAAAGTCACAATTGATATATGGTAAAAAGAAAGATAAGAGGTGACACTTGTAATTATATCTAGTATAAAGATTTTACTTAAACTAAGTGTAGTGCTCTCAATTGAATTTGTTAACTAGGAAAGGACATTCCCATACTTAGTGATTGCACATCATATTTGGTAGACAAAAATCCCTCTAATAACATCATTTAATTGTCAACTCAAGGTCGTATAACTTGAAATAGATCATCACAATATATGCACTAGTCTTTTGTAACAAACATGTATCCTATTTCTAAGAACATGATGCTGGAAATGAACAAGCAATAAACAACTTTAACACAAGCTGAAACAACACTTAATCTACAAGAAATAAGAACTACTTAGTGGTTGCAGGAATAGTCAATAATTCTATATATGTATTAATTACAGGAACAATTACTGAACTTCTACAGAAAACCAAAGTACAACTATCCTATTTGCTGAAAAGGATAGAATAGACACTTTCCTGAGTGGGCCTCCTCAGTCAGCGTCCTTAGAGAAAATATAGGATAAACTTAAAACTTCAAAATCACATTATTAAATCAGCATTTAAAAGTACATTGCTACTAAAATTATTAACTCTGATAACTGGTAATACTTCTTGCTTCTTTTCTATTCTATATTCTTTCTCTATATATTTCCCTCTATCTCTATCACTTCGGCTAAAGGCACTAACTTCTAACTGACTTATCCACTTAAGGTGGAAAGATTTTATTGCAAAAAAAACTCTCAAAATTGACATAGAGTGGATAGAGGAAGGCTGAGTCAAATTGACCGAGAAACATTAATAATATTCTCCTTCTAGATTTGTGGATCATAAAGATACTTTCCACTAAATTTATGGAACACCTTCCTTCATGGAAAATTGATCTTTCAACTGCTCCTCCCATTTTTCCATGCATCTGTGACTAAATTGGTCTTTACCAGAACCATTGGGCAATGACCTAGTAGAGTGTAAATTCACTCCTAGATCTTTTGGGTTTTGTAGAAACAACTTCTATTCCTAGAAAAAGGGGTTAGATTGACACATTAAATCAACCAAATGATCATTATCCATATTCAATACATCCATAGTTCATTAAATGCAAGAAAACAACATTCCTCATATGGTTGTGAGAAAATAATCAATAATGGTTGTAGGAAAATAATCAATAATGGATGCAGGAAGATAAAGTCTCAAAGGCACACATCACTTAGAAAAGAAACAAGTAGTATTAAAAAAACTATAGCAAGGATCATTAGAATAGATATGTACCATTATAAAAAACTAAGTATCATAATCTGTGAAAAATTTCTTATAGTTTCTACTTAAAAGTTAGTAAAACCATATGAAAGTATTGCTAAAACATAGTTTAAAACATGCCAAAATTAGGGATCATCACTCCTCTCAACCTAAGAATGGTTGGACCCATTAGCCATGGTTGCATGCTCTTTCTTGGCTTTCTTTCTCAAATAATCTAGGAGCCACTGACCACATTCTCCTTCTGCAAAGCTCCAGTAGAAAGCTTTCATTTCCTCCAACCTCTTCCATGTACCAATCTCTAATTCTTAGTTGTAGACATTGTTCATCCCTCGCATTGCTAATAGTGGCCATAGGAGAATTGGTGGTTGCATTAGTAAAGGCCACCAATTTTTTTTCATTTCTCTCATTTTCTCCATAAATAAAGTGGCTCACTTAGTAGCTACATATAAATTGTTAGAACCATGAGGTTCAGACTTTTGCATCCATAGTGTGAGCTCTAACCATCTTGTTTGGAAATGATGAGTGGCAGTGTAAATATCCCGATTCACAATCTCAAAATATTGAGAAAAAGAGGCTTCTCTAAGAGGCTCTATTAAAGTTTTGGACCACTCATCAACCCACAATTTCTTCCAATCAAAGTAAATTTGCCTACCCTTGGAGGAATCTCATTGAATGTCAGAGGAATCGTAGCTTCTTCATACTTATAACTATCAAATTGTTCTCCCCTACTGATCTCATTTTTAATCCAAGAATATAATGCAAAAATGTGGACATCCTCGATATATAGGAGATTGTTCTAATTCACATCATTAGAGACCCATGGTGTGAAGATAAAATTCACATAGGAGGTACCTCAAATGTCGAGGAGACTCCCTGTATGCTTCATAAAATTCATGGGGATTTTGCAAAGAAGGGTTCTTCCCTTTCCAAATTCTAAGTAATTCAAAATTCAAATATAATTCCTTCAAGTAAAATACATAAACTAGAGAAGGACTCCTACAATGGATAATTTCAGGAACTAACTGCACAATTTCATTCAGAGTTACCTTGAGGTTTGCAATATCTACATATATTTTTTTGATAATTCTTTTTAACCTCTCAATATCTAACTCATAAGTGACACTTTGATCTTGCATTTCTTTGTAACAAACCATCCCTGAAGAAAATTTTGTTGTGAGATGTTCAGGTGGTCGATGTGGAGATGGAACAATCGGTGGCATTACCTTAGAAATAGTCGGTACTTTCCTTAAAATTTCCACTTCCTAAATCTTATCAAATACATCTCTTGCTTCATGTACCTCCTCCTCAATCCACACATCTTTTTCCTACAACTTCTCCATAGCAACTTCTAACTCTCCCAACCCAATTTCTTCCTCCAACTGTGTTGCAGGAGAAGATTCTATGGTATCTTCAAGTGCATATGCAAGACTGGAAATATGCAATGGTGAAGTGGGAATACTAGATACATGAGGTGACTATGGAGAATGAGATGGACTAGGTGGAGAGGAATCAACATTAAAAATAGGAGTAGCCGATTGTCCCTGTAATATATTTCTTTTCCACGTAGGAGTAAGAACTCTTTTGGGATTTTGCTGCAGGAACAAATCTTTCAATGAGATGACTCCTCTTAAGATGTTTAGGAATCAATTTTGTGGTGTCTGACTAGAAAATTGGAGAGAGACTTCCATTTATCTTGTCTAAAAGAAACCCTAGGGTTTGGTTGAGAAATGTTGGACATTCTTTTAGACAAGGGAACATTATCCTTAGAATTATCTGAGGCAGAAGATTCAGGGGCAGAAGTATCAAGAGGTGCATCTATGGAGGCTTCGGCTATTTTTGAATGATGCTTATGGGTAAGAGGTTGTCCTTTGGGTCCAACATCTTGGGATTCTACCCTAAACCTCCTGAGACTAACAAATTATTCCCTTGGCATAGGAGAAAGTCTCTTATAGACCTTTCTACTAGAAATTTAATTAGGAAATGATGAGAAATATAATTAACTTGACCCTTTCGGTATATAGAAGCACTTTTGACAAGTAAGTTGTAAAGGAAATTAGGGACATTGACTATCTATCCATGACACATATGAGACAACAACTTAAATGATGGGAATGGAGGACTAAGAACCTACCTTTGCATGTCATATACTTGATAACATAGATGGCCCTTAGTACCTATTCCTCTAGTACGATTATTTGTTGAGAACCCTATTTGCTTATGCTTAATAGAGGATCATTAGGTAGAGTGAATTCAACTCAAGAATTTCATGCATCTTTTGTTTGCAGAAATAATTCATCGGTCTGAGTTAACCCAGTTACTTCAGAAATCTGTTCCTTAGTAGAAATAACCTTGAGACCTTTCACCTTGGCCTTTCCATTCTGAAAATTCCTCATGAATTCCTCTTCCACCTATTCATCAAATGTGGTGAGCTTCATGAAATAATTGAGCCAACCACATTGTTGAAATGTAGGCAAATTCTGGGAATCCTGCAACAAAATGTGATGGTCTATCGGCTCATGCCAAACAGGTTGTCCTCTCATTGTTAACATTGTCTTCCCACATAGTTGTGAAAATTCAACACACTTTACCAACACTCCAAATCAAATTATTTCCTTTCTTACTAAAATTCATGCAACGTTAACCACTTCCCTTTCCTCCCCTCAACCTAAACTGTTAAATCATTATCTCAAGACTTTCTAGGAACACGAAAATCAGCTCATCAATTCAAACTTCAAAATCTTAGAAAATTTAGGAAGGAATGTAAGGTGTCATGGGTTTTAAGTGCAAGAGATAAATAGGACAACAAGTGAATTAGATGAAAAACCTTAGGTACTGATAGGAAGGATAAAGCGTTAACTCTATTTGAGTAGGTAGCAGTGGAAATACATCGATGTGGTAATTCAAGCATGCAGAAAAGACTAGAAATTTGCAACCTTATTTGAAATTTAATGTACTTTCTTTAATTAACTCATAAATGAAACTAAATATAATAATTAACCACTTGAGATTATGCGGAGCATATCGAGAATAATGAATACTTAACCAATTGATGTGATCACTCCCTCTTTATTACAAATTACTCCAAGGACATGCTGGAGAAAAAGATAACTAATGGATGGAAGAGGTGGAAGAAAAAGAAGATGGTACAGATGGAAGATGGATGTGGAATATAATGGGACCCACTAAGTGAATATTTTATTATGAAGGCCAACACACTATCATGCAATACTTAGAGAATTGAGTCGAGACTCCATTCCTTTGGCTACAGGATGTACATCCTACTGCTCAGACTGGAATCACTTTAAGAACTCTGCCTTGTCAATGGATTTAAAATAGGGCTTCAGTCAATCCACATTGACCAACAACTTGAACCTAACATCATCTATTATATGCAACTATACGACACCATTTTCAAATACTTCAGTGATCTCATATGGACCCAACCATCTAGTTTGCAACTTTCCCAAATTGTTCTTATATCTGGAGTCATATAATAGAGCCCAGTCTCCTACAACAAAATTATTTTCCTTTTGAATAGGGGTAATTTGGAATCACCTCTATTGGATGGATAGATATATGGGGGAAATATGAGATCTACTCCCAAATCCAAATTCCCAAAGGAGAGATCCGATTTGATCAACCAAGAGGTTAATGCACAATCGAATCAATCTATGAAGAATATGAAGGAGAGAGAAAAACCCTATGTTTCCCTATAAAGGAGTTATGCTTGAAATCTGAAATAATTGAAATACAAATACTAACCTCAAATTAGGGAAAATCGAGAAAATGCCAATTTCTAATGTCTGTGTGTACTTTCAAGCAATTCTGCAACTTGTTTTGGACTGGAAATGTCGAGACGAAGAAAACCTAGAAATCTTTTGTCTTTCTGACGGCATGTAGTCTTTGACCCTCATAAAAGGTCAAAGGCTACATTCTTTATTTGAAGGTCAATTCTGACTTTGTTTGCAAATCCTGGAAGTTCACCGAAAAGGGTATCCAAATCTATTCTCAGATCTGAAATTCCGCACCTGTACCTGCAAGAAAAAGAGGGTTTTTGTTGTTTTTTGGGGGGTTTGCCTTGGTCAAACCCCGGTTTGGAATCAACCTTAATATTGGAATTGAAATAACAATGCTAGCAAGTAGTAGAAGTAGATCTAACAATGAAGCTATGCAATTTGATATATATGCAATTGTATTTGAAATGCAATCAAGTATGTTAATATGAAAGCTTGAACATAACATCAACAAAGGTAGATCATGTAATACCCAAAAAATGGGCTATAGGTTCATTAACCCCCCGCATCTTCAAATCGAACAAAATTGACATCAAAGTCCTAACCTAAGGCACATCGACACATTATCAAATCTTAATTGATTATCCTAAATTCTGCATCGGGGAATATTCCTTATTCCTATTTATCGTAATTATCTTTAATTTAATGATTATTTGGTGATAAATCTTATTTATCCTAAAGTTTGATTAATTGAATATTCTAAATATTTAATTAATTAGATTTAATACTGCCACTTAATTATTTAATTAGATTTAATTATATTTATTCCTAAACTATATTATTTAATTCTGACAATAAATCATTTATCCTATGACTAATTGATTAAATTCTTATTTAATTAATTAAAGTCAATTGTTAAATTTAATAATATAGTTTTTGAATAAAAGTTTGTTTTAATAATTGATTGACCCATAAATCAATTGTTTTATTTTTAAATCAGTTAAGTTGAGGATAAATCACTTTATTTATTTATTTAATTCATAATTATTATGCACATTCAAAGAGCAGTTAAACTTTAAATTAGAAAATCAATGCAAGTTGTCAACTTTTGGAAACTCAACATCTATTTTGAGTTCAAAGTTGATCTAAACTTCTGATTTGAGATAAAAAGCTATTTTTGCATGATTTTGTGAATTAATTATCTTTAATTCCTTGTTGACTCAAAAATCAACTTGAGTGATTTATGGCTTTTTCCATGCATCCCCAAAGCCCTAGATTTCTATAAAATCAAGGCTTAGCTCTTCATAATTCATCTCACAAGTTTGCATACTTACTCTGTCAAAATCAATCCACAAATTTGCCCAATCACGCTGGCGAATTGACATCTGAAGAATTGAAGCTTCTTGCAAATCAACAACTTTTGTGAGATCAATCTTATTTTCAATTCATTCTAGTTTCATATTTCATATCATTGTTAGCTTAATTTGCTTATCAATTTTTCATATAGAATAGATTCATAATTAGTTTTCTATCATCATAAATTGCATAGAAAAACCAAAAATATAGATTAATTTGCATACATTCCATATGTAGATTTTGCATTCAAATCCTTCATTTAGGTGTCGTCAAGGTCATTGATCTCGGTCTAATCTGAGAATACATACTCGCATCTACTAGAAGGCAGTAAATTGCCTGGTTAGTTTAGTTTCCATTTCATTGCATGATTTTGATTTTAGCTAACCTCTAATGTTTTACTGAAGTGTTGTGTCTATAGTTAGGTACAAAATTCACACACACATTTTTGGCACCCACCGTGGGGCCCTAAAATGGGTTTCCATTCAATTTCTATCATCTTCTTGTCATTTTCTATTCCAAGCTACAATTTTTAATTTATGTCCATACAAATTTTGTACAAGTTTTGTCAGAAACTCGTACCAGGAGATACCCACTGTCATACGATAGTTTATTTGATCAAGGATCATACCATCAGAAACCCATTATCATCCAGAGGCTCTAATGTCGTATGATCTGATACCCATTATCGTACGAGTTTTTGGACTATCATCTAGGAGGTGACCCACTGTCGTATGAGTTTTAGTACTAGGTTTCAATTGTCGTTTCACTTTTTCAGGCAGTTTTCTAGATTTGTTTTTTAGATTTGGACTGATAGCTAACATTAACAATTGAAATTTGTTATTTTTGATTGATTTTTGTTGATTTTGATTGGGAAAAGTGTGAGAGTTGCTAAAAATAGGTAAAAATCTACTAAGCACATTGTAAGGAATTTAGGTAATCTTCTCAGCTGATAACATTTTGATTTGGACTAAAAAGAACATCTCACATGTCTAGCTTGTGTGACCTTTTATTGCTTTCATATCACAGATTTCATTTTGGGCTATAAAAAGGAACATAGATTTTCTTTTCAGCATCTTTGTTACACATAGTAAATAGGTCATATGAACACTATTTGTGGTTCTTGAGAGAGTGGGTTTCCAGTGAAACTCTTCTCAATGAAGGAACCCTTGTAGGTAGGGAGGTTACTGAGAGCGTCTCACGTTCTACTAGATTTGTGCATCTTTAGCTTCTGATTGATACATTCTCTCTCCAGAGAGGTTGATAGATCATAAGTGGTTGACATCATAGATCTTTGTGAGATAATCTTGGTCTTGGCATGTCGGATTAATCTGTCTACTTTGTTTTGGTTAAAAGTGAAAAGGCTAGAGGACTATGCTCTACTCTCTTTTTGGGTAGTATCAAAAACTCAGATCCTTGAATCTAGAACTAGTCTCCATGTGGTATCTTTTGTGAGTCACCTTTAGAGAGGGTTAACCATAGTGTACATTCCCTTAATTGGGTCAACCAAATTGATGAAACCTCAAGTGGTAATAGCCATTTTCACCACGGTAGCAGCAGCTGCTATATAAATGTCCTTGTGGAGGAAATTTTCACAGGTGTGGTCTCTTGTTGGGCTATCAGATCTCCCTAGCAGCTCCTGATTGATTAATTTTTTAGACTGTGTCAAAACCTTGGTGCACCTAGATTAGAGTTTTCCCTCTTGAGATCACAAAAGTTGCAGAGTCAAACCATTACTACAAACCCTAGTGAGGCCAAATTTTCATTTTCTAGGAATATGTGTGTTATTGCAAAACTTTTTGGAACATACACTATTAGCACTCCTAGGGATTAGCACATTCAGTCACTTGGTTGTTCATGCATAGGATTGCTTTGTCCCCCTATTCATTATTTTCAGATGTGCTTGAAATCACTTGCTTGTTATTTTGCGTGCCTATTTATCTATCTGGTTACTAAGAACAAATCAATCTAGTACAATCTTCAAATCTGGACAAACAATTTTGTGAACAACTTGAAACTAAAAACCCAAAATTTGCAAAACTTGAAGTGAAATTCCTTTCTGGAGTCAAAAGTCATCTCATAAGGTCAAAAAGTCATACAAGTTTTGGAGGTTGTCATTTCATGACCCCCTTATTGTCATATGGTATCTAGTATATTGTCGTACGAGTTTTGCTGCCAGTCAATTCAAAAAAGTCAAAAACCCTGCTATCAACTATCGTGTGATTTTTGCAATAGTCATACGAGTTTGTCAAGTTTCATTTCATACCCTACCCACTGTTGTATGAGCCTACAGAAATTCATTTGAGAAGTTTTGAAAAATTGCCAGAAAGTTGTCAAAATTACCAGATACCCATCTTTTTTAGCCTATTTCCAAAATCTTTCAAACAAATCAATGTGTCAGGAACAGATCAGCAACTACTAAGAATCCAATTATTTTCCTAAAGTGGCCTTTTGAATCCAATTCAACCTTATATTTAATCGATTTGAGTCTTTTTCATCTTGTGTCAAAACCTTATCATAACTATCAATCTTCAATCAATCTTCAAAACAACTAAGTGTTGTGAACTCATGTCCGCTATCTTTTGGGCATCTACCCATAAATCCAGGGCACAATATCCTTCATCTAAGTCCAATCTAAGCTTCAATCAATCAAACCTTGACAAGGTTGCATCATCTGATCTTCTTGAATCAATTCATTCTTCAGTTGTCTCCATCTGATTCTTTTGCTTCACTCAAGGTTAATGGTGGAAACCAGAGCTTCCTCACACAAGAAATCAGGAGAAACATATCATACCTTACCTTTGACTCATATCCAAGGTCCAACTCTTGAACAACTCTACAATTCTAGTCTTTACAAAGACGACGGTCTTGGGAACTTTCGATTAAAAACTGGTTACATACCTCCACCATCAACGCATGGAGGTAACCAACAAACTCCTCCTCGATCTATCCCAGGGAGTCCTAAAACTCCTACCATGTCTCAAGCTGAGACAAACCATGGGTCTCAAAGAGCTCAATCTTAACATGGTGTAGATCAAGAACCCACACCTGAAGAAATTTCTTGGTATCAAAATGATGATGAATTCAAGAAAATGATGAGGCATTTCTTGAAAGAAAATAAAGAAACATACTTTTTAGAGTTAGCTCATCAAGGAGCTAAACTTCCTCCAAATTTTAATGTGGAAGATATCATTACACATGAGGAAGAAACTCCTATCATGACTATGGTGAAACAAATGCATGCCATGCAATTAAAACTTAACAAAATGGTAAAAGAAAAAGAACCTAAGGAGTTCTCCATGGAGGCCCTATGTCCTTTTCCATTCGATAAAGACGTGTATATGCCACCATTCCCTAAGAGGGTAGAAATGTCAAAATATGATAAGTATGATGGAAACTCTGATCCTTAGGATCATGTCAGAGAATTCTATGCTCAATCTATGGAGTTCATGCATGAACCGACCTATCTGATGTGTCTTTTCCCTGGATCTCTGGGAGGGCCAGCCATTCATTGGCTCTCTAGGATGCCTCCTACAATCAAAACCTTTGAGGATTTTATCAAATTATTCTATCAGCAATACTCCTACAACATCCAACATCTAGTCACCATGATTGATATCTGCAATCTCAAACAATATCTAGGAGAACCATTCTTGACATTTCTCAAAAGATGGAGAAAGAAATTCTCTCTCTATGCTAGGCCTATTCCAGAAACTGAGAAGCTAGAAATCTTCATCAAAAATCTTGTTCCAGATATCAACTACCCTTTACAAATGCAAAATCATACATCTTTTGATAAGATGGTAGACAATGCAATCAAAATTGAAAAAGTACTTGTGAAAAAAGGAGACATCACACTTCAAAAGGATAAGTATGAATCTAGTTCTAAGGATAAGAACAAGAATTGGAACAAGAATAAGGGTTTCATCATAGATGGCATTGTTGATAATCTCCATGCCCCATCTAAGGCACCTGCTTTCAATCTAAGCATTGGTACTCAAGCCATCAAAGCTTTAGAACAAAAGGTGTCTGAATCATCTCAAAAGAAGCCAGAATACAAATCTTGGTCCACTGAGAATAAATGAAAGTTCACTCCTCTTGGAGAATCTTTGGAATCAGCTATGAGAACTTTGCTAGCTAATAACATCATCTCTTTTCCTAAGATCTGACAATCTGATCCTGACCCTAAGCCGAAATGGTGGAGAGAGAATGAATTATGTGATTTCCATTGGGGTAAGGGTCATAAAACTAATAATTGCTTATGCTTGAAACATACTATTCAAGATAAAATTGATAATGGAGACATCACGATTGATAATCCTAAAAGAAATAATGATCACACAGCATTCACTAAACCATTTCTAAAACATAGCTAAGGAGATTCATCTTCTCAGCCTAATGTGGGTACTAAGGTCAATTATGCCTATCCTGGAAATAATACTATTATCAATATGGTTGAACCAAGCCTATCTGAGCATTGCAATGTCATCACAATTGTGTGAAGAAATAGAGATCATCTTTCAGCTAATGTAGTTACTCGATCACAAGCTCAGGCACATCTGAAAGGACAAATCCTAGATTCATCAAATGTCCCTAAGATACCCTTCAATCTTTCTTCCACTTCCAAACAGAAGGCTGCTCTAAATCTTCCAATCCTAAAGATACGAGGTCAACATCTTATAACATTGTTCAACAACTCCAACACAATCTCCATGTTTGAGTTGCTTCAAATATCTCCAACTCATATAGCTATTCTAGACAAAGCTTTGCTCAGATCCAATGTTCCTGATGACCTTGATTTAGATAGGTTCCAGACTATGGTTGGACATCTTACATCTCCGCAATATGTCTCCTTTTTAGAAGAAGATGACAACTCCTTGAGTCACCCACATAACCAGCCCTTGCATATAGAAGTCTTGATCTAGAACCATAGAGTCAAACATGTGTTGATAGATGGGGGCATTGGCCTAAACATTTGTTCTTACAACTTGATCACACAATTGGGATTTTCAGAATTGGCTATTGATCCTAGAAAGAAAATAACTATAAAAGCCTATGATGAACAAGAAAGATCTTCTAAAGGCACCATTATCTTACCTATCAGATCAGGTTTGGTTATCAAGGATACTATATGTCAAGTTTTTGATCTACCTTTGGCTTACAACATTCTTCTAGGGAGACCATGGATACATGACATGAAAGCTATTCCTTCCACATTCCACCAATGTTTGAAATTTCCTTATGAAGGAGTAGAGGTCACTATTCCAATGGACATATCCACCGTTTGCAATACATTGAAGGAAAGTGTGGATAAACTTATGCCTAATAACAAAGAGTCTTCCATTAATTCAACAAAAGAAGCATCCACATCTAAAATGGAAGACATTGCAAAAGAGGTCAATATCAAAGAAAATGGTCTAGGAGAATATACTATAGAGCTAGTCTTATCTTTGACATCTCTCCCTATCTCACCTAAGTCTTATGGATAGTCTTTAAAATAGTCTAAACCAGACTCTAAAGAACCTCTTGAGGCATATAAAAGAAATTTTGTGGTAGAACAAGTCTCCAAGCAAGAATTTGAAGAAGATGAAGCTGTGCTTGCATGGCTATACAAGGATGAACCTAAATCTCAAATTGTTCAAACTAGTGACTCTACAATATCCAAAATTCCTCCTAAATCATATGGCCCAGGGGGTAAATTGATGGCTAAAATGGGATATCTAGGTAACGAACCTCTAGGAATTAGAGGAAAAGGTCTTATGACACCTATTTCACATACTGGTAGGGCAAACAAAGATACTATTGGCTTAGGCTTTAAAAGGAAACCCTTCCACCTCAAAGGTAAATGTTCTCATGTCATAGAGCAGATCGTACCAGGAGAACCCCTTCTTAAGAAGGAAGAAACTAAACCATCAGATAGTGATTCAGATAGCTCAAAACTTATTCCTTATGAGTGTTTTCCTAAGGAAATCAAAGACCTTCTTGGGACAGAACATGATCCAATAAAAAGAATCAATGTAGTAGAAACATAAGAACCTACTATAGAGAAAGAGATTGTTGCAACACAAGAACTAGCTAATCTCGAAGACAATCAAATAGACAAAGAGGAAGGTGGTAGTTATTCCGAGATAGATTCTCATGAGTATGAATTCAAATCAGAATCTAAGGGTAACCCTTCTTGGGGTATTTATCCTGACTTTACGCATGTTCTAAGATTTCCTAGGGGTCCTGAGTCAGAAGATGAATCTAATGACTATGAATGGGGAGTCATTTTAGAGGAAGATGATCTTATCATAGAAAAACATGTTGATGTTATTCACCAATATGCACCTAAACCCAATGTAAGTCTAGAGAGAAGTAATGAACTTAACAAGTCTAATCCACCTATCGCTGAATTGGACTCCCACAATGACATTGAGCCTATTCATGAATTGAATGTCTTAAGTTGTAATATCACCTTTGAACTTGAGCATCGTTTCATTGCCAATGATGATATATCCATATCCGTAAACACTATCTCCCAATCTTTCCCCATTTTGACTATCCAACATCCTAATCTTCTAGACCAAACCTCCACAAATTTGAGCCATGGTATTTATACCTTCCCGAATGATGATTCCCTTGATTGCTACCTCAATGCAGTTGATCCTATGAGGACTTCCATCAGTGAACCAAGCGTTAGCATGACGGAGTCAGACATCAAGTATCTTAGTCAAAAAAATAAGAATAAAGATAAAAAGAAAAGGAGTTCTGAGAGTGAAAACCACTTTGTGGCAATCTTAGAACCTACAAAAATAAAAATAAAAGATGTATCCAAAGGTGAAAACCTCTCTAAGGTGCCTAAGGATGAATATTTTATGTCCTTCCGAGTCACTTACAGGATAGATCTCCAATTCTAATTGAGCCCACTCAATCTATCAACTTGAGAACAATAGAGGAACCACAGTTGATCCATGTATGATGC
This sequence comes from Chamaecyparis obtusa, assembly GCA_027943335.1. NCBI lineage: Eukaryota > Viridiplantae > Streptophyta > Pinopsida > Cupressales > Cupressaceae > Chamaecyparis > Chamaecyparis obtusa. Next base: position 1,472,382 of record BSBK01002196.1, read on the forward strand.
AGGAGCATCTTGACCCATTAGCATTATGAGGAGTTTCATAATAGCATAGCATTGTAGTAGGTTAGTTTTAATAACTACCTAGAATCTCATTAAATGAGAAGAAGTGTAACCAAATCAAAATATAGAGGGAGAGTAGAAAGATTACGAGGGGGAGCTCAGAGAGAGAGCACAAAAGATTAGAGCAAAGAGTCAGCTCTCTGGCCATCAGCCAAAGAGCCATACTTGTATTAGCATTTGAATTTTAATGATTTAGCTTTGAGTTTGAAAATCCCATTATAGCATTTCTATTCTCTTTATTGTCTTTGTTTATGCAATTCGGTTTCAAGAGCTGTGATTAGTGTTTATGTTTGATTGAAATGGATTTGAGAATTCACCACATCAGTTTGATATGTTTTAATGTTACCGATTCCTATGAAAGAAGTTAATTGTGATACATGTATTGGGTTACTATGTTTTGAAGTTATTGATAGAATCTGGTGTATTGGAATCGGTTTACTCTAACAGTCTGAGTGGACAATGGTGGCCATTTTATTTTGGCATTGGATTTGTTTAAATCCGATTATTAATTTTGGCATGTGTCTAAAAATGGTTTGCATAGAAACTGTTACACAAATTTTGTTTTAGTTGTGAATTGTTATACTGGTCTTGTATCTGTTGCATGCAAGGATATTGGAAGTTGATAAGTTGTATGCCCACGTAGAGCCCAAGAGATAAAGATAATAGTCCTATGAGAAGGAAACCGAGAAAGAGGCATTTGTATTTGGAACACTCACCTAATATCAAGTGTCACTCTAATTATAACTACCAAAGATCATTGCATTCAGACTTGTGGGAGACTCGATGAGGAACAGGTGGCGGGTTTCCTTCCACATGCAAGTTCTTGTTACAGTAGGCCTCATGGAAATGAAATACAATCTCAGTGAGCATAAGTTGTCAATTGGTGAGTTGATGCCTTGATGACCATGGGTAGAATATTGAGTTGATATTATTGTTTATGGGGATAGTGGAAGATTTGAAGCCTCTAAATTGAGTGCGGGTATGGATTTTCATATCCATAACAGTTTCAAGAACCAATGTCAATGATAGGAAGCCGAGAAGATAGTTAGAACCTGAGTAAAGATTGCATCAATAGTCAAGTTTGGAAGGAGCTATGAGGGACTTGGTTGAAAAGATATTGCAGAGTGTTTGGTGTGAGAATTGATTGTTATCACTCTTTGATAATAGAAAAAGGTGGGGAGCATGTATAAAAATGCATAACTGTAGTGTGAGACTCCTCCAACTCGGCTAGAATTTGTTGTGACAGTCTAAGAAAGACATTGAAGAATGTGCAAATGGAAGACTCGACTAAGGGTGAGTTGGTTTAGTGAAGAAATTTACTTTGAAGAATGATTACGAAGAGTTTGCAAAGCATGTGGATTTCCTCCGCATCAATGTAGCACAATCTTTATCTGAAGAAGAGAAGAAAAAATTTACAATAGTCCTAACAGAAAAAAAGATTAATTTTGCATGGAAATATTCAGATATGCTAGGGCTAGATCCTGATCTTATAATGCACCATTTATCTATAGCTCCAAATGTCAAACCTGTTAAGCAAAAGTTAAGAATGATGCATCCTCATGTTGCACTCTTGGTAAAAGCTGAATTAGAGAACTGCTAAAAGTCAGATTCATCCGAGTTATTGATTATGCAAAATGGATCTCTAATATTGTACCTATTTCAAAACTAGATAAATCAATCAGAGTGTGCACAAACTTTCAAGATGTAAATAGAGCATGCCCTAAGGATGATTTTCCACTACCTAACATTGTTATGATAGTGGACATGACTGCGGGTTTTGAGATGTATTCTTTAATGGATGGTTTTTTTGGATATAATCAAATAAAAATTGCTCCAAAAGATCAAGAGAAAACTAATTTCACATGTGCATGGGGCACCTTCTATTGGAATGTCATACCATTTGGGCTTAAAAATGTTGGTGCTACATATCAGAGAGCCATGACATCTATTTTGCATGACATGATGCATAGGACTATGGAGGATTATGTTGATGATACTTTAGCAAAATTTATGATTAGAGCTGAACATCTAAATGACTTGAGCAAGATACTAGACAAAATGGAAAAATTTAGTTTGAGACTAAATCCTAAGAAGTGTGCTTTTGGTGTCACTTCTAGAAAACTCTTAGGATACATAGTCTCAAAGAAAGGCATTGAAGTTGATCCAGCTAAAGTAAAGGCTATAATGGAGATGCAACCCCCAAAGAATATTAGTTAGATGAGAACATTGCAAGGGAGAGTTCAATCTATTAGAAGATTCATATCACAGCTTGCGGACATATCACAACCTTTTACAAAAACATTACATAAAGGTGTGACCTTTGCATGGAATGAAGAATGTGAGAAGAACTTTGACCATATCAAACAATATCTATCAAATTCTCCTATCTTGATGCCTCCTATTCAAGGGAAGCCATTTATCTTATATGTCTCCACAACAGATACATCACTGGGGGCATTGCTAGCACAACATGATGAGAACAAGAAGGAAAGAGCTATCTACTATATCAATAGAACATTGGTTGCATATGAAAAGAACTATTCAATGATTGAGAAAGCTTGTCTAGCTATGATCTTTGCATCATAGAAACCGAGACATTACATGTTATCTCATACAACTCAATTGGTAGCTAAGATTGATCCAATAAAATACCTACTAAGCAAGGCTGCCCTCACGGGTAGATTAGCCAAATGGGTCATGCTCTTAAGTGAATTTGACATTGAATATGTTGAAAGGAAAGCTATAAAAGGCCAAGTTATTGCTGATCAATTGGCTGAAGCACCATTGTTTGATAATACACCAATGAAAATGGAATTTTTAGATGCCTCTATCATGACTCTTTCTTCTAGAGCATGGCAATTATTCTTTGATGGCTCCTACACATAGAATGGATCTGGAGTAGGCATATTGTTCATAACTCCTCAAGGATACTCAATCCCAAAAGCATTCAGGTTAAAGTTCCCTTGCAAAAACAATATTACAGAATATGAAGCCCTTTTGAATGGTATGAAAATAGCAATTGAGTGGAGAGTAACAAAATTACACATTCATGGAGACTCACAACTTGTAATCCATCAAGTCAATGATGTGTACCAAACTAAGGATGAAAAGCTTATTCCATACAAAAGAATGGTAGATGATCTAAAGAATTATTTCATATCTATCACATTTGAGAAAATACCTAGAACAGAGAATAAGGCTATCGATGCAATGGAAACACTATCTACTCTATTACAATAGCCTGAACATGAGCTATGCTACAAGTTCCTGGTGGAAGCACTATCTTATCCTGCATATGATTCCCCTAAAACCTGCATGATCTGCACTATTGTTGGTCATGATTCATCCCAATACAAAAACCTTTTTTCCTATCTCCAAGACCAAATCATTACCAAAACCTTCAACCACCATGAAAAGAGATACCTTATCCATAATGCCTCTGGATATGTCATCATTGGTCACGATCTATACAAATGAGGTCTAGATGGTACGCTCCTTAGATGTTTAGAATGGGAAGAGTCTCAATGTGTGTTAGCAGAAGTCCATGAGGGTATATGTGGGTCACACTCAAATGGTTTAACACTAGCTCAAAAACTTATTAGGGCTGGGTACTATTGGCCTGAAATGGAGAAAGAGTCTATCAAGTTTGCTAAGAACTGTCAAAAGTGCCAAGTGCATGGCAACTTAATTCATGCTCTAGGGATAGATCTAATTTCCTTCACTACACAATGGCCTTTTCACCAGTGGACTTTTGATCTTATAGGAGCCATACACCCTCATTCTTCTAATGGACATACCCATATTATCATAGCTACAGACTATTTCACAAAATGGATCGAAGTAGTTCCTTTGACTCAAGCCACTGGGAAAAACATATCTATGTTCATCCTGAACTATATCATATGCAGATATGGGATCCCTTATTCTATAATCATAGATAATGGTGGACATTTCAAGAATAAAGACCTAGATGATCTATGTGCCAAATTCAAGATAACACAACATTGGTCTTCTATCTACTATCCTCAAGGGAATGGACAAGCAGAGGCTTCAAATAAGAATCTATTGAAAATATTACACCATATAGTTAATAAAATAGGAAGAGACTGGCATCTCATGATCAATCCAGCTCTCTGGGCCTACAGAACAAGTATCAAAATGCCTACTGGGGCTACACCTTTCACTTTAGTTTATGGATCTGAAGTAGTATTTCCTATTGAGGTTGAGATCCCATCACTAAGAATCATAATGCATGGTCTAGTAATTGATGATGACTATAGAGTGTCTAGGTTGCAAGAACTTGAACTACTAGATGAGTGCAGACAAGCAGCATATGATCATCTTAGAGTGTATCAGAAGAGAATGTCTAGAGGCTACAATAAGAAAGTCAGACAGAGAATTTTAGGTTAGCAATCTAGTCTTGAGAGAGAATCCTAAAAATCAATCACATAGAGAGTGAAAGGGGAAGTTTGAACCCAACTGGCTGGGTCCCTTTGTAATCACTACTAATTTTGGCTCTAGTGCCTATCAACTCTCAACAACTAAAGGATAACAGCTCTAAGAACCAATCAATGTTCTCCATCTAAAGAAATTATACGCCTAAGGCATTCAGTCTATGGTAAAATGTCTTGAAAAAATCTTTAAAATTGGAAAAAGTCCTTAAAAAAATGAACATCTTGGTGACAACCTAGCAATGGCCGCCTTGATGATTCACAAAAAAATTTAAAAAATATCAAAAGTACAAAAAAATAGAAAAAATGAAAAATAAAAAAAAATGAGAAAAAGAAAAAGTGCCTTGGTGAAAACCTGGAAACAGGTGCCTTGGTAGCAAACATAGAATCTCTACCAAGATGGTGAAAACCCAGCAAATAGGCACCACTTGTTTCAAAATGCTCCATCTATCAGTGCAATCTTGGTCTTTCCCAGCTTTCAGTCCTGCTTTAGTTTGTACATATCTCCTGGTTTCCACATTCCTATTTTTAATAAGTCAGTCTGTACACCAATTGGTTCAAGTGTTTGTATCCTATCAATTTTAACACTTGGGGGCAATCAAAGTCATATCCTATGGCCTCCAATGTATCTTAGACATATCATATCCAGTCAGAGTTCTTTGAAGCTTCATCCGAGTCAGTCAGTCTATCTCATCTCCAAAAAGGATTTTGCATCTACAACAATGCAATCAAATATCAAACACAAACTGAAAACAATATATGATTTTTACATGCTTTTATCTCCTTGTATGCTTACTGATTCACATTGAGATTTTTGAATATTTTGTTCCCACGAGCTCTTCGATGATGTCCTTTATAGGATTTAGAGAGTGATGAATGGGGGCATAATCTTTTCTTTGTTTTCTTCTTATATGTGAAAATCTAACAACTTTGGAAATTCTGGATTGAAATGGTGTCCATCTGTAAGAGCCTCTATCTTGAATTGGATGGCCATGAGTACCTCAACCATTGATACTCAAAAAATTAAAGGAAGTTTGATCTAACTATTGTCTTTTTGAGTGAGTTCTTTCTCCTACTGTGAAACGTGATCTTACCTAAGGATGTGAACGATAAAGGGTCACTATGGGTAGTTCACATTGGATTTAGAATGATCTCTTGAATGATTGATGTGTTTGTAATGCAAGACATATTTTGGTCATCATGACATTTATGTTTTGATGCTTATACAAATTGCTATATCAAAATGGACATGATATTCAGGTCATCCTGGCGTTTGTGCCTTGGTGCTTATATCTAATCTGACATTCCAAAAATAAAATCAATATTCATATGTCCATGGTTGCCTAACCAGTGGGTGTTGTATTGATTCTTGTGCATACAAATCGATATTCATATGTCTATGGTTTCCTAACTAGTACACATTGTATTGATTTATCCAGTTACCTAAAAAAATTCAATGATGAGAATGACCGACACATGATCAATGACTAGGTCCTAGGTCTTAGGTTGCATTTTACTTTGCATGTTTCTTTGCATTTTGCATGTTTGCATGATCTCACAATGGCTAAAAAAACTTCAATGCTTAAACAATTCTTCAATTGTCTCTTCAAATCTAACAAGAGCTGACACCTAACTCAAAGGTCTCTTCATAGAATCACAAGTAGTTATCCTCCTGGGTTAAACATCCTTTTCACATAAGATTGAGTACTTGTTTTCATCAATTCCTGTGAAACATATCATGTGTATCATTTCATTTATATCTCATAATCATCTGTTGCATTACAATTCATCCATGTGCATAAACATAAATCATACATACATCTTTCCATAATCAAATACATTTGCATAACATCCATACATATGAAAGAAATCATTGCATTTCATTAATCCATACATTCATTCTACACTACCCATAGCATAAACATCACATGATATCATCATAAATCAAAACATGACAAGTACACATGAAGTCATAAACAAAATATCGATCTCATATATATATATATATCAAAAATCTCAAACTAGTTAGGGGTACACTACTGGCATAGTATACAAAAGAATGAGCTCATGTGAGCTATCAAAGTCAGAATAGTATCAAAATCAAGGGATCAAAAGAGTATTAGAACATATCAACATAGATTAGCTATCAGCCTACTCCTCTGCATCTGGTGGAGGAGGTGGTGGTGCCTCTGGTACTACCTCTACTCTAGGTGCTCTGGCTCCCTCTGAGGCCATCATGTACTGGGAGTATGTAGGGACTCTCTGCACAATAGGGACAACTATATAATATGTGGACACATAGTATGCTACCCGTGAGGTCTGATGAATCACTCTACCTATAATCTATGTACCTCTGCATGAAGCTTAGTGCATTTTCTATCTACCTCTAAATATCTCTCCTCCCACCGAGCACTGCGAACCTTCAGGTCCCTGACCTATAATCTAAGTCATCTAATAGTCTCCTGTGGAGTAAGAGGAATAGTAGGATCAGCATCAGTTGCTAGCATCTCAGTATCTGGGGTAACCTGCTCAGTGGTCTCTGCTCTTTGCACCTTATGGCATCTAATCTCAGCACCTAAATCAAAACCTATGTCATCCTATAATGGATCGGGGCCATCACCACCTACAACCTGCTCAATTGCCAGTACCTCATTAGCTGTACCAACACCACCTAAAGTACTGCCTTCTCTCCTAGTCTATCTCTATGCACCTGTGGCTCTACCTATTGTAGAAGTAGTGGGATGGTATCAACTCTGTAGGATCTGAGAACATGTGGATAGGATGGTCAACAAGCTAGGCAATGAATCCATCTATAACTCTAGCATCAAGTACCTCTGGTCTGTACTCCCAATCTCTACCAATGATGCCATTGTACTCCTATGAACACAAAGCATAAGAGAGCCTCATGGTCCATCTGAGTCCAAGCTCACAAGCTATCCAAGCATATGTATCATAATCCTTCGTTGCATCCCGCACTTGTCCATACTGCCGCCACACCCTGGTGATAATGAGTCTCTCTAAAGTGGAGGGTGACCTCCTGATCAGTATGCGGCTCTAAAAGAAGAAACTAAACTACTCTCATGTAGTAGGCCAAGGCTCCATACCCACATATGGCATCCATCGAATAAAAGTCATATCATCAAGGCATCACATCCAATACTCTACATGGCCCATCTACCCCTGTATGACATATCTAGCATATATATATATCACAGGCTCTTGTGGCTACCTTTGTGAGGTACATACTGGTCTCAACACTGGGATATGCTCCCATGCCCAAATCTATAATACTAAAGCTCCAGCTACAAAAGATTTGCTCTCTTGATACACTACCTCATGCATCTCAGAGAACATATGTGCCAATAGATCCTAACCCCAAGCCAACTTAGAGGGATTCACCATCAGATGTGCAACCATCAAGGCCCAGCCCAAAAATAGACCGTTCTACTGATGGTCAGACATGATAATCCCTCCTATCATCCCAGCAATAATACACTCTAGTCAGTGCATCTATCCATAATGCTTTACTAAGGTCTCCCAAGAAATAGAGGCAGTCATCTCCAAAGAGACGTCTAAATGCTAATAGACCTGAGTTCCCTGAACTCACATACTCTAGACGTCATCCTACATGGAATGGAATGTGCAGTATACGATACACATCCTTTGGGGTCACAGTAATCTCCCCCATTGGTAAATGGAAGGTTTGTGTCTTTGAATGAAATCACTCTATCAAAGCAGACAAAATTCTATGATTTACCCTAATCTTGGGTAAATGTATGAGATACTCAAAGCCATGGGATGCAAGGTGTACCCTCATTGGGTCAGGTAGTGACACACATAGTCTCTAAGTGGCTGGGTGTGAAATGCGTACATGAACATTTGGATATATGACCTACACAGCACAGAAATAGGGAGTCCTATTAGTAATTTGATTACAAAATAGGTTACAAGTACAAGAATTGAGTAGTTCGCTATTTCAAAAGGTAGGTTAAAAGGTCAGCATTTAGGCTACAGAATTAGAAAATTCAAAATTTGGACCAAACAATGCATTTTTGGCTTGCTATTTTTCATACAACACTTCAGACTGGCATGGAAAGTCGTACAAGTTTCTAAATCATACCATATGACAAAGCATAGTGGCACGACACTGTATCCCTCATCGTACAAGTTATGAGGGACCTGATGAAATGTTGTACTACTCTTGGGACCCTCTGATATGAGTCTTGGGGGTTAATGAAATGAAAAACTATCTACAGTTCAAAAGTCGTACGAGTCTTGCTAGAGAGTTGTATGAGTTTTCATGCATTCAAATTTTCAAAATTGAAAAGCGTACAAAAAATGCTAAAAATGCTATAAATCATGGAAAAATTGAACTTTTAACAAAGCACAAAGGTCCACCTACCGAATGTCCATACTGACAGGGTCTCTGGTGTCTCCGGCTATGCTCAAATTGGTGTGAACTCATAGGTACCTTCATCTTCACCATTTTCTTGCTCAGAGGGCTCCACAAGGTTTCTAAAGTCAAAAGGTTGAAATGAATTGAAAATGACCCTTTCGACCTTTATATAGCTTTTGACCTAATTTTTAAAAGTGCTCCATTTTTCATGAAAATTTCTCCCCTAGCTAATTTTGATGTTCTAAACCCATTTTCGGGATTAAAATCAAAATTTGAGATCATTTACTATGTCACAATCATGATTTAAAAATTTTCAGACCTAGGACAGTCTACTGCTTACATTATCGACCTTTGATCTTTGTAGAAATCCAATATTCAACTTAACTGATTATCTTACATCAAGCTATCAAAATTTCAACTTGGTCAACTATGGTCAACTCATGGTTTCACCTAGTCAAACTTGGTCTCCAGGACCTCCAAATGATGTAGAATGCATTCTCGAACGTGAATCACCATTCCTCAAATCAATTAACATGCTTCTAAACTATAACGTTGACTTTTCTTGTCAGATTTCAATTTTAATCCCGAAGGGGGCATGGTATTGCACATCATTCAAAGTCTATAATCTAAATCTGAAATCATGTCTTTCCTCAGTAATCAAGACAACAACCACATCTAGTTGATGATTCATCAAAAGACCTCATCACTTGGGGAAAATCAATCATCGCTTGGGGCATATCAGATTCATCAAGATCCATATCAATCTGGTATTCTCTTAATCTTGTAAATTATATCAATTTTTTGTAACCATCAATTCATTAGTGTTATTTCCTTGGTTCTTCGTAACTGAAGGGTTCGGATGTGATACCAATATGATTCTTATTGACAATCGGGTCTAGAATCGGTCACTCACTTCTTCGCAATCATAAGGTTTAGAATCAGGCATTTTGACACTTCTTCGCAATCATCGGTTCAGTGCTATTATAGTTAACATTATCTTTGGTCATCCAGGACCTAATATCTTTGAATCTTTCAATCAATTTATGTCTCATATCACAATTTTTGTTTCATATCAATTTCAATTTCCAACAGCAGATTCTTTATCAAACAAAGACTATCTTTGAACCACTGCACTTCGCACAGTAATTCAAAGAGGGGCAAAATGTAATACCCCAAAAATGGGCTATAGGTTCATTAACCTCTCGCATCTTCAAATCGAATGAAATCGACATCAAAGTCCTAACCTAAGGCACATCGACACATTGTCAAATCTTTATTGATTATCCTAAATTCTGCATCAAGGAATATTCCTTATTCCTATTTATTGTAATTATCTTTAATTTAATGATTATTTGGTGATAAATCTTATTTATCTTAAAGTTTGATTAATTGAATATTCTAAATATTTAATTAATTAGATTTAATACTTCCACTTAATTATTTAATTAGATTTATTCCTAAATTGTATTATTTAATTTTGACAATAAATCATTTATCCTATGACTAATTGATTAAATTCTTATTTAATTAATTAAAGTCAATTGTCAAATTTAATAATATAGTTTTTGAATAAAAGTTTGATTTAATAATTGATTGACCCATAAATCAATTGTTTTATTTTTAAATCAGTTAAGTTGAGGATAAATTACTTTATTTATTTATTTAATTCATAATTATTATGCACATTCAAAGAGCAGTTAAACTTTAAATTAGAATATCAATGCAAGTTGTCAACTTTTGGAAACTGAACATCTATTTTGAGTTCTAAGTTGATCTAAACTTCTGATTTGAGTTAAAAAGTTGTTTTTGCATGATTTTGAATGATTTTGTGAATTAATTATCTTTAATTCCTTGTTGACTCAAAAATCAACCTGAGTGATTTATGGCTTTTTCCATGCATCCCCAAAGCCCTAGATTTCTATAAAATCAAGGCTCAGCTCTTCATAATGCATCTCACAAGTTTGCATACTTACTCTGCCAAAAATCAATCCATGAATTTTCCCAATCACGTTGGTGAATTGACATCTGAAGAATTGAAGCTTCTTGCGAATCAACAACTTTTGTGAGATCAATCTTTTTTTCAATTCATTCTAGTTTCATATTTCATATCATTGTTAGCTTAATTTGCATATCATTTTTTCATATAGAATAGATTCATAATCAGTTTTCTATCATCATAAATTGCAAAAAAAACCAAAAATATAGATTAATTTGCATACATTCCATATCTAGATTTTGCATTCAAATCCTTCATTTAGGTGTCATCAAGGTCACTAATCTCGGTCTAATCTGAGAATACATACTCGCATCTACTAGAAGGTAGTAAATCATCTGGTTAGTTTAGTTTCCATTTCATTGCACGATTTTGATTTTAACTAACCTCTAATATTTTACTGAAGTGTTGTGTCTACAGCTAGGTACAAAATTCACACACACAGATCAAACCTCCATGATTGTATGCTTGGAATCCACCTTGAGGGAAGAATGAATATGAATCTTGAAGGAAGATCACACCACCATGATGGCTAGATCTAGGGTTTAAATGATGAATCTTGAATACTTGAACCAAATCCCTTCAATGGCTTGAAAGCTTGAATCCTTGATCTTCAATGGAGAACTTGGATGGAGAAGAGGACTTGAATGCTTGAATGGATGATTTCTTTAATGAATGCTTCCTTGATCACCTTGAGAGCTTGAGAGAGAAGATTGCAAAACTTGATGATGAAAATGAGAGAGGAAGGCCTCCTTTTATAGTGAACTAGGGCACAATCCTCTAGAGGGGCCACCTTGGAGAATTAAATCCCAATTAGGTCCCAAAATTTATAAAATATACCTAGATTAAATGCAATTGAAGGATTTACCATTCTGAAACCCGAAATAGCCAACCCAGAGGTGGGAAAAGAAATATCCCCGAAACCCGACACCCGAAAATCAAGAAATTTTGAAATTTGGATAGGGGGATCAAGGTCAAGCTCAAACTTGACTAGGTCAGGATCGAGGTCAATCCTAACTAGGTCAGGATAGAGGTCAACTTTGACCCCATAAGTTCAACTTTGACCTTATGGTCAAAAACCTCAGGATCCTAGCCCAAAATGTGAGGAAATGCAAATTGAAGTGAAAATCAGGGACAAATAGAAGTAGAATGAGGAGAACAAGTATCATCAAAGAAAAGAGCTAATTCAAGGTGCTTGACATGACCCAGACTACTCACTCAGAGGGCTAAACACTCTTAACATGGAAGTGCTTCCATTTTAAGATGATACATTAAGCCCCCACTTTAGCAAGAGTATGGACTTGATGCAAACTCTTGTTAAAGGAGAAGGAAGAAGAGATCCAAGTGGATTCTAAATGAGATAGAATGACACTTAGTTAGGGACACACACCCCCAGGCTAAGGATTATAACTTAACATATGCGCACAAGGGTGCAAAAAATGATAAGACACAAAAGAGGGGTTAGTACTAAAACAAACATAAGAAACCTTGCTAAGAAATATCTCTTATACTAATATCATATTTGGAAAGCTATCATAGAAGCATAAATGTTTACATAAGAAAGACAAGAGCAACACTATAAATAACATAGTTTCATGATCCAGTCCTACTAGCATGAAAGCGAAAAGAGAGAAAGGGAAAAGAGTGATTACCTTGCCTAGTAAGATACCCACCTTACCATGAATCACCTTGGAGGGAGAGCCCAATAGGTTCACCCATAAAATGTGCTTGCAATTGTAGTGCATCTTCTGATGGCTTTTGGAATACCCATATATCCACCTTCTTGTATCACTAAGAATATGAAATGCATGTCTCCTCAGGATTTAGCAACTTATGTGTGTTACCTTCGAAAGATTTAGCAACTTATGTGTGTTACCTTCCAAAATTTAGCATATTGAGAAATTTGAAAAATGTGTGTCTCCTCAGGATTTAGCAACTTATGTGCATTACCATCAGAAGATTTAGCATATAAATGCCTGTCTTTTTAGGATTTAGCAACTTATGTGCGTTACCTTCCAAGATTTAGCATATAACTTAAAATAAAAAACTATAGTACAAGGGAGACCCTATATATGCCCCCCTCCTTAATATGGAAAAAAATACTATTTTGACATGTTAAGCAAAGAAAAGAACAAGGATAAAGCCTTTCCTTAGCGTCAAGACAATATCCATAGACAACACCTAGTCCAAGCCAAGAAGGTCACAGCTCCTATGAGGCCATGGAAGGGACAAATGTAAAGAGATATCATGCAAGAAGTGAAAAGAAAGTAACCCTTATGAGGAATAGCACACTTTTTAGTTTCTAGGGTGAGAGATATATCAATCGTGAAAACCCAATGTCAAACAATAAAACAGGTTGTTATCAAGGACATAGATCCTCAATGCAAACCAAAATTTTCATGTATGATTGGATATCACATAATAGATAAATACTACTTACCCAAGGAAAAAGGTGAATCCCGAAAAGATAGAAAAGGAGATGGCATCCTTGCCCCCCAAGTGTTGGAACAAATATGGAAGAGGATACCTACTTCACAATGCAAGGAGATATCCTGTTTACAACAATGTACACCATATTCTTAGCGAGGGATGTTGACCCCTACATCCAAGAATATAGATAATCATGAAAAGGATATGTCACTCATGGAAAAGGATCCTCAAGTAAGAGAGATCTTATCAACAAGACCCCCATCATAGAGGAGTGCTTTAGATAAAATATCTTCTTTCAAAGGTAGGAACAAAGATTCAATCATCAAGCCCCTTATAAACAAGAGGAAAAGGAATCTTTTAAATGAGGGAAACAACTCTAACACCAAAGCAAGAGTGAGAGTTTATAAATAACATAATTTGCAAAATAGATAAGAAGTGATGACTTAGGACAATAACTTCTCATATAAGAAGATTATCCATAGTCAAAACATCTATCAATATATTAAAATAATATTGCAATATAAACAAATACCATTAAGCTAAGGAAAGCAATTCCCTAGACAAAGAGAAATAAGGAAGTACCTTGCCCCCCAGGGGTAGAGACAAGGGATACCTTCACAAAATGAATGTCTTAGAAAATATAACTTGAAAAGAAATAGAGCCTATGGATGATTAAAAACATAATGCAAAACCATAGAAAAATAGGAGAGAAAGAATACCAATTAAGCTCAATATATAATATATACTAAAAGCCTAATGGATCCTAGGAGACTGGATGAAGATACACCTCTTTCCCCCTAGTCATGAGACAAGAGGGGAAGAACATCTACATTATATCTAAAGGAGGGGAATCCCCTATATCAAATTTATGAAGGAATTGTAAAACTACATGAGAGTGAGATATAATTCCTAAAGTAGCTCTTTCTCTAACATATAACTTGAAATGTTTACAATTAGCAAGTAAATATTTGTTACTATAATGAAAATGACATTTGTATTTGTATAGAGCATCTATCGACATAGGTCTAAAGATTTCTTTCTTGGAATTCATTAGCTCAACATACACCTTCTTAGTGACTTCTTGATGAGTATTAAGGTTATCTAAAATAGGTGTTGGGAGAATAATTTGAAGAGGAGGACGATGATCAACACCACCTACCATGACTTGAGATTTTGAACAACCAACACCATACATATCCGGTTTAGGGGGTATATGAACTGGAAATCTAATACCATGCTCATTAAATCCTAGCCCTAAACCTTTATAACCTTGTTTAGTCACCATATTATATGCAGTAGTGTACATATTATGTAAAGCTTCTATAGGAGGTGATTGTTTATCATGTTCATAGTAAAGGTTTCATAAGGTGGGATAATAGGTTTTGAAGAAGTTTCTTTACCCTTTCCATTAATATCATCATGAATTAGAGGAGAAGGTAAATCAAAGAAATCTTGAATATCCACATCCTGAACTATAGCTTGAATCCCATCATAAGTACAGGAAGAGCAAGGATTAACAGATGGAGAATTAGGTATCAAATTAGGATTAGGATTGATAGGATTAGGATTAGGATTAGGAAGATTAGGAGATGGTGTATCATCTACCAAATTCTTCACATAATACAAAAGATGAATAAGGCTACCACATAAATCTTTAATAAAAGTTTTGAATGTAGGTAGACTAGTGTTGGTCAACTTCACAAAAGCATAGGCAAGAGAAAAGTGAAGGGTCATCAACATAATGAAGTGAATGATACTCTCATAAACATTGTAGGTATTATAAAGAGATGCTAAAAGAAGAGTAATAAAGAACATAACCATGCACCAAAACATCTTAACAATCTCCATAGTAAATGCAAGAAATGTTTTTGTATTTTATTGAATATATAGATTTTTTTGTATTTTTGAGTTTTGAAATGCAAGAGCATAAACTAGATCTAATCTAAATGCAAGAAAGGATCTAAAATCTAACACAATAGGGCATCTAATTCCACAAAATAAAAGGAGAGTAAGTATGTCGGGTTCACCAAAATGAATAGGGGTAATTTGGAATCACCTCTATTGGATGGATAGATGTATGGGGGAAATATGAGATCTACTCCCAAATCCAAATTCCCAAAGGAGAGATCTGATTTGATCAACCAAGAGGTTAATGCACAATCGAATCAATCTATGAAGAATATGAAGGAGAGAGAAAAACCCTATGTTTCCCTATAAAGGAGTTATGCTTGAAATCTGAAATAATTGAAATACAAATACTAACCTCAAATTAGGGAAAATATGGAAAATGCTAATTTCTGATGTCTGTGTGTACTTTCGAGCAATTTTGCAATCTGTTTCGAACTGGAAATGCCGAGACAAAGAAAACCCAAAAATCTTTTGTCTTTTCGACAACATGTAGTCTTTGAACCTCATAAAAGGTCAAAGGCTACATTCTTTATTTGAAGGTCGATTCTGACTTTGTTCATAGATCCTGGAAGTTCACCAAAAATGGTATCCAAATCTATTCTCAGATCTAAAATTTTGCACATGTACCTACAAGAAAAAGAGGGTTTTTATTGTTTGTTTGGGGGGTTTGCCTTGGTCAAACCCTGGTTTGGAATCAACCCTAATATTGGAATTGAAATAAGAATGCTAGCAAGTAGTAGAAGTAGATCTAATAATGAAGCTATGCAATTCGATAGATATACAATTGTATTTGAAATGTAATCAAGTATGTTGATATGAAAGCTTGAACATAACATCAACAAATGTAGATCAAACCTCCATGATTGTATGCTTGGAATCCACCTTGAGGGAAGAATGAATATGAATCTTGAAGATGAATCAAAGGATCTTGAAGGAAGATCACACCACCATGATGGCTAGATCTAGGGTTTAAATGATGAATCTTGAATACTTGAACCAAATCCCTTCAATGGCTTGAATGCTTGAATCCTTGATCTTCAATGGAGAAATTGGATGGAGAAGAGGACTTGAATGCTTGAATGGATTCTTTCTTGAATGAATGCTTGCTTGATCACCTTGAGAGCTTGAGAGAGAAGATTGCAAAACTTGATGATGAAAATGAGAGAGGAAGGCCTCCTTTTATAGTGAACTAGGGCATAATACTCTAGAGGGGCCACCTTGGAGAATTAAATCCCAATTAGGTCCTAACCTTTAGAAAAGATACCTAGATTAAATGCAATTGAATTATTTACCATTCTGAAACCTGAAATAGCCAACTTGGAGGCAGGAAAAGAAAAATCCCCGAAACCCGACACCGAGAAATCAAGGAATTTTGAAATTTGGACAGGGGGGGTCAAGATCAAGCTCGAACCTTACTAGGTCAAGATCAAGTTTGATACTGACCAGGTCAAGGTAGAGGTTGAATTTGACCCCATAAGGTCAACTTTGACCTTATGGTCAAAAACGTTAGGATCATGGCCCAGAATGTGAGGAAATGCAGATTGAAGTGAAAATTAGGGACAGATAAAAGCAGAATGAGGAGAAAAAGTATGATCCAAGAAAAGAGTTGATTCAAGGTGCTTGACATGACCTAGATCACTCACTCAAAGGGCTAAATGTTCTTAACATGGAAGTGCTTCCATCTTAAGATGATACACCTTTATATATTGGTCATGCCATTTAATATTTTGAATCTGGATCAACTCTCTGTGTTGCAAGACATCTTTCCTAAGCTCATCCAAAGAATTGAGTTGCGTGACTCTTTTGATCTATATTGTGGTTGATCTAGATCGAGTTCCAATGATGTCCTAATATTCTTGTGTTCAAAATCTATAGGCATTACAACCTTCTTTCCATACACTATCTCAAAGGGTGTGTAACATGTGGTGGTTTTCCAAGTGGTCCTATAAGCCCAAACATGTTATGGTAGTCTTACAGCCCAATCCTTCTTATGTAGGTTCACTATTTTTGTCAAAATTGCCTCAATATCCCTATTTGTGACATCTTCTTGGCCATTATCTTGAGGGTGATATGGGGTCGACTTCTTATGCCTGGGATTATACTCATTAACCAAAGCTTCTATTAGGGTAGAAGTGAACTAAGGTCCTTGGTCTATTACAATCTCTCTAGGAACCCGAGATCTGGTGAAAATTCCTCATAAAGGAATTTGACAACTTTATTATCCCTAGCATGCCTCATAGGCTTTTCTTCAACCCACTTGGTTAGATAATTAGTAAAAATAAGGATGTAAGACTTACCATTTGATGGAGGATCAATCGGGCCTATAAAGTCCAGGCCCCATTTGTCAAAAGGGGTGACTACCACTTGAGGATATGAGGGAATCTCATCTGATCTAGTTGGTCTCCCCATCCTCTAGCACCTATCATATTTCTTTGTGTACTTGGTTGCATCCTTGTCGAGTGTGGGCTAGTAATAACTAGCATTCAAGATTTTCTTGGTTGTCCTTTTTGCAGCAAAATGTCCTTCACACTCATCATGTAAGGCATGAAATATGTCATAATTTTCCTCCTCCTATACACATCTCCTTATTACTTGGTCTGGCCCTGTATAAAACATGTAATCTGCAATCCAAGAGAAGCTAAAACTCTTTTCAACCAGCAATCTTTTCTCCTTTGGTGAGAAAAGAGGAGGAATCCTTCCCGCAACTAAGTAATTAGCTATATCTACATACCATGGATGGATAATGGTATGTGCAGGATCATGGTATGCCAAAAAGTGGCGTGTGAAAAATAAGTCCTGATTGATAGACTCTTTGTAAAACAACTATAACTTTCAAACAATATAACATTTTTTAAATCTGAAATATACATCACATTATATGCTTCACCTAATACAATAATAATATATAATTATTTCATTTTGATGAAGTTTAGACTAAGTTAAGGTGGTCAAACATGAGAGTTTTTATATTCAGGAAAATTTGTAGCAGAAAAATCATAATTAATTATTTACATGGAAAGAAAATACAAAAAAATATACATCACATCTGGACATGACTCTACTAATTTTATCTATAATCTTATAATAAAATATTATGATTTGATATTGTTTAATGTGGTCAGAGATACACCTACTTGTTATCTTTCTAGTCCTAATTGATAGACTTATTAAAAAATAACTATAACTTTCAAACTGTATAACATTTTTGAAATTGAAAACATGTGTCACATTCTATGCTTTTCCTACTACAAGAAAAATATTTTAAAAATGTCAATTTGATAAAGTTTAGAATAAGTTAACGTGGTCAGACATGAGTTTTTGTATCTAGAAAAGTTGTAGAAGAAAAATCATAATTAATTATTTACTTAGAAAAAAGTTACAAAAAAAAATGTGTCACATCCAGACATTAGTCTACTACTTATATCTAGAATCTTGGAAAAAAAAATTTATCATTTGATTATGTTTAAGGTGGTTAGACATACACCTACTTCTTATTTTTTTCCTGAAATTTTCATACTACTGCATTGAAATTTGAAATTTTCAAGATATAGAATAATTATTTTTTGAAAAAGGCCTAGTATCTTAGAAACTAAATTCAGTTTTTTACAGATTCTCTTGTTACATATTTTTTATGTAATATTTATAACTTGTTCAAATTTTTATGTCAACTTGCCTAAACCTGATTTTCTAAATTTTCATTGCCACTTAAGGGCCTAGTTTGGCATACCATGATCCTACACATACCCATAACTTGTATTGCAAATAAATTCTCATCAGGGAATGAATCTTCTATATGTGCAAAATTATCTTGTCTTTGTAATCTAGATAATAAATCAACAACCATATTGGCTTTACCTAGTTTATCCACAATGGTAATGTCAAATTCCTACATCAACAACAAGCACCTGGCTAACCTTCTTGTTATAGAAGTTTTATTCATGAGGTACTTGATTGTTGCATGATCAATATGGAAAAATATATTATAACCTCAAATGTAATTCCTAAATTTGTTAACTGCATAAATGAATGCCAGCTTTTCCTTCTCTGTGATAGTATAGTTGAATTCATCTCCCTACAATTTTTTGCTAATATAGTAGATGGCATGCTCAATTGACCCATCTTTCTGTTCCAAAACAACATAATTTGATGCATTTGTGTGAATATGGAATGAAAGTGACCAATCTGGACCTTTCAGAATACGTGCTTGTGTGAGGGCCATTTTAAGTGCAAGAAATGTCTTATCACATTCTTCTGTCCATTCAAATTCTGCATCTTTCTTTAATAGAACATTAAAAGGCCCCGCTATTTGACTAAAATCCTTAATGAATATTATGTATTATCCTGCATGACCAAGGGAACTGGTCAGGTCCTCTTTTTTAGAAGGAAAGGGTAAAATGGAGATATCTTCAATCTTAGAAGGATCCACTTGTATTCCTGTAGTAGGGATATAATGTCCAAGCACTGTTCCCTCCTACATCATCATGAAACATTTCTCTCTATTAAGTGAAATACTATGATCTTCGTAGCTCTGGAGTAATTTCTCCAAGTTATCCTTATCTTCTTCAAAAGTTGCAGTATACACAGTGAATTCATCCATATAAATTTTCATGTAGTCATATGAGATGTCAGAAAAGATACTAATCATAGCTCTTTGGAAGGTTACATGATCATTACAAAGGCCAAAGGGAAGCACTAAATAAGAAAATTTTCCCCAAGGATAGGTGAAGGTGCTATTCTCCTGATATTTTGGAGTAATCCTAATTTGATTATAGCCACTGAAACCATCAAGGAAAGAGAAGTACACTTTACTTGATAGGTTATCTAGCATTTGATCAATAAAAGGAAGAGGAAAATGATATTTCTTTGTTGCAGCTTTAAGCTCCCTATAATCCACCCACACTCTCCACTTACCCCCTTTCTTAGGCATAATAACCAATGGGGAGATCCACTAACAATTTGAAATTGGGTAGATAAACCTTGCATTCAACAAATTTTGCAACTCCTCTTTTACTATCTCCTTGAGAGCTAGGTTAACTCTTCTTTAGGGTTGTCTGACATGATTGAATTCATTATCAATGAATATTCAGTGTGTACATAATTTAGGATCCAACCCTTTCATATCACTATAGTCCCAAGTAAAAGGTTCCTTGTGGTTAGTTAGGATCTTAATTATGGACTCTTGTTACTCAACAGTGAGGCTATTGTTGACATTCAAAACTTTTCCTACAACAATATCTACTTGTGAGGTTAACTCTAACATGGAAAAATCAGACAAAATGGGCATCCTTATCTCATGAGGTAATAAGGTATGAAAGCAATCTTTTGTTGCAGGAAGGTGCACAAAAGTAGAAGAGGAGAGAATAGTTTGTAGTGAACATGGACTTTCCTCACATAAGGGATATTCAATACCATAATTATTTTGGATGACATTGTCCAAAATTTCATTCTCATCTTGCTAGTCAATAAAAGGTCCCCTTCTAGTCACCATTAGGTTCACCAAAAAATTAACTTCCTCTTCAACATATTCCCCTAAATCGGGCCAATCTGCTTGCTCAGTCTCAAGTTGATGTTGGGATGGAGCATAGAGAGTGATCTTTTTGGTGCTATAACCATTAGAGATGGTCATGTCTCTAGACCTACAACCTATATAGACATATGCATTTTATAACCAAGGTATTCCTAATATGACTGGATACCCTCCTAATGTTGTTTTTTGGGGACAACACCGTGAAATCCATATGGGTATCCCCATGAATCCAAGGTGACTACAAGGTCTTCTATGACTCCATCAAGTTTGACAGTGGAACTGTCAGCAAGATGAAGACATTAGGTGTAGTTCTTAAGTCTGAGATACTTAATTGCACCATAAGGTCTTTTGTCATCACATTTATGGAATCTTCAAGATCAACTAGAGCATTCTTAACTTGAATTCCATTAACAATGATCTCCACAATAGGACTACTATGGTCTAAGTATTTTGGGATGGTAAGATTTCCCAACATTAAATCAAAAAGTTGGCCTAAAATATGAACAGTTTGAGGGTCTCTCTTCTTCCTACCTGGATTCTTTAAACATGCCTCCTTGATATCCTATCTATAAATGGTAAATTCTTTTATGGCTTGGAACAAAGTTATCTTCACACATATATGCTTTAACTGCTCAATAATGTCAAATACAAGTTCTTCCCATGGTTGAAAATTTTCCTTTTCTAACCTCTTAGGAAAAGGAGGTGCTATTGGAGGTTGCAGGCAAGGGTTGTTTGGGAAATGACTCCTTATCTAGATTTTAACCATTTAGTATTTCTTGCTCACTTTCCTCAAATGGATCTTTGATAATTACAAGAGAAGTTGGGGTCGACAAGACATTCCCTGATCTCATATTAATATTGTTAAGGGCATAGGCAGGCTATTGGTTAGGATCAACAGAGTAAACTTGTTGTTGTTGAGGCTTGATATTGGTATTAGATGTTGGCTGAGTTGGTAACTAACTTGGTTTAGGATTTGAATTCTGTATAATTGTAGGAGGTGGCATAATGGCCTGCTGTTGGGGTTGCTCAAGGTAACTAGTGGGTTGATTGGGCTATTTTTGTCCTCCCTTCCATTTATTAGGTTGTTGTCAACTCCCTTGAGAGGGTTTCCATTAGTTTTAGGGTTGTTTCCATTGATTTTAAGATAGAGGTTGTTGCCATTGATTTTGCTACAAAGGTATCCACCAGTTTTGTTGGGGACTAGGCCAAGGGTTATTCTCGTAAGGTTAGAAATATGGAGTATACTAGTTTTTCCCTTGATTATTATATGAGACAAAATATTGTAGGGGATCTTGATGCATACATTGTCTAGGGGGCCATGGCCTGCACTAAGAAACAAAGAACACTTTCTCATTATCTCCTTGAATTGGCTTAAACTCAGTGGGAGAATGGAGTACCTCCAGGTTGGCCAATAGCTTGCATCTAAAATCCTTCTTCTTCTATCTGCAATGAGGGAAAAATTAAGCCATCATTGCTTCTGCTTCATCTTTCTTCCACCGATCTTGCATGGTGTCTAGTTGGGGGGTGACCCCACAATAGTGGGTTACACTTTTTTAGACATGCTGATTTTTGCTGAAATAACAGATTTTTAATAAAATGTGATAATTTAAGCATTGAGTGGTTCCATTTGAAGGAATTAATTACAAATGGTTATCTCAAAGCCTCTTAGATAAAAAAATATTGATATAACATCTATACTCCTCATTCATACCTACAATGGATTCTCCTTCACACCTATTAAAATGCTGACAAAAAAGCACTTTGACTTTATCTTTTGGTAGATCAAATGAATCCATTTGAAAAAACTATCTATGTATTAAGGTACTACTAATAAGAACTTTTCTAATGATTACAATTTTAATATATATTAAATTATTATAAATTTATATTTTTAGTTTTACTAAACATAAATTTTTCATTATATGTCTACCTCTATGTTTGACACTTATGGAAAAATAGTAAATGAGAGAAAAAAAAGTCTAAAAATATCTATGCCCTGGGTATTGAAGTTTTCTTTCTATAAAAAAAATTAAAAATGAAATTGGACAAATACACGACAAGTTATAAGCTATGTAGCCAAGGTATATCAAAATTATGGTTTAGTCAACTTCAAACGTTAATAAAATATGAAATAATCATGATAATGTCATTAAACCAATTGAATGACCTCTATATGGATGTTAAAAAACTAAATTTGAAAGAATCACATTGATATCTATTTTAGAAAAAAAGTTATGCTTTATGAAAATAATGTAACTCTTCGAAAATGACGTTTTCAACAACATAACAGTTTTCATGGGAGAAAGAAAAAACCATTCAAATAAATTTGAAAATAAGAATAAAAAATATATTTAGAATCTAGATATAAGATCTTAAAAGACTCTAATTTTCTTCATCTTTTGATTTCAAATAGTTTAACAAAAATATGTATCTGATTCTGAAAGTTTTTTTCAAAATGTAGAGTTTAGTGTCCGTTCAGGCAAAAAAGTGTAACCCACTATTGTGGGTTCACCCTGGGTAGTGACATTATTAATAATGTCCTTGAATTTTGACAAGGGATTCAAAATCTCTACCTTTGACACTCTAGAACCATTGGCTTTAAAAATAGAAGACTAGAACCCTCTTCCTTTCTTCACACATGCCCTTGAGTAAGTGAGACGAATTTTCTTAATATCATTCCACTCTCTCTGATTAATGTCCCCTCCTACCATGAGGTCCAACGCCTCCATGCAATTGTCATTAAATCCTCTTAGAAAGAGAAGTTTTTGGGACTCTTCATTCAACTGATGTATACTATTCTTCTACAGGCTGAACAAGAACCTTGAGAAATATTCTTCTAAAGTTTCATCCTCCTTTTGAGATATTTTAAAGATATCATCTCCTCTCATATTATTACCCCTACAATATTCTTTATATTTTTCCAAGAACAGTGTCTTGAGACCATCCCGAGTAGTTGCTTCATCTGCTCCCAATCCCATGAACCACCTCAAAGCTGACTCTTTAAGGGTAGAAGGGAACAATATTAGCCTATGAGCATTTGTGGAATAATAAAAAATTCTACAAAGGATATCAAATTCAAATAGAAAGGTAATAGTATCCTCTTTGATCAGCCCATAGAACTTGGGAAGTGTTGAAGCAGGTATGTTCTTGAGATTATGATTGTCATGCAAGTCAGGGATTAGAAATGGAAAAGTAGGTGGAGCTTCCATTCTTGGTGGAGTTCTTAGATTTCTTACCTGAGTTCTTAGGTTGCCTCATTTCTGGTAAACTACAAGGGCTAGCTGAGCATTGTCTTGATTCTAGTTAAGGTTAATTATCTCGTCAAACAAGTGCAAGTTTGGGTTTGAGGAAGAAGAAGAAGGGGCTAGATTATGGTCAGCATCAACATAAAGTTCTTCTTCTTGGGGGATTTATTGTATAATTTATTTAGGAAGGAATCTTCCAAACTTGTCTCTTCTTCTATGCATATAGAAAATGTAAAACTAGACTATGAAAAAATCTAAATTTGTAAGATACAGATTAACTGCAAATTTAAACTTACAACTATCATGTATGCTACAGATTCTTAGTTCGACACCATCCCTATCAACGATGCCAAAAATGTAGTGATCTCAATTGGGTTTGTTAACTAGGAAAGAACATTCTCCTACTCAGTGATTGGACATCATATCTAGCAGCCAAAAATCCCTCTAAAAGGATCATTTAACTATCAACTTAGGGTTGCATAACTTGAAATGGATCAACACAATATATGCAGTAGTCTTCTGTAACAAACATGTATCATATTTCTAAGAACATGATGCTGGAAATGAACATGCAATAAAAAAATTTAACTCAAACTCAAGCAACACTTAAGCTATAGGAAATAAGAACTACTCAATGGTTGCAAGAATAGTCAATAGTTCTATATATCTATCAACTATAGGAACAGTCACAAAACTTCTACATAAAACCAAAATACAACTATCCTATTTGTTGAAAAGGAAAGAAGAGACACTTTCCTGAGTGGGCCCCCTGAGTCAGCGTCCTTAGAGAAAATACGGGCTAAACTTCAAACTTTAAAATTATATTATTGAATCAACATTGGAAAGTACATTGCTAGTAAAATGATTAACTCTTATAACTAGTAATACTTCTTGCTTCTTTTTTATTTTATATTATTTCTCTATCTATTTCCATCTATCACTATCACTTCGGTTGAAGGTCAAAGCTATTTATTTACAACTGAACTCGACTAACTTCTAACTAACTTATCCACTTAAGGTGGAAATCTTTTATTACAAATAGAACTCTCACAACTGACGGAGAGTGGGCAAAGGAAGGCTGAGTCAAATCGGCCAAGAAACATTAATGAAATTCTCCTTCTGGATTTTTAGATCATAAAGATACTTTCTACTAGATTTATGGAACACCTTCCTTCATGGTGAATGGATTTTTAACTACTCCATCCATTGTTCCGCACGTCTGTGACTAAATCGGTGTTTACCGAAACCATTGGGCAGCGGCCTAGTGGAGTGTAAATTTGCTCCTGGATCTTTGAGTTCTGCAGAAACAACTTATATTCCCGCAGAAAGGGATTAGCTTGACACATGAAATATACCAAATGATCATTATCCATATTCAATGCATCCATAGTTCATTAAATGCATGAAAACAACATTCCTCATATGGCTGTAGGAAAACAGACAGTAATAGCTACAAAAAGATAAAGTCTCAAAGGCACACATCACTTAGCAAAAAAGAAAGTAGTACTTATAAAAACTATAGCAAGGATCATTATAATAGATATGTTCCATTATAAACAACTAAGTATCATAATCCATGAAAAGGTTCTTATAGTTACTACTTAAAGTATGGAAAACCATATGAAAGTGTTGCTAAAACATAGTTTAAAACATGCCAAAATCAAGGCTCATCACTAAGAATATTGCTACCATCTACATATGATGGTTATGAAAAGATAAACAAAAGAAAACAACTTTAGAATGTGAAGTTGAGGAAGAACAACTAAAATTATTATAAAATAAGTAAAAGGTTGTGATCATTATAGATGAAATGTAAGTAAGCCCACTTCAATAAACATTCAAGGAATATATTTGGATCTAGAAAATCCTTGAATATATTACTAATCCTTTTAGATAAGATATATTTGGATGAATGTTAAATAATATCTTATTTTTTATTGTATCTTATGTAAAGTTATTCAATTGTTATTAGTGAGATGAAAATGATTGATTTATTAAAATAACTATGAAGATCTG
The DNA here is from genome assembly GCA_027943335.1 of Chamaecyparis obtusa. Classification (NCBI taxonomy): domain Eukaryota; kingdom Viridiplantae; phylum Streptophyta; class Pinopsida; order Cupressales; family Cupressaceae; genus Chamaecyparis; species Chamaecyparis obtusa. The sequence continues at coordinate 1,498,405 of BSBK01002196.1, forward strand.
AATTTACATTTTACACATGTTACTAATGCTACTAATATATCTATATTTTTAAAAAATCTATATAAGAGATGTGAGAGATTTCAAAATGTCTATTTTACATTCCATTTTTTTTTACATGAAATAAATACATAAAAATGAGATATCTTGCTAGTTTTTACATAAATTTTTCTATAAATGTGAAGTTGAAGAAGAGAGACCAAAATTATTAGAAAATAAATAAATGATTGATGAAGCTATTTCATTAAGTAGTCAAAGAGCAAGTTTGGATTTAAGAAATTCTCCAAATATATTATGAATTTTTTAAGTATGACATATTTTGATATATGTTTAATAATTTTATTATTCTTTATAATTTATGTTATTAGTAAGATCGAAATAATTAAATTGATTCAAAGTTTTAACTATTGCTAATTGTGTGAGAGGCGTTTCTATACAACCGTAGCGGAAGAGGAGGATACCAGCATGACATATTCGAAGGAATATGCCATGTACAAAATAAAGATTTAAAATCAGTTACAAACAAATAATCAAAAATAAAAAATAAAAAATAAAAAATAAAAAATCTAAAACCAAAAAATTAAAAAGCATTTTAGAATATTATTTAACGCATGGCACACACATTTAAATAAAATTAAAAAAAACTTTTGAATTGTTTTGGGCGTAGTGGGACCGTGGGGCCCCACGCGTTGCAAAGGCTGTCGGTACCGTGTTGTGCACTTGGCTGGCGGCAATCTGGCAGCGCCAGTGCCATGTGCATGGAAATTACCATGCACAAGACACTGGCGCTGCCAGCCTACCGGTAGTCAAGTGCACGGCACGGGTTGTGAAGCGATGGCCATTTAGGGTGGCATTTTTTATAAAAAAAAATTTTAATAATTTTTTTTTAAAACAAAATCAAAACGGACAGGAATACGAAGAGTTTTGAAAACTCTTCATTTTTAAAAATCATTGAATGGGAATATGAAGAGCTTGGCAAATGAAGAGTCACTCTTCTTTTATAAAAGAGTGCTCTTCATTTGCCAAGCTATTATTTTTTGTTTGCAGGGAGAGCACGAAATTTTCAGAGGAGATTTGAGAGATTTTGTGAGGATTTCATAGATTTCTTGTGAGGTTTTGGAGAGTAGGATTTGGAGAGATTTGGAGAGGAGGATTTGGAGAGAGGTTTGCAGTGTTCAAGCAATTTCTGGAAGTTCATCATTTAAAGGTAAATGTTTTCAATTTTTTGCATATAGTTTTATGTTATTTTATATAGTTTATATACTTTTATGTTGTTTTATATAGTTTAATATAAGTTTATGTTGTTTTATATTATTTTAATATTAGATCTAATATTGTTTTAATATTTGATCTACTTTAATATTTTTTTAATATTTTTAAATCTAATAATATTACATTATGGATATGCAATGATATATCCATAATGTAATATTTTAGATTAATATTGTTATTTAGTATTTTAGATTAATATTGTTATTTAGTATTTTAGATTAATATTGTTTTTTAGTATTTTAGATTAATATTGCTTTTTAGTATAGCTTTAAATTATAATTTGGAGTTGTTTAATAAACTTTAATATAGTTATTACATTTAATTTAGATAATCTCTTTTTTTAATTTAGTTATTACATTTAATTTAGATAATCTGTTTATTTGAGTTAGATAATCAATTTATTAGATTTAGAGAATCTGTTTATTCGATTTAATATTTAGATTTAATATTACATTATGGATGGCAATGCCGCCATACTCTAATATTTACTTTCAATATAAATTTAATTATTACATTTAATTTAGTTATTACATTTAAATAATCTATTTATTTAATTTACATAATCTATTTATTTAATTTAGTTATTACATTTAATTTAGATAATCTATTTATTTAATTTAGATAATCAGTTTATAAGATTTAGATAATTTGTTTATTAGATTTAATATTAATTATGGATGGCAATGCCGCCATACTCTAATATTTACTTTTAATTTAAATTTAGTAATTATTATTTGATTTAGATTATGTTTCACTATTATCACAATTAGTATTATTATTTGATTTAAATATTGCAATTACTAATTTTAATTTATTTGATTTGAATGTTACAAATAGGAATTAGATTAAATATATAAATTTAGGACATTTCCATTTCGAATATTACCTTTAATTGATTTATTTGCTTTAAATGTTACAATTAGTAATTTTGATATAAAATCTTACAATTACTAATTTAAGATTTATGATTTTTGTATAAATTGTTTTAGATTTATTTGATTTAAATGTTACAATTACTAAATTTTATTTGATTTAAATATTGTAATTAATAATTTTAATTTATTTGATTTAAATGTTACAAATAGGATTTAGATTAATTATATTTATTTTTTGTATAAATTAAGGAGATTTCCATTTAGAATATTACCTTTAGAATATTACATTTAGATTTCCATTTACAAAATTTATCACATTTACATGATAAATTTTCTAAATTTATCACATTTAGTTTTTGTATAAACTGTTATAGGGACTATATTTTAAAACTTAATTTATTAGTATTTTAATAGTTACTTTGAAATATTAGTTGTCTTTTTAATATGGATGGCAATACCGCCATATTAAAAGGTTATTACAAATTTAAATTATTAATTTGAAATATTACATTTCTTTTTCATGTGGATGGAAATGCCGCCATATTTGTATACATGTTTTTAATATGAATGTATAAGGTCTCATAATGTTAAAAATTTGATTTAGAAGTTGATTTTGTTTAATGACATTAATATTATATTTGTTTTGTTGCTATTTTCATACTTAATTTAAAATACAACATTTTGTTACTATTTTACTAAATATGGCAATGCCACAATATTTAGGTCTCCTATTATTTAAAATTAGATTTAATGAAATTGATTATGTTAATTATATTAATGAAATTAATGCAATTCATATAATCAATTGTTGTTTTAAAAAATTACATTTACATAATTTCATTTAAAAAATTAGATTTTGAAACTCATTTAATGAAACTGAATTTGTTAATTATAATTAATTTATGTTTCTATTATATCATTTTCACAATAATTTGAAATGATTTTGACAATAATTTGAAATTATTTTGGAATACCATATGATGACCGTCATTCAAGAATAGTTCCAATATCACCAGTCCAGAGGGGTAGAACCTTTCAGTTACCATTAAGGTTGGCATGGGCATTGACAATTCATAAATCTCAAGGACTAACTCTTTCTAGAGCCACAGTTGATATAGGCCCAAGAGAAAGAGCAGGATTGACATTTATAATTGTATCTCGTGTAAAGTCTCTAGAAGGCTTGAGAATCATGCCACCATTTACATATGACCACTATGAAAAAAGAAGACTGGGAAACAACTTTCCAATAGAAAAGAAAAAGAAATTAGACTCAAGTGTCTTGAAAATCAATGATGTACTGTAATGTTGTATTGCTATTAAATATTGCATTATTTATTAATCTCCTATTTTGTGTCATTATTGTTCTGAATTATCCTTATGCGATAAATTAGTATATCATATTTCAAAATCATGTTCTCTTGTTTAAATATGTATCATTAATATAATTTATATCATGTTTACAAACCTGACTTCTTCTTAATTTAAATATAAAAAATTCCACAAAATCATATATACTATTCCACAATAGGTAGCATCTAAAGTTTGAAATGGTAATGCAAAATGGTTATTCTGATTAATTCTATAAATTGGTGTTTGTTTAAAACTTTACAAGATACCATTCCACCTATGGTTGCCTTTGATAGAGAGTCCAACATCATGGTTACAAGCCCCTCTACTTCGGTGGCCTCAAATGATGTCTTTGAGAGTGAATTTGACAAGTGTATGCAAATCATTCAACAGTCATGCACAACTATAATAAAAGCTGTGGAGAATGCAATGTTATCAATTGACTATGTTGACGAACTAGATATAAAGTAGATGACAGATATTTTGAAAGTTTTGCATGAGACATCTACAAAAGTGGATGCATTTCCATCAATGATGAAAGAAATATACAGTGATCATTGTACAAATAAAGGTCACGATACCAACTTTATTGTTGAAGAATATGTGATGTACTTGCATCATTATGGAGAAATGTTATTGATTTAGATCGTTCTTACCTTGGCTTTCACACGTCTTAATTATCTAATGGTTGTAGTGGGACTTCTATTTCCCCTTTCATCTTTGTTTGTAACTTTCATGAACAAGATAGTGAATATATATTTTTTCCTATTCCCATCATGGTTACCCCTATAATTCCAACATTTTGTAACATGTTTTGTTGAACTCTGTATTTCTAATAATTATTTTTTTAATGAATGCACCGATTAAATGTGAGGAAATAAATATAGAGAACATCTGATTCATTACTATTTCTAACCTAACCCTGAACAATGTTAAAAAACTATACCAATACCTTTAACTATATTAAATAAACTATTAAAAGTTAATCTTCAATGGAAACTAAAATAAAACTGTATCTTAACCCATACCACGATGTTAAATTAACAACAATGATTACAATAATATGGTAACCATTCAAGTTAGTTATTACCATGTATATACCATTGACCGTACATTAAATTGTAACGTTATATGTGATACTAATGATAATTATCAAATTAATTTATCCTACTCCTAGCCGTAATGGTAACCCTAACCCCTTACCTTAATCTTTACCATTAATGTGAGAGGTACATGTCCAAAATTAATAGTACTTGAATGAGGTTAAAATTATAAACTAATTGTAACCCTTCTTGAGGCGCAAGTCAAAAATTATTAGTACTCCTAAGGTGCAAGTCCAAAATTAATAGCAACCCTTATAGTAACCATATACCTAACACTACATATGATTTAACCTGACTATATACCGTACATCGTAATACTACATACAACCTTAAATTAATCCTAACCCTAACCCTAATGTTCAATAGCCTAATTGTACTCCTAAGGTTAAAATTATAATGGTAAACATGGCGGTTATACTAACCCTTAATATGATACTATTCCTAACTATAAACATAGAATCCTATCCCTAATCATAACCCTAACCCTAACTCTAATATTTTATCATTAAAATTCTAATTACTTATTTATGTCATACACCTAAGGTGAGAATTTAATCCTAATCGAAACAATAACCGTGTCATTTACCATTGGTCAAAAGATAACCATAACGGTTATACTAACCCTTAATAGGTTAAACCATAACCCTATTTGTAACCATAACCATATCCTTTACCATAGGTCAAATACTAAGTATAATTGTTATACTAACTCCATTCACAAACATAACCATGTCCTTTACCATAGGTCAAATGCTAACCACTATTTTGATTATACTAACCCTTAATAGGTTAAACCATAACCCATCACTAAAACTTCAATTAACACTACATATAAACCCCATCAATATTACTAATTTTACCATTCACCGTATTTGTCATACTAAACTTAACCAATATTTTAACCATAATCTTAACCATAACCCATCACTAACCCTACAAGACACACTACATATGAACCCCAAATGAGTTTAGAATTGATGAAGTTTCTCTTTTCACCCTTACTAGGCTATACCATAATCCTATTTCTAACCATAACCCTCTCATTTAGCATAGGTTAAATGCTAAGTATAATGGTTATAATAACCCTTAATAGGTTAAACCACCCAACAATATTACTAATTTCACCATTCACCATATTTGTCATACTAACCTTAACCAATACTACAACCCTAATCGTAACTATAACCCATTAGTAACCCTACAAGAAATACTACATGTGAACCCCAAATCATATGTCTAATTTGATTGTTGATCCTATTTTTCGTAGTAACCTTAACCAATATTTTAACCCTAATTGTAATAACCCATCAATAACCCTATAAGAAACACTACATGTGAACCCCAAATCATATGACTAATTTGACTATTGATCCTATTTTTCATAGTAACCCTAACCAATATTTTAATCCTAATCATAACCATAGCCCATCACTAACCCTACAAGAAACACTACATATCAACCCCAAATCATATTATTGATTTGACTGTTCATCCTATTTTTCATACTAACCTGCATGAATATTTTAACCCTAATACCAATCCAAACCGAACACTGTGCATCACATCATTAACCCATGATTAACCCTCATGAAATAACTAAATATGATACTAATCATAACTCTAATTGTAACCCTAACCCTAACTGTAACATACTCTTACTTGAAGCATAAATCTTAATTTTAAATATCCTATTAACCTAAACTCTCACCCTATCGATAACCCTAACCCTACCACTAACTCTTACTCGAACCCTAAGTCATAACACAAAATAACCTACTAAACCCTAACTCTTACCCAATGTCAACTTATTATAATAATTTATAATTTTAAAAAATATATATACTATTTTTTCATTTTAACCCTAATACCAATCCAAACTGAACACTATGCATCACATCATTAACCCACGATTAACCCTCATGAAATAACTAAATATGATACTAATCATAACTCTAATCGTAACCCTAATCCTAACTGTAACATACTCTTACTTGAAGCATAAATCATAACGTTAAATATCCTATTAATCTAAACTCTCACCCTATCGATAACCGTAACCCTTCCACTAACTCTTAGTCGAATCCTAAATCATAAGACAAAATGACCTACTAAACCCTAAATCTTACCCAATGTCAACTTATTATAATAGTTTATCATTATATATATATATATATATATATATATATATATATATATATATATATATATATATACTATTTTTTTATTTTAACCCTAATACTAATCCAAACTAAACACTGTGCATCACATCATTAACCCATGATTAACTCTCATGAAATAACTAAATATGATACTAATCATAACTCTAATCCTAACCCTAACCCTAACTGTAACATACTCTAACTTGAAGCATAAATCATAACGTTAAATATCCTATTAACCTGAACTCTCACCCTATCGATAACCCTAACCCTACCACTAACTCTAAGTCATAACATAAAATGACCTGCTAAACCCTAACTCTTACCTGATGTCAACTTATTATAATAATTTATAATTTAAAAAAATATATATATACTATTTTTTATTTTAACCCTAATACTAATCCAAACTGAACACTGTGCATCACATCATTAACCCACAATCAACCCTCATAAAATAACTAAATATGATACTAATCATAACTCTAATCATAACCCTAACCCTAACTGTAACGTACTCTTACTTGAAGCATAAATCATAACATTAAATATCCTATTAACCCAAACTCTCACCCTATCAATAACCCTAACCCTACCACTAACTCTTACTCGAACCCAAAATGACCTACTAAACCCTAACTCTTACTTGATGTCAACTTATTATGATAATTTATAATTTTATAATATATATATATATACACTATTTTTTTATTTTAACCCTAATACTAATCCAAACTGAACAATGTGCATCACATCCTTAACCCATGATTAACCCTCATGAAATAACTAAATATGATACTAATCATAACTCTAATCGTAACGTTAAATATCCTATTAACCTGAACTCTCACCCTATCAATAACCCTAACCCTACCAGTAACTCTTACTCAAACCCTAAGTCATAACACAAAATGACCTACTAAACCTTAAAACGTAAAATATCTACTATGTTGCCCTAGGACTGCCACTAGCTTATATATATTTATATATATAATACGCTGAGAGTAATCCTTCTTGAGGCACCTATTTTCTTTAAGTTGCAAGGTGCAATAGGCACCTCAAAAGGATTACTCTCAGCGTATTATATATATATATATATATATATATATATATATATATATATATATATATAAGCTAGTAATACCTCTATCTAAAATATATAGAAAAATATCATTTTTACAATTTTGTTTTTTAATTAAATTTATAATTTTAAATAAAATATATACATGAAAATGAGATCTCTTTTAAAGAGATTCTTATGCTAGAGTGCTTTGTAAGTGGCCCTTGCAATAGGGAATGCTATATATGAATTTGTGTTCTTTGCATTCACCATTGTTTAAAATAAGTTGTAAGAATATGTAATTTACAGTGTCACAGTTTTCTTGTTGAGGAAATTGTTAGGATTAACAAGGCAGAAATAACAATTATGTGCAAATATAACTAATATTAGAAAATAATAAACCACACAGAATAGAACACAATGGCACACAGATTTAACGTGGTTCACCCAATCCCTGGGCTACGTCCACCAACAGCAAGTCCAATATTATTATTATCCAGTGATTACAACCTGATTACAATCCGTAATCCCTTACAGCCCAACTCTGCCGCAAGTACTAAAATCATACATTTTAAAATCCCTAACCCTAAGCCATATTATACAATATTTTTCCCGCTTTAGGGTTAGAATGAGTTATAAGTAGTCGGCCCAAATAACCGAAAAAAGTAGTCGGCCCGAACCCCGGCGAGGTCGGGAGGAAAAGTGTACAGTACTTTCCTGGATAGTACTTTCCTGATTAGTCACCACAAGCTAACAATCTCCCACTTGGTGACTGATCAGTATCCACACTATACTAAAAAACCTCCCACTTGGAGACTGATCCTGTAGCAATACCGCTACCCACATGAGGCTCCCACTGGATTGAACCACCTTGGACTCAGTTGTTCCTTTATTTTGTTCAGTCTAAAAGACCAACTGAAGCTGAACATGAGTTCAACTTCTCCCTTGTTACTACCTTGGTAAACATATCTGCTGGATTATCATCAGTATGAATCTTTTCCAGCCTTAACTGTCCATCATCCAAAACTGATCGAATGAAATGGTACTGCAACTGTATGTGTTTTGTCTTTGAGTGCAAAGCAGAATTCTTTGCAAGATGAATGGCACTTTGGCTATCTGTATGTAGAAAATTATCCTTTTGTGGATGTCCCAATTCTTCCATGAAGAATTGAAGCCATATCATCTCCTTGGCTGCCTCTGTAGCAGCAACATACTCTGCCTCTGTAGTGGATAAAGCAACCACTTTTTGTAGTCGAGAAATCCAACTCACTGCTGTCCCACCAACAGTAAATATATAACCTGTAGTACTCCGCCTGCTATCTATATCTCCTGCCAAATCTGAGTCAACATAGCCTTGTACAGTAGTAGTAGAACCCCCAAAGTGTAAACACTTACTGGATGTGCCTCTCAAATATCTGAGAATCCATTTGACTGCATTCCAATGCTCAATACCAGGGTTACTCATATAACGGCTAACGACTCCCACTGCGTGTGCAATATCTGGTCTAGTACATACCATAGCATACATTAAGCTCCCTACAGCTGAAGCATAAGGTACCTTAGACATTTTAGTCTCTTCTTCTGGTGTCTTGGGACACATATCCTTAGTCAATTTCAAATGACCAGGCAAAGGTGTGCTGACAGCTTTGGCATTTTCCATAGAGAAACGTTGCAACACCTTCTCAATATAATCAGCCTGAGATAGAGACAATTTCCTATTTTTCCTATCTCTACAAATTTTCATACCAAGGATTTGTTTTGCTGCCCCCAAATCCTTCATAGCAAAAGATTTTGCTAACTGTTGTTTCAACCCCTTAATGTGATCCATGTTAGACCCAGCTACAAGCATATCATCAACATATAAACATAAAATAATGTAGCTGTCATCATCCAACCTCTTAAAATAAACACAATGGTCAGAATGACACCGACTATATCCATGCCCATTCATAAAAGTGTCAAATTTAATATACCATTGCCGAGGTGCTTGCTTCAAGCCATATAAATTTTTCTGCAATCTGCACACCAAATTCTCCTTACCCTTGACCTCAAATCCTTGTGGCTGAACCATATATATTTCTTCATCCAAATCACCATGAAGAAAGGCTGTTTTAACATCAAGCTGCTCTAAATGCAAATCTTCAGTAGCCACAATACTTAAAACAGTACGAATAGAAGTCATTTTAACAACTGGAGAAAATATCTCATCAAAATCAATACCATGTTTCTGTGCAAATCCTTTTACAACTAATCTGGCTTTAAATCTTTTCGTACCTCCATCCTCTTCTTTGATCCTGTAAACCCACTTATTCTGTAAAGCCCTTTTACCTGCAGGTAACTTACATAAATCCCATGTCTGATTTTTCAGCAAAGAGTCCATTTCATCTATCATTGCAGACTCCCACTGAAGCTTTGTATCCACCTGCACAACTTCATTATAACATTCAGGTTCACCAGCATCTGTTAACAGAATAGAATACAAAGATGGAGAAAATCTTTCTGGAGGTCTACTTAGCCTTGTTGACCGTCTAACACTCACTGGGGTGTGTGGTATTTGTTGTTGCTGTTGTTGCGGAGCATAAGGAACTACTGGAACATGAACTTGTGGAGTATCATCCAGTACTACATAGTCATTTTCTTTCTTCTCATGCTGCAGCAACAGATCTTTGTACAATACTTTCTCATTGAATATGACATCCCTGCTTCTTACAATTTTATGATTTTCAAAATCCCAAAGCCTATAACCAAATTCATCAATGCCATACCCAACAAATACACATTTCTTTGACTTAGCTTCCAGCTTGGTTCTATTTTCAGAATCTATAAGTGCAAAAGCTTCACAACCAAAGGTTTTGAGAAAAGAATAACTCACCTTCTTACCACTCCATGCTTCCTCTGGAATACCACAGTCCAAAGGAGTAGAGGGGCCTCTATTGATTAAATAAATAGCAGTGTTCACTGCCTCTGCCCACATATTTTTGGGTAGCCTAGCATGCAACCTCATACTCCTTGCACGCTCCATTATTGTCCTGTTCATGCGTTCAGCCACTCCATTTTCTTGTGGAGTCCTTGGTACAGTTTTCTGCCTACGAATACCATTAGAGGAACAATATTCTTCAAATTCTGTGCTGCAATACTCACCACCATTATCAGATCTGAGACATTTTAACTTTTTACCAGTCTCAGTCTCAACCAAGCATTTCCATTTCTTAAAAGTTTGAAATACATCAGATTTCTGTCTAAGGAAATAAATCCATACTTTTCTTGTTGCATCATCTATAAATGTAACATAATACAGAGAGCCACCAAGGGAAGATACCTGAGCTGGTCCCCATACATCTGTATGCACAAGCTCTAATCTCTCATTTTTCTTTTCCTTCCCACTCTTCACAAAACTAACTCTCTTTTGTTTTCCATAAACACAACTTTCACAGAAATCCATATTGACACATTTCAGACCAGGTAAAACTTTCTTTGAATGAAGTAATTTCATACCTTTTTCACTCATGTGCCCGAGTCTATTGTGCCACAGTGCTGTGTCAAAATCTACAGCAACAGTTTGATGTTCTTCCTGCTCAACTGCAGCCACTGTTCCTGAGCATTCATTATCTTCTGAAACAATTAAAGTAGAAGGAACAGTATGACCTGTACAAAGATATAAGGTGCCTACTTTCACACCTTTTGCTACTACTAAGGAACCTTTTGAAACCTTCCAATTTTTATCATTAAAAGTAACTGTGCAACCTTCATCACCCAGTTGCCCTGCTGAAATTAAATTTCTACTCAGCCTTGAAACATGTCTTACCTCTTGTAGTAGCCAATGATTCCCATTCTGCAACTTAATCTTAATTTTTCCCTTTCCAACAATCTGACAGGGTTCATTATCTCCCAAATAAACTAGCCCAAAATCCCCTTGGACATAATCAACAAAATAACTTCTATGGGGTGTAGCATGAAATGAAGCCCCAGAATCTAAAACCCATGAATCATCAATACTTTCTAAGGACAAGAGCAAAGCATCCTCCTCAGATTTGTTACTTACCACATTTGCCTCCTTGTTTCCATCATTTTTGTCTCCTTGATCTTTCTTCCGAGACCAACAATCTTTCTTCTTATGACCTGGTTTTCCACAGTACCAGCAATCATTTGGCCCTTTAGATTCAGACCTCTTTCCCTTTGATTTTCCTCTTGATTTCCCACGATTTCCAGAGTTGTTTCCTTTATCTCTTGTTCTGCCTCTGCTTTCTGTGTTCAATACACTACCCGATGTGGATGCCCCTGAGCTTTTCCTACGAATTTCCTCACTCAATATAACACCAATAACATCATCATACTTTAGGGTATTAGAACCAGAAACAGAATTACTAACAGCCATTACCAAGCCATTCCAGCTTTCTGGCAAAGAACACAAAATCAAGAGAGCCCTAACCTCTTCATCAAAAGTAATTTTAACTGAGGTTAATTGACTTGTAACTATATTAAACTCATTCAAATGATCAGTAACTGATCCACCTTCTACCATTTTCATATTAAATAAACGCTTCATAAGAAATACCTTGTTTGAAGCTGAAGGCTTTTCATACAACTTCGCTAGGGTTTCCATCAGATCTTTAGCTGTCTTTGCTTCAGTAATATTGAATGCCACCAATTGTGCCAGGCATAGACGAATACTCCCCAGTGCCTTCCTATCCAAAATATCCCAATCCTCCTGAGACATTGATTGCTCTTTCTTGGCTACTCCCTCTAATGGCCGCCATAGATCCTTCTGATAGAGATAATCCTCCATTTGCATCTTCCATAACTGGAAGTTCTGCCCATTAAACTTATCAACCTTCAGCCTACCCTCTTCTGCCATTTCTCCCACTTAACCGAGAGACTCTCCCACTAACTCGTGAGACCTGCTTCAGAGAATAGATGAAAGAACGAATGAAATAACCTGGCTCTGATACCACTTGTTAGGATTAACAAGGCAGAAATAACAATTATGTGCAAATATAACTAATATTAGAAAATAATAAACCACACAGAATAGAACACAATGGCACACAGATTTAACGTGGTTCACCCAATCCCTGGGCTACGTCCACCAACAGCAAGTCCAATATTATTATTATCCAGTGATTACAACCTGATTACAATCTGTAATCCCTTACTGCCCAACTCTGCCGCAAGTACTAAAATCATACATTTTAAAATCCCTAACCCTAAGCCATATTATACAATATTTTTCCCGCTTTAGGGTTAGAATGAGTTATAAGTAGTCGGCCCAAATAACCGAAAAAAGTGTACAGTACTTTCCTGGATAGTACTTTCCTGATTAGTCACCACAAGCTAACAGAAATAGGACTAACTACAAATTATTTTCTGCTTTTGGTAACGAAATAAAAAAGAATCCTTAAGCTTTCGAACATCCCATGTTTAATGTTGCTTCAAAACCGTAGTTTGATGCAGCTTCCAAAATAATTTGTTTCAATGCTTCACTCTCCATTTCTGCCCCAAATTTTTTCATCTACAGAATCAAAAAATTCGAGTAGTAAGAAACTCACGAACAGACTGTCAAATTATACAACATACAAGATACCTCGAGATTTTCAGTACCTTAATAGTGGTCGTCTTGATAATCTGACCGTCAAATGACATGAGATTGACATTTTGGAAATCGAGGTGAAGGGATTCAAGAGCTTTCGTCAGATCAATAAGAATGCCTGGCCCTTTCTTGCAGTTGATCCGTATGTGAAATATGCTCTCCTCCACCTTGGCAACATCTAGCTGAAATCATATATATTATGGACGGAATTCCTTAGATATTGCGCTGTATATGGATCATTTTGTTCATCGAAGAAAAGCAAATATGAAAAGTGAGAAAGAAAAAGGAGAAAATAAGAAAAATCTGCTTACTTCGAGAATTATTTTCTGGCCTGGTTAATTTGTTTAGAGGGCTTCTAGTGCTACTCATTTCAAAATTCATGATCAACATCTGTCACCACTGAATTTCCCTCAACAAATGGAGAATCTTTGTGGATGACGTCAAATTCAAGCTGTGAGATCTCGGCCTGAATATCCTTCACTTGTTTCTGCAAGTCCTGCACATAGTTGATTGCTTCCCCTGTTTTTGACGCCTTATCCATCTAAGCACAAAAATAACAAACTTCAAATTAGATTTCTCGATTTGATATTTTCCAAAATTCCAAGAAAATGAGATGCATCAAAATTTGTAAAGGGTCGTTTGTTGCATGGAACTAATTCATCCAGAATCTATTCTAGAATAAGGATCTATTCATGGATTAATTAATCTTGAAAACGAAAGCTAGAATAATCTATTCTGCGTTTGGATCCCATAATGTGGAATTGGAATAAGAATTATTTTTCATTTTTTTAATTAATTTAAACAATATGTATTTTTAACTTATTAAAAAATTATAATTATAAAAAAAAATTCTTACAAATTTTAATTTTTGAACTTATCATTTTTGTTGCTGATTTTTTAATTAAAATATATATGTATTTTTAACTTATATATTTTTAAATTAAATATATATTATTAACTTAAAAAATAAGATTATTAAAAAAAATTATTATAAAATTATAAAAATTATTTTAAAAAAATATTATAAACGGGAAAAACTTATACATTTTGTTGTAATTTCGAAATTAATTAATGCAAGCATTGACCCGAAAATGAGAATTAATTTTCTAATTTAAAAATTCAAAAAACAGTCACAAACAGCAAATTATTTTATTCTTGCATTAAATAATTCCTATTCCAGATTAATTCGATGGACCAAATGACCCCATAGAAAAAAAAAAAAAAATCATCCAAACTTTTAAAATTTAAAATCCTTCTCTGTGAAATTGAAGTACATCAGAATAAATCTGTAAAGCTTTTGGATAAATTTGTATTTAAATCGTTTGCATTTGACATCATTCTCCATGATCATTCTTCTGGCCGTATGATTTTATATAAGGTAGTTTTATTGTAGGAAGGTTCTTATTACATGTCCTGTATGATTTTGGCAAAATGTGTGATAAAGATTTAACTAGTTATTATTATTCTGATCAAAGAGTGCAGTTCAATTTGTTAAGTGCAATCAGTCAGCTCTATTTAACCAAATCATCTGTCAAGATTCAAAGCCACTGGAAGTGTGATATAAAGTATAATGACCCTGAGTTTCTGGGATTCTATTCTCATGAAAACCTTACCAGAGTTTAGCAAAGACTTGTGCTTTCATCAGACAACAAAATGAACAAAATAAGTCAAAAATATTAAAATCTCTATCTATAAAACTAAATATAATTCTCCAAAAACTTTAAAATTTCAAAATTTACTGGACTGTTAAAACCTATTGCCTGTTATGAAATACCTTGGTTATTTTAGGAACAAGAGAGCGCAGAGCATAAAGCCTCTTGTTCAGGCGGCCGCGCCGCTTTCTCTCGGAGATCAAAGTCCTGCATTCGGAAGAACGAGCGGACTGACTCGATTTAACCGATCTTTTATCTTCCTCATTCAAATTCTGTGTGTCCTCAGAGGAATATCCATATTTAACCATATCTCCACTGCTTTTGCTTCCCCGAGGACTCGAACCGAAGACATAGGCCTGCTGCAATTGAACAAGCTCGGAGGGGCTTTCAATGGCGGGGGCCTCAAGATTTGCCTTTGCAGGCAAGTCGTGAGAAGTCCACAAGTAGTCTGTGGCAAAGCAGGTCCAGCCATGCTGATCTGCTACACAGTCGAGATCTGTGAAGAGAAGTCCATCATCTTCTTCCATGGATTCCACCGTTCCATTGAAATCCAGAAATGAATTGTTATTCTTTCCTCCTGATCTGTGGGTCTCCATTGATATGACTCTAAAAATGGACTGAGACTTTGGGTTTCCCTTCAGGTGTGAATACAACTCAACAAGAGAATAGTTTTGCTGTTTTGCCCAGTTTTTATCGTGAGATTTAAGCATTAAAAATTCAAGAAATTTGTCATCGGACGTGGTGGGATGAAGCATCCTTTTCCTCTGCAACAAATTCATATTTATTAAACTTAATGCTCGCTTCAACTTGTATTATTTTACTTAATCTCAAGTCCTTCCGATTTTCACGTAATTTATTATTATCTCACTTTGTTTCTTTGCGACTTGAAAACCAAGTATGTTTGAAAAAATAAGATTTAATTTTCTTTTTATAATTGTTGCCAACACGTTCCTGCAACACAGCCGTAAATAGAACAGTAAATATGTATGTACACCCAAGATGGTTGTGTGTATATTTATAATATTTAAATTAATAATTTTAACATCAATGCCTCATCATATTATATTTGATACATAGTAGAACAAGTTATTGTTTAGTTTATTTTAGCTAACTGCCATTATTTAAACCTTTTTTTAATTAGTTATTGTTGTATACAATATCAGTTATTTGTAATTAAAATCATCTTTTCAACTAGGTAGTCGTGTATCATAACTTTTTTCATAACTAAAATTTAGATGTTTTACTTGAATCTAATTGGCCTATAAATTCAACATAAGCATTATATGGAAATTATGAACTATATAAAATTTTGTAACATTTAAAATCATTGTAACTTTTAAATTTGGAAAAAAATTAATATTAATTAAAAGTACAACAACTAAAATATTATATAATAATAATATTATATTGTAATTTTATATTATAATATTTGTTTTTGTATTGAGAAGAAATATTACTATATATTATTATCACATATTATATTATACTATTATAATATACTTATTATCATATACTATAAATTTTTGTAACATTTAAAATCATTGTAACTTTTGAATTTGAAAGAAATTTAATATTAATTAAAAGTACAACAACTAAAGTATTATATAATAATAATATTATATTGTAATTTTATATTATATATTAATATTATAATATATTTTTTATATTGAGAAGAAATATTATTATATATCATTATCACATATTATATAATATATTAATATTATAATAACTATTTTTGTTTTTAGTACTATTCTAATATACTTATTATCATATATTATAAATTATTATTATATTATATAATATTATAATATTATTATTATAGTATACTATACTATTTTTATTTTTATTTTAAATTAGCATTTCAGTTTTTATAATAGTATTAATTTTATATTAAAAGAAGCATAATCAAGGTGTCAAACTTATAACAATACAATATAGAGACAACAACTTAACGATCTTGACATTCCATTAACAACAAAACATCAAAAATCTTAAACGAAAATATCCAAAAATAAAACAAAGAGTTGGTTCAACTTGAAAAGTTTCTTATGTTTCCCTTGGTCGCCATCTTTCACCATGTGCACCATCATGTGAGGCCAAACTAGGCGTTTAGCCCCTTAAGTGGCAATGAAAATACAAAAAAATAGAGTTAGGAAACTTGACATGAAAATTTGAATAGTTATCAACATAATATCAATGTAGTAATACTATTTTTTTTCAGAAAAAAGATACAAAGAAGATGTATGTCTAACCAACCTACGTACAAGAAAAAAAAAAAAAAAATTAATGAAACTTTAAATATAAGTAGAGGACACATTCTCATATGTGCCCTATATTTTTTTTAAAAATTTCCCTAATTAATAATTAGTTAAGAATTTTTTACTATAACTTTTTACAAAATAAAAATTCATATATCTGACCACCATAACTTGGTCAAGATTTTAAGAAATTCATTTTTTTTAATCATATAGTATGCAAAGCATAGAATGTGATGCATCTTTTGGATTCAAAAAATGTGAAACCATTTGAAAGTTATAGGTGGTTTCCAATCAGAATATCAATAAGGACTTTAGTCATAATGCATGTAGAAAAACAACATTTATTTATTTATTAAACTCAAAATAAGGAATAATTATAGTGGTGGAAAGCTAATAATTTCCCTAACAAACCCTTTTTGTTGGATCAATTTTATATATATAAAAAAAAGTCATCATCCATATGGGTGAAGTTTGCAAAAACCAAGGAACACTTCTAAACATGCTTTTTGTGTTGACTTTCTAGGTTTGGAACATCCAAGACAAATCCTAAGGAAACACATTTTTGTTATAAAAAATAGATATCAGTTGCTATCAGATATCAGTTAATAATAGATATTAGAACTAGTATCGAATATTCAATGCTAATGGATCAATGATATTAGTTGGTATTGGATATCTTATGCTAATTAATGTGTTACCTTTTATATATTTTAATTGTTTGTTAGCTTATTTACTATAAATAATTTTTTAATTAAACTATATATTTTGATAAAAGACTAAAATGTAATGATGTGGAGAGGTGGCTTGTTGTAAAAAAATGCAATGTGGGAAACTTATGCTCCTCCATGAATCTACACATCCTCTTCTTCACTACCGCACAACTCTCAGATGACATGCGATGTCACTAGTAGTCATAGCTCTGGTGGTAGGGGTCATGGCATTTTTGGTTTGATTGTAGCACGTGTCTAGTGCCTCTTCTTTCTAGATTGGAATGTTTCCTTAGATTGTTGAGAGGCCCTCAACAAATTTTCCTTCTAAGAATGGCTTTACTTCTCCTTTCACATAGGTTTCTAGTAGTTTATAGGCTTTAGCATCAATGATTGCTTCCTCTTTACAGATGGAAATGACCAATGGTATTTGTAATGCATCTTTTTGGGATGTTGGGAACAAGGGACTAAGATATATAGGATTAGAGCTTTGTCTTGGTATGATTAGCCTATGAAAGGGGGTTTTATTTCTTCTTTGCAAGGAACTCCTATTTTCCTAAAAACCCTCATTAAATGGGCTTCCACTTTTTATATTTTAGTCTTTTCTAGGGATCTTAAAAAATGATTTTCTAATGAAAACCATTCTACATTGCCAATGGCTTGATTTGCCGATTTAATGGATTTTGGCCTTGGTTAGAAGATCTACACAATTGATTCACCAAGGCATGTCAACCAATGCTTAAGGAAAATGTAGAGGCTTACACTTATGCACAGGGTTTTTTTATTATAGTGTTTGATAACAAGCATGAACAAGACTCCATCATCCTAGAATGATGATGTTTGGGGAAAAATTTTCTTCTCAAACCCTAGTACCCAGATTTCAACCCTCTTAAGGAATCCTTTACGGTGAGACTTGTTTGGGTTTTCCCTCCAAACCTCCTACTCTGGTTTTTGTTTAAGGATTTCTTCGAAGCTATTAGGGCCTCTTTGAGTAATTTTTTGGTTATTGAATCAAATACATCTTGCTTCAATCATACTACATTTTCCTACATGCTTCTTGACATGGTCATCTCTAAAGATCTTTCAACATATATCACCTTCAAGATTAGCAATCATTTCTAGACTTAGTCTTTAGATCATGAAGGGTTTCCTTTCATATGTAGAGGATGATTTGAGACTGGACATACGGCCAACAAGTGCTCTAGATCTAAGACCAAGGTTGAGTATCAATCTTGCTGGACTGATGTTCTTCCACAACACTACATAGTGAATTCTCTTTCTAACACTCATAGGGAGGATTTTGAGTCTACTCAAGACAAGATGGTTTCCTATACATTAGGGTTATGGAAAATATGAGAAATAACAATATCAAGATAATGCAAAAATAAAAAAGATAAAAATACAATAACATAGATATTTAACATGGTTCACCCAATATGGGATACATCCACTAGAGAAATAGGCATCCACTTATTTTATCATCCAGCAAAGAGAAAATTACAATCTAATAACATATTAGCATCACACAATCACTTATTTATCAATCCTTTTGAGGTAGTTTATAAAGCCAGTTAACAAAATTAACCCTAACGCTAAAAGAATACTCTCATAGTATTTTCCTCATACTTGTATTCTTGTAATCATTCTCATACTCATATTCTCATACACGTACAAGAAAATTTTGGGAGGGAGTCTATGCCCCCACCACGAGGACCCTTCAGGCCCATTCCTCCACCTAACGAGTGTACTATACTTGCACGATCAATCACCACATACCAACAATATCTCACTTGAAGACTACTTAGGTTGCATACCAAAAAATCTCACTTGGAGACTAAACCTATAGCAACACTGCAAACCCTATAGTTGCCACTGGATTGACACACCTAAACTTGACTATTTCTCATTTCCACTATGATGAATCTTGAAGGCCAATAGAAATTGAGTACAAATTCAGTTTCTCTTGAGTTACTTCCTTGGTCAACATATCTAAAAGATTATGGCTAGTGTGTATCTTCTCCAGCTTTAACTATCCATCATCTAAAACTAAGCATATGAAATAGTACTAAAGTTGTATGTGTTTGGTCTTAGAGTGAAGGGATAAATTTTTAGCAAGATGAATTGCACTCTAGCTATCACTATACAACCTATTATGCTCTTGTGACTTGACCAATTCCTCCATGAAACTTTGTACCCAAATCATCTCCTTACTAGTCTTTGTAGCAGCAACGTATATATTCTTCTTATGTTATTGACAACTACAACCTTAAATGCAATCTATAAATCCAACTGACCGATACCTAAATAAAAACATACCATGCAGTGCTCCTCCTACTATCAATATCTCCTACTAAATTTGAATATAGCCTTGTAAAGTGGAATGAGAGTCTCCAAAACAAAAGGACTGAGTTTTTGTACCTCACAAATACTTGAGAATCCACTTTATTTCATTATAGTGCTCTTTTCAAGGATTGTTCATATGCATACTCACAACTCCCACTACATGTGCAATAGTTGGCCTTGTACACACCACGATGTACATCAGGCACCTTATCGCTACGGAGTATAAAATGTTAAGACATACTGTAGACATCTAAATTCATCTCTTAATCAAATCTTATTTAATTTATTGTCTGGCCTAAATAATATAATTGATTATATCCCCCCTCCCCCTTTTCTATCTAATAGTGTAATGGGTAATTACTGTAACATTTAACCTATATTTAAATAATTCCTATTATTTAAATATTCCTATCCTAATCCCTAATCTCGTGATCTAATTAATTAAATCTAAGCGTAAGCCTAAATCCCTAACCCAGAACCATCTTCATCACCTCTAAATCTATCCATTTGATTAATCTTAGATTAAATAGACTAATTTTGTGATTCCTACAACAGTTAGCCTTTTCCCTCAATGTTAAATTTTCTCACACATGTGTAAGTAATCCTTCCCAAGGTGGCTAACTACTTTTCTTAAATAGACACTTACCTTCTTACATGATTTTCCCCTCTATCCTCTTTTGATTGTTCTCACACATGTGTGAGACATCTTGAGCCACATCCTCTCTTTCACTTTGTCTCACCCTCTTTATGATCAATCACTTTCAAAGGTTTCTCAGACATGTATGAGAAAGTAATCCCTCTTGCATGACCAACCACCTTCATTGCATGGAATCCACTTGGCATCCACATCATCAATCTTCCTAAATTTTAGCCTTTTATTCCATTTTGAATCCTCACCGTCCATTTCCCTCCAAGTCCTATAAATAAGAGCCTCTCCATGAGTAATTTACCCATCTTTCATATGCATTGTTATTATGATAGTTTCATCTTATAATTTAGAGATCATTTGAATATTTTATTATTATCATAGATTTCATAACATCGCATTCCATAACTTAGAATCATGGCTAACATAGTTTGGTTTTATACTCATCTTCATTAGTTTTAACATCTCCATTCACTTATTTCACATCATTTTATCTATCTAGATTGTATATTTAGATCCTTCTATCATTCATATAATCTTGACAATCACTTGGGGAACTATTAATTGTTTTTTGGAAAGCATATCCACATTTAATCAGCATATCAATGACATACGGTGATTCCATTCAAGCTCAATCAGAGGTATGTACGAGTTTTCTTGGTTTACTATATATTTTATTATATTTTGCATTTGACTAGAACTAATAAATTTACCCATACACATTCTAGTACGCCTAATGGGACCTATGTCTCTTTTAATTTAACATCTTTTTAAGTTTTTCTTTGAAGCTACAGGTCAGATTAGCAGATCAACATCTACATTACACGCACCAGTGTTTCTGCTAATCAACACTTGTGCATCGAATTGGCACCTGTGCTAACGTGCTTTGACTTATTGTTTGCAGGATCTGATGTGTTTTTGGGTAATATACTAACGTGATTTTTGCATAAATACACCATAGATCATATTTCCTATAATTTTTAAGTCAGTTAGCTCTCAATATTTTATCAAAAAGTGATTTTTATAGAGCTATATTATAAAAAAAAAAAAAAAAACCTACTAACCAAAGATACAGGGGCATCTGCATCACCTCGTGCCTATGTTTTTCATCTCTCCACCCTGCATCGAGATTTTTGCCTTGGAAGTGTAAGTATTGCTTCTTGATACGTGTCTATTTAACTTTGGTCTTTACACAATTGGAAAAAAACCTAAAAATCTTTAAAAAAATTAAAATACAAAAATATTTTGCTTTTTTCCTCTATTTTTATTTAACTTCTTAAATGACCAGGGTCTGTGTTGATCGCCATTTCCACAGATCAATGCCTGCACCTGTCAATGGACGCCTCCACTTTTTCTAGTTTTGTTGCAAGTTTCTCAAAATTTTTTATGGCTAACCACTTGTGCAACTATCTATGCTTCTCAAAGACCAAAAAAATTAGACTACTAATAGTGGGTTTGCAGGTTTTAGATTATTTCTTGTACATTTTGTGTATCTTCATGACTAGCTAGTTGTACCTTAGCTTTATTAACCTTCAATCTAGAATTAATTGAGCGTCTTGCAAGTTTGTGAGAATCTTGCAAGCAGAGGAACTCCAAGTTGCAAGATTTATCTTTCATTGTTTAGTCTAGAATCTCGCTAATTAGATGATGAAAAGATAGAACAAGTATCTTCTCCGCTCATCTTTACAAATCTTGTGTGTAAGATAAAATCATTTCTATATTTTCATCTAGAGAGGTTTGCTTGGGGATTTTTCTTTTTCTGTATCCCAAGGGATGACCTAAAACTAGTAAATCCCTCTGGTTGGTATACAAATAAGACATGGAGTTAACTCTAGAACATCTTATACCTTACTAAGCTTAGGCATGCATGTGGGTGGTATCTCAGATTGAGAAAAGGTAATTAAGGAGCCAATGTGACCCACTCAAGAATTTAATGTCTCACTCCTATTATTTGATTGGGTGGGTACCATATATCTTACTAGACACCTAGATTAGTAGCTCCACCTTTTTTTTCCTTGGTGTCTCATTTGTAGTGCAAAAGGATTTTGTCATCCGTTGAAATTACCCACCATTAGTGTTTCCTTGGAGATGAGGTAAAGGTCTTGGTTTGGCTATTTATAATCTTTTCCAAGATTGGGTAGTTTCCACCCGAATGGGGGTACCCTAGTCATCAAACTCCTTGTAGATCCATTGAAGTGTTCTAAGCTCCCTTATTCTCCACAAGGGATTATATCTTTCTCTAAGAGGGACAATACAGTTAAGGATAAAAAAACATCAAGTTTGGAAATGAATTTCCATGCATGTGGGCCTACAAATGTTGCATTGAAACTTTGACCATAAGTAGAAAGTGCTTGTTCAATTGTTGAGACTAGTGTAAATTTTTTTGGACTTAAAAAACTCTTTTGAAGTGAAACATTTTGTGATTTTTATTTTCTTCCTAGTGTGTGTGTGTGTGGGGGGGTGGATGTCGGTGTGTGTGCGCGCGTGTGTGTGTATTATTGTCATCAAACAAATGAACTTTGACTAGTCAAACATTAGTCTAACCCTTAAAAATTTATTGAAAACCTAAACAACCTAGATCAACATTTCCATCTATCTTTCAAAACCTTTTCATTTTGGATTCTAGAGCCTGAGAATCGTCATTTGTGCTATGTTGACTAAGACATTGTAATTGACTTGTAAACTTTCCAAATTAGGGTCTTTGTTCTACTGGTTGACATTTGTGTTTTTCAATGCCTTCGCCTAGGATTGACATCTCCAATTTTTACCCAAGAGAAAGTTACATATACATCTTCTATTTTATATCTTAATTGTGTTTGTCTAATTATAATTCCATAGCTTTAACCTTTTGACCTTAAAACAACACATTTTACCTATCATCCCACTTTCACATCAAACCTTTCATCATACCATTGAACCTTCATTTGACCATTATCCTTTCAAAATCTCATATTTCAACTTAGGAGTGTAGAATCATTATCCTAGATCTCAATTGGACCTTTAATCAAACCATCTTGATCAATATCAATCAAATCCAAATTTAGTTCAAAATCTATCCAATCCAAATCAAATCAAAATCAAATTCTTGATCAAATCAAATCTCAATTGTAAGGTTGAAATACCTTTCTAAGTGAAGAAAAGATCATCATCTCAAGGTCAATCTCTAGTTAAATTTGTTGATAGAGAACATAGTTCATCTCAATTATTTTTTTTATTAGTCCTACATTTGAATATTATTAGCTTTTTTATTTCCCATCACCTAGTTAATGACTTTCAAATTTATCTAATTTTTCTTGAGAACTTAGCCTATCTCAATTAGGAGAAGATACCATCCTAAAAATCAAATCCCTTGTGCACTTAAAGGATCTTGTCTTACTAAGGTTGTCCTAAATCTCATCATTATCGAAACCAATCAAAATCCAATATTGATCAATTCAAATATAATTAATCAAATCAAACCAAACATTGATCCAAAATCAAATCAAAATCCAATTCAACATAAACACATCTTTAAGGTTCTAAACTTTGATCAACATCAATCCAAGTCCCTCCTAGTCCAAATTCCATCAACAACCCTCCACATTAGCTATCCTAAGACATCCTTTATCTATCAACAATTCCCTTTTATTAAACCAAGAATTCATCCAACTTCATCAATCATTCATTCCCCCTTCTAAAGGTAACTTTCGTATGGTCATTACCTATTCAAAAATAAGAAATGTGAGTACCTCTCAATAACATAACCACAATGACAATGAGAATGCTTTTGCAATAACATTTTTACTATAAAGCATTCAAGCGATGGAAATTACCAATAATCCCAAGGAGAAAGAACTTGTACACCAACCAAATGTATCTCCTCATTTGGACAACTTTCTTAAGGATCTTTCTAATCTAGAAATAGTTGAAAAGGCTATTAGACACAATAGAGCGAAAATATTTATGAGCCTTGTTAAATATCAAGTCATGGTCCCCTCAGATTTTCATGAGTCCTTTCTCTATCACAATTTCACAAAAGCATATGTCATTATCAAAACCAACATGAAAAGCCAAACCAACACAACATCATCTAGAGAAAAGTTAAAATCTATCTATATTGACCCTTCTATAATACAAACCACTCAACCCGCACAAACCATTCAATTGTCACAAGAAACCCTTCAACAAATTCTTATCATCCTACCCACTTTGACCTCACATGCCAGCACTCATACTACAATGAGTATATTTAATTCCATGGATGTGAATGTTCTAAACATAGGTCAAACCTCTATTCCACTCACACATGACCATACTTCATCACTTTTCACATTTACTTCATCTTATATGAAGATATCCATTCCATCAACATCACAAGATTATCACTATGCCCCCCCTCCTACACTGGCTCTTACATCATCATCACTTAGTGGAATATATTTTTAGGCCACACTTACATAGCACAATGTTCTTGATCTTTCCCAATAAGTAAATGATCTCAAAAGCCTTATCTATAACATGCAACATGGAAGAAAGAAATAATTCTATTTCGATAACATATGTTTGTTGGATTACAAAGAGGGGGGGGGGTGAATCAGTAATCCCTAATCCCAAATACCTTTAAAAATTTTCTTTGATTAACTTGGTAGAAGCTTAGTAATTCACAATTCACTATTTACCGAAAACAGTAAATATCCTATAACAATCAATAAATCATTCATACAAATCATTCATCCTATGTAACACCAATATTTAACGTGGAAACCCAGCTTTGGGAAAAACCACTGTGGGAATTATCACCCACTAAGAAAATACTCTTCTAAAGTACATCTGATTAAGAGCCAATATGATTAAAGATTACAATACACACTATTATGTGTGTCCCGGTCAAGGGATTTACCTCGGATCTATTAGGATCTTCACCCTTTTAGGAGTGACCTTGTTAGAGGGTTTCAAACACTCTTTGGAATATGTACCTTTTTCAAGGATTCTACAATAATACTATTAAGTCCACTCTGTTAAGAGATTTTATTTGTTACAAATGATAGTAAGAAATAGTAAATAAATTGACCTATAGATTTGCAACTATCTTTGCATAATCAGATCCTTTGTACGCTCTTCAATCTTCACTTCAATTCTTCATCAAACTCGGTTTTCCCACTCAGAATCTCTCAATACCTTCTTCTCTACATTAGTCAGTGACTCTTCTTTTCATCACTTTGTCAGCCATTTTTCCATACAAGATACTCCTTTATATAAAAAAATTTTGCCTCTTAATCTCTTCTATTATGTTTTCCCTTAATCAATCTTAATTCATTATACCTTGAATGTGGATCTTGATAACACGTTTCATTTTCACCTTGGAACTTGAAATTTTCCAAAAACTTGTTCCTTCTATTTTTTCCCCATAGATCTTGCCATAGATCTTCTCCTTGAATTTTCTTAACCGTATATCATTGTAACTAACTTTCCTCATCGTCACAAGCATCCATCTCATCAT
Organism: Chamaecyparis obtusa; assembly: GCA_027943335.1. Classification (NCBI taxonomy): domain Eukaryota; kingdom Viridiplantae; phylum Streptophyta; class Pinopsida; order Cupressales; family Cupressaceae; genus Chamaecyparis; species Chamaecyparis obtusa. The sequence goes on from BSBK01002196.1 coordinate 1,524,890, forward strand.
AGCTAATCATTAAATATCGATTCAATCCTTATTTAATATCTTTTCCTTGCTCAGTGTTCTATATTTGAATTTTGGTTAACTCCACTCGGTACCTAAAATTTTCTTTGTTGTTCAATGTCTTGAGTTCCTTTCTCTCTACTGAGTGACCTTTCCTTTTCCCTTTACCTTACCAAGTGACTTTTCCTATTCGGTAGCCAAAACACTTTTGCTTACCGATTTGTCAAATCTTCCTCATCAGCTCCATCAAATAGTAAATCTTCAACATTACTACCAATTATAGTAATAATATTCCTCTTTGGCATTGATGGAAACACTAAAAAATTTAGTGCTCAATTAATGATGGTACACTTCACTATCATTCATATTATGTACTCCCTCTAAGTAGAAACTTCTTATTTTTGGTCTGTGATCTTCCATCTGTAATCCATCTCTTTCTATCAATAGCATTCTCCTTCTTTGTATTCAGCAATCGACAATAGTACTCTCCCTATGGAGTCATTCATCTCCCTCATGATAATATGCCATCAATGATATTCTCCCTCTTTAATCATGTGTTCATCTCCCTTTTGATAAAATTATTTCTACATCAATTGACTTATCCATCTCCTTCTTTTGTCAATATGTTCATCTCCCTCTTTGACAACAATACCAAAGAAATATAAACTTCTAAAATTATACCTCAAGTGTATAGATATTTTATTGTTGTCATAAACATTCTTCACACCTTTGGGATTCACCTAAAGAGTGAACACTAGCATCAACTCACAAAATAGATATTCTAATGAGTTCTTGAATTGATGTAGCATGAATCTTTTCATAGTGCACATTGGATGGGGGAAGAACCCCTAACTTACCTTGGAGATACTCAAAAGCATCCTTTGGTAGTGGTTTTCTAAATATATCATCTATCTATTCTTTTGAACTAACATACTCTAATGTCACATGCTTATCTTGTACTTTCTCTCTCAAGTAGTGATACTTGATAGATATATGCTTCTTTTTTTAGTGCATCATCAAATTCTTTGATTTGTTAATAGCACTAATATTATCACAATAAATTGTAATAGGATTAGTAATCTCTTCATGCATACCTTCCAGTAATTATTTGATCCATACAATGTCAGAAAAGTTGATAGTTGCTGCTATGTACTTAGCTTCAGCAGTAGATTGTGAAATACAACTATTTTTCTTGCTTAACCATGTCACCAATCTTTCTCCTAGAAAGAAAGCTCCACCACTAGTGCTTTTTCTCTCATAAATATTTCCTACCCAAACAACATCAGTATATACCTTAAAATCAAAATTTCCTCCTATTTTGTATAATAACTAAAATCTTAAGTCCCTTTCAGATATCTAAATATCATTTTCACTACAGACAAATGTGTCTCCTTTGGGTTTGCAGAAAACCTTGCAACAATACCAATTGAATGTGCAATATTTGTTCTACTATAGACAACATATTGTAGTTTAGCAATCATGGATTGATAAAGTGTCGCATTCACTTCTTTTGTATCATCTTCCTTTGATAATTTACAACCACTAGCCATCATTGTTCCAACCAGTTTTGAGTCTTCCATATTGAAAGTCTTTAGGATCTCCTTGATATATTTTGATTGAGTTATGTAGATCCCATCCTTAACTTGTTGAATTTGAAGTCTGATAAAGAATTTAATCTCTCCTATGATAGACATCTCAAATTCTCTTCTCATTTCCTCAATAAATGACTTAGACATTATCTCATTACCACCAAACATAATGTCATCAAAAAATATCTCAACAATCAATATCTCATCAAAAATTTCACATTTCAAGTATAAATTGTTGTTATCACTAGTCCTTTCAAATCCAATCTTAACTAAATAAGAATGTATCATTTCATATCATTCTCGGGGTGCCTGCTTCAATCCATATAGAGCTTTGTGTAGTTTGTAGACCATATCCTTATTGATTTTGTCAAAAAATCCATCAAGTAGTTTAATGTAAACATCTTGAAGAATTTCATTTAGAAATGTAGATTTAACATCCATTTGATAAACTTTGAATCCTTTGTAAGAAGCATATGCAAGCAATTTGAATCCTTTGTAAGAAGCATATGCAAGCAATATTCTTACACCTTGTAATCTATCTATAGGGGCAAAGGTCTCACCATAGTCAATACCTTCTTCTTGTGCATACCCTTTGTAGACTAATATTTCTTTATTTCTTATCACATCTCTAATTTCATTGAGTTTATTTCTGAAAATCCACTTTGTTCCAATCACATTCTTGTCCTTAGGTCTCGGTACTAGTGTCCAAGTATTGTTCTTTTCAATTTGATCAATTTCTTCTTTCATAGTATTCATCCAATCTTCATTCTCTAGTGCATCTTTGACTAGTCTTGGTTCAAATTCAGAAATCAAACATGTGTTATCTTTCAACTTACTTCTTGTCATGACTCATGCATTCTTGTCTCCAATAAGTCTACCTGATGAGTGGTGTCTCCTCACATATTTTTCTAATACAAGTTCAGTAGATTTTTCATCATTATTTTCATCTCTCAGTGGAGGCTTATCTTGTTCATCAGTTCTTTCTTGTTGTTGCTCATTTTTATCAACCAAATTACATTCCTGAACATAAACTAATCTTTTGTAATCCTCAGGTTCCTTTTTTCTATCCTCTTCAATCCTTTCTACAAATTCATCAATCCTCACATTTTCTATTTCAACAATTTTGTTAGTAGCATTGATCAAACATATATATGCTTTCCTCTTTGATGAATAACCAAGGAATATACCTTCATCTCCTTTAGAGACAAACTTTCCATTTCTAGCATCTTTCACTATGTGACACTTACTTCAAAAAAATTTAAAGTGACTTACATTTGGTGTGTGTCCAAACCATAGTTCATAGGGTGTCTTATTTGTACCTATCTTCAACTATACTCAGTTGAGAGTATTAACTATAGTACTTATGGATTCTCTCCAAAATATTTGTGTAACCTTTATGTCAATCAACAAAGTTCTAGCACAGTCAACAATGGATCTATTCATTCTCTCAGCTATCTCATTTTGTTGTGGAGTCCTTGGTGTAGATACTTGTCTCTTTATTCCATCCCCATTGAAAAGGATTGTAAATTCATCAAAGATAAATCCACCTCCTCTGTCAGATCTTAAACATTTTAGTTGTTTGCCTATTTCTTTTTCAACTCTTGCTTTGTACCACTTTAACATTTGAAATGCATAAGATTTTTCTCTTAGAAACATAACATACATTATTCATGAATAATCATCCAAAAACAAAATGAAATACTGATCTCGATAATATCTTTGAACTTTCATAGGACCAAAAAGGTTAGTGTGAACCAATTCCAAAATACCATTTGTAGAATATGATTTCCTCAGAAAAATTGACTTGGTCATCTTACCAATTTGACATTCTTTGCACATCACATTATCAAGTTTGCACAATTTTGGCAGACCTCTTACTCTGTTCTTCTTACTTACTTTGATCAAGTTATCAAAATTCACATGACAGAGTCTCTTATGTCATAACCATACATCTTCATTTTTAACAAAGAAGCAATTATTTCCATCAATATCAAGATAAAATAAATTACCTCTTGATTGTCCACTAGTTCCAATTAGATCTCCATTAGCTCCATAGATCTTCACCTTTCTATTCTAAAATTCTAGTTGGTGGCCAGTATTGTTCAGTTGTGAAACACTCAACATATTATAGTTCAATCCTCTAACCCAATATGCATCATTTTATTTCATCTTGTCATTCGATACAATGGATCATTTACCTTTCACAAGACATGGATCATCATTTCCAAATCTAACAAATCCTCCATCATACTCTTCTTGGTTCTCAAAATTATCAATATCACCAGTCATATGATGTGAATATCCACTATCAATAATCCAAGGGTTAGATTTACTTACATGAGAAACAAGTGCTTTCTCACCTTCATACTTTTCTTCATATGAGCCTTCTTTTATTACAAAAAAGACAACTTCATATCCTTCTTCGGTATCATTAGATTCATCATCAGTTACACCTTCCTCAGCTAGGTAACAAGACTTCTTATCTTTGTCCTTAAAATCTCTAAATATTTGGTGTCGGTTGTCTCTTTTTTCATTTCTATCATTTATGTCATTGTTAAGACATCTAGATTCAATATGTCCAATCTTATTGCAATTGAAACATTTAAATGGTAGTGTAACATATATAAAAAGAGGTGGCGTGGGGTGTTCACCAAGATGTAATGAATAAAATATGGTTAGGATATAGTGTGTGGGAAAAGTAGGATCTTCTTCTTAACCTCAAATTCGCGAAGGAAAGATCTAAATTGATCCACCAAAAGAAAATGGTTAATGCATAAATGAATCAATTGATAAAGAATATGATGAAAGGAGAAAACCCTATATTCTGTTATAGAAAGGAAATATAGAAATCTTAATTGAATTGAAGATAAGTAATAACCTCAAAATATGACGAATCTAGAAAATATTATTTTCTTGTGTCTGTATTCAGTTTCAGGAATTTCTGCAACCGGATCTAGCTTGGAAACACAGAAATAGAGAAACAGAAAAAATGCAGAAACCTTTTTTCTTTCTAAGAAAGGTTGACCTTGACCCAAAACAAGGGTAAGATCTTACCTCAGGGCACAATCTTACCCCAAAAATTTGACCTTGACCTACATTGTTCTGACAGAAATTCTGTTCGCGAATCCTGAAAGTTCACCGAAAAGGGTACTCAAATCTGAACTACAATTCATTGTCCCACACCTGTACCTACAAGAAAAAGGGGTTTTGTTGTTTGGATGAGGGGTTTGCCTTGGTCAAACCTTGGTTTGGAATTGACCTTAAAATATAATTGAAATTGCAGCAAATAAATAAAGTAAATGGAACTATTCACCTTGCTTATGTTGAAATCCTTGTGGAGGATTCGAATCCTTGAATCCACAAGTATGGATGCTCCAAATGAATGTGGAATTGTATGTAGGATGTCTCAAATAAATTTTTCTAGATCTTTAACACCAATCTTGAATGGATCTTGGAATAGGAAGAAGCTTGAATGGAGATGGATGGAGAAATCTTCAACAGGAGGGCTCCAAAGAGATTGAATCCTACAATGTCTACGAATGGATCTCCTTGATGAATTGGATCATAAATGTTTGAATGCTTGAGGATGAATGAATGCTTGAATTTTTTCCTTCTCCTTCTTGCTTTCTTTCTTGATTGCTTGATTTCACTTGCTTGAGATGATAGATTACAAAAGATGCTTGATTGTGCTTTTTAGAGATCTTGTGAAAAGATGTTACTTGATTGTACTTGAGAGAGTGATAAAATGAGAGAGGAAGGCTTCCTTTTATACTAGTCTAGGGCACAAACTTGTAGAGAGGTTGACATAGGAGAATTAAATTCTCATTTAAACCTTAACCCCTAGAAATGGACCAAGATTAAATATAATTTAAAAGTTTTTCATTCTGAAATCCGAAACAACCGACCCGGAAGCGGGAAAATAAACTTTCTGAAACCTGACATCTTGAAACCTCTAGAACTTGAAATCTAGACCAAGGTCAAGGTCGAGGTTGACTCTTACCTAGGTCAAGGTTGAGGTCAACCTTGACCTAGGTCAGGGTCAAGGTTGACCTTGACCCAGAAGGTTGACCTTGACCCTGAGGTCAAGAATCTTAGTTTCTCAAGACCAGGTGCTAGAAACAAGTTGGAAATAGGTGTAAAGAGAAGCAGAACGGGGAGAAAAGTCCAAATCCCAGTCAAAGACCCATTCAAGGCATTTTACATGACCCCAGACCACTTACTCGGAGGGCTAAACCAATCCTAAATGGAAGTGCTTCCATTTTCTGACGATACAGGTAGCTTACCTTTATACTTTCCTTTGCCTCTAGGTAGTCAGTTAGCCAATAGTGCTTCCAATTCTTCTTTCTCTTTCTCTTCAATTAGGATATTGTAATATTCATTTCCATATGAATTTTTATGATTTTCTCTTTCTCTTCTTGATGGTCCAATGCTCATAGATGAATTGAAGGTAGTTTCAATGGTCGTTAGACCATTATCATAGTTACTAAGCTCAAATGTAGTCAACTTACCGATTAGGGCTTCAAGAGTAACAACATTATTTGGTATAGATTTCAATTCTTGAATTGCAGATACTCTAATAGCATACTTAGAAGACAGATTTCTTAGGATTTTACTTACCACTTCCCCATTGGTCAAGGTTCCACCAACACCTTTGATGGCACTAACAACTTCCTTGATTCTACTACTATATTGTGTGACGTTCTCTTCATATTTCAATCTCATTTCATCAATCTTTCCTCTCAGACTATCAACCTTTGCTTTTTGTACATGTTGATCTCCTCCATAGATAAGTGTAAGCTTGTCCCACATCTCTTTTGAATTAGCACAATCATTAATATCATTGAATTCAGCATCGGAGAGGGAAGAAGCAATCTCCAATAGATTCAATGTAGATTCTTCAATCCCAGATAGATACAGTCTCATTATGCTTTTCCATGTTGAGAAACTTTCCTTGTTCAACTTAGGTACTTATCTCCTATACATCTTTAGATCTTTTACTCAAGTCATTTAAACTTATCTCTTTAGATTAATTAGCTCTAATACCAATTATTAGATTATGGAGAGGGGGGTGAATCAGTAATCCCTGATCCCAAATATGTTTAAAACTTTTCTCTCATTAACTCAGTAGAAGCTTGGTAAATCTTAGTTCACTATTTACCGACAATAGTACAAATATACTATAACAATCAATAAATCATTCATAAAAATCATTCATCCCATGTAACACCAATATTTAACATGGAAACCCAACTTTGGGAAAAACTATTGTGGAAATTATCACCCACTAAGAAAATACTCTTCTGAAGTGCACTCGATTAAGAGCCAATCCAGTTAAAGATTACAATACACACTATAAGATGTGACCTGGTCAAGGGATATACCTCAGATCTGTTAGTATTTTCACCATGTTAGGAGTGGTCTTGTTAGAGGGCTTAAAACACTCTTTGGAATGTTTACCTTTTTCAAGTATTTTACAATAAGATTATTAAGTCCACTCTGTTAAGAGATTTTATCTATTACAAATGCTAGTAAGCAATAGTAAATAAATTGACATGTAGATTTGAAGCTATGTTTGTATAATCAGATCCTTTGTGCACTCTTCAATCTTCACTTTGATTCTTCATTATCCATTGGCATCGACACTTCATCAAACTCTATTTTCCCACTTGGAATCTCTCTATTCTATCTTCTCTACATCAGTTAGTGACTCTTGTTTTGATCACTTTGCCAACCATTTGTCCATACAAGATCATCCTTTATATAGACAAATTTTTCCTCTTAATCTCATCTATTACGTTTTCACTTAATCAATCTTAACCATTCAATTCATTATATCTTGAATTTGGATCTCGGTAACACATTTCCTTTTCACCTTGGAACTTAAACTTTTCTATAAACTTGTTCCTTTTGTTTTCTCCTCTTAGATCTTGTCATAGATCTCCTTGAATTTTCTTAACTGTAGATCATTGTAACTAACTTTCCTCATCATCACAATCATCTGGCTCATCATAGCTAATGATTAAATTTCGATTCAATCCTTATTTAATATCTTTTCATTTCTCGTTGTTCTTCATTTGAATTTCGGTTAACTCCGCTCAATGCCTAAACCTTTGTTTGTTGTTTTGTGTCTTGATTTCCTTATGCTCTATTGAGTGACCTTTCCTTTTACCTTTACCTTACCAAGCGACTTTTCATGTTCCATAGCCAAAACACTTTTGCTTACCGATTTGTCAAATCTTCATTGCCATGTTTTACCAACTCAACATAATCATATGTTAGGTATAAATTAATTATATCAACATTATCTTAACCTTTTATGATTTGTATTAGTTGTCCAATTATGTTCTTCAACTTCATAACATCTAATTTCTTCTTCTCCTTAACTCATTCAACTTCTATCATTACCAAATGATATAGCAACATAATATAAATCAGAAATCAATTGCTTGACATCAATGACAAGACAATAATTGATCTAACCTTTCTACTATTATCATGTAGTCCTCTTATCTTGGTCATTCTTCATCATCAGGATTTACTGATTACCAGTCTAATGCTATAACAGTTTACCGATCAAATCTAATATGAAATATGCAAAGTACGATAACAAACAAATATCACAATCAACACATAACACAAGAGATTTAACGTGGAAACCCTATAAAGGGAAAAACCACTTGGGACCAGCAACCCAAAATTGTTCACTCTTCTGAAGTGAGGTCGGTTAAGACCCAACCCTGTTAAAGGTTACAAACACACTGTCAGGTGTGACCTTGTTAGAGGATTTAAGACTAGAAGTTATCATCCAACCAGCATTCACTATGGGGTTGATAGGATAACAATGTTCATTCTATGAATGATACATCATAAGACTTTCAGAGTCCACTCGGTTAAGAGATTTAAACTGTATACAATGGTTAAATATGTAACAATAAAATGACCTGCCTTAATACAACTTCAATTGCGGATTATAGATCAATATTTAGTCCATACAAATCCTTCTGATCAATAATTCACTTCAGATTCAATACTGTATCAACTTACTATCCATCGGTAATAGCTCTTTGTAGCTCAGTAACTATTCTACAGCTTGGTTCTTACTAACTAGTATGATCAGAATGTATGAAAGCTTGTTCACGCGAAATTCCTGTAGCTTCTTCTTCTTCCGGCTTCTTACTAAAGAAATTTTGTTCTCTTATATAGACGAGAAAATTGTTTTCCTCTCCACCATCAAATTTTGCCGCTTAACCTCATTCATAGATTTTTCCGCTTAAAAATTTCTTGGTACTTGTGTCAATAACACATTTCAATCTTCTCTGTTAGATCTTCCTTGAATTTTTTCAGACGTTGATCTTTGTAACAAACATTATCTGTTACCTCGATGTTATACTCTTGCCAGCTCATCAATCTTATCGGCTAAACTAATCATTTAATTCATTCTATCCCCCTCGGTTAACAAAGAATGCATCAGTGAACACTGCTCGGTTAATACTGCGGTCGGTATACACTACACTCCGTCAGTGTATACTAGAAGTGCTTCATTTACCGACAACACTGCTTTGTGTCTTTCAGCTCTATACTTCATTATAGATGAATGCAACATAACAAAGTCAATACCATCAAGTCATAGACCTACCAACAAGTTACTCAATGTGTTCCTTATCCTCATCTATCATGTACATCTTTCCTCATGTAGATTTCTCTATTCTTCATCTCTTTTCCACCTTTCTTCAGATGTCTCGGTATAGTAACTTACAAAATAAGTGTTGTCAAACTAGTTGACATCAATGACAACATAATACTGATTTAATCATATTCCATATCTAATTAGCAACTTCTCAGTGATCTTGTAATCACATATCCTTCAATCAAATTCCAAATTAGTTGTAGTCCAACAATCTCTCCCTTTGGCATTGATGGCAACTCAAGTAATATGAAATGTACTATACACATACCAAACATACATTCTACAGCTTTATGAACAAATGTTGTAAGTCAAATAGACTTAATATGTTTAATCACTACGTTACTAAACTAACATTAAGTAATACATCTTTACCTTTCTGTAGTTATGATCTTTTCAGTTCTCCTGTTCATGCTTCTGTTCTTTGTAACTGATCTTCAATACTTTGTCTCATTCATATTGTCTCTCCCTTAGATAATGTCATCGGTGCTTGTCCCTTTTCATATTTGGTTATCTCTCTCTTTTCCATTTCATATTGTTTATCTCTCCCTTTGACAGCAATGCCAAAGAAACAAACAAACAATCAGCTCTGTAGTAGCCTAGTAACTCTCTGTGGTGTTCAGTACTTCCTCTGTATCTCTGTATACTGATATCTCATCGGTTCAAGTTCTTAAACTTAATCACAACCTTGAACATGATTCAAAGTGTGAAGTATGCTATATCAACATGAATGATCTTCTGATAAAAGTAGGCTGATGCAACATCCAGATCACATTAGTGACCGATAGATAGGGGACAGACCCCAAGTCTAGTCCTCAAGTATTCAAATGTGTCCTTAGGTAGGGGCTTTGTAAAAATATCTGCAAGTTGTTCTTTGGATGTAACAAATTCTAACTTAACTTTCTTCTCTTGCACTTTTTCTCTTAAGTAATGATACTTAATAGATATATGCTTTGTCTTAGAGTGCATCATAGGATTCTTTGAAATATTAATAGCACTAGTGTTGTCACAGTATATAATCACCGGGTCAGTGATTACCTCATTCATTCCTTCCAACACTTGTTTGATATATGCAATGTTTGAACAGTTAGTAGCAGCAACAACATACTTTGCTTCAGCTGTAGACTAAGAAATACAAGCCTGCTTTTTACTTGTCTAGGTTACTAGTCCTTCACCAAAGAAAAATGCTCCTCCAGTGGTGCTTTTTCTGTCATCCACATTTCCAGCCCAATCAGCATTGGTGTAAACTTTCAATTCAAACTTCCCTTCCTTAGGATACCATAATCCATAATTCTTTGTTTTCTTCAGGTATCTTAAGATCCTTTTTGTAGCTATCATGTGTGATTCTCTAGGATTAGCAGAAAATCTTGCAACTATTCCCACAACATATACTATATCTGGCCTACTGTGAACTACGTACATTAACTTACCAATCATGGATCAGTAAAGTGTCTGGTTTACCTCAGTAGTTTCATCCTCCTTTGTCAATTTGCATCCAGTAGCCATCGGTGTTCCCATAGGTTTAACATCTTCCATGCCAAATTTCTTCAGTACTTCCTTTATGTATTTAGATTGTGTGATAATATCTGAACATTCTGCTGAATCACTTGTAGTCCAAGAAAGAACTTAATCTCTCCGAACATAGACATTTCAAATTCCTTTTGCATTTCATCTGACAATGTCTTGCAGACAAGATCTAAGCCACCAAAGATGATATCATCAACAAATATTTCAGCAATGATAATGGTGTCATCAGTATCACCTTTCACATATAGATTGTTGTTTTCACTTGTTCTAACAAATCCAATACTTAACAAATAAGTATGTAGTCTTTCATAACATGCTCTCAGTGCTTGCTTTAGTCCATATAAAGCTTTATGTAATCTACATACCATGTCTTTATTGTCGGGATCAACAAATCCTTCAAGTTGTTCAATGTAGACTTCTTCTTCAAGTATACCATTTAAAAATGTTGACTTCACATCCATTTGATAGACTTTGAATTTCTTATGTGTAGCATATGCAAGTAGCATTCTAACTCCTTCTAATCTAGCAACAGGTGCAAATGTTTCACCATAGTCAATGCCTTCTTCCTATGCATATCCTTTGCATACTAATCTAGCTTTATTTCTTGTGACTTCACCATTTTCATTCAATTTATTCTTGTATATCCACTTAGTACCGATAACATTCTTATCTTTTGGTCGGGGTACTAAGGACCAGGTTTTGTTCTTTTCTATTTGCTCTATTTCCTCCTTCATTGCATTAACCCATTCTTCATTCTCTAATGCAACTTTCATAGTTTTTGGTTCAAATTCACAAATTAGACATGTATCTTGTCTTGTTTTGCTTCTGGTTTGCATTCCAGCATGTCTGTCTCCAATGATTTGTGTTTCAGGATGGTGTCTTCTCACAAAACTAGCCAAGACTTGATTTCTCCTTTCTTGTTCATCCTACTTAGGGTCATTCTCATGTTCAGCAGCTTCTCCATGTTCATCAATTTGTGGTGCCTGTTGTACTGCATTATTTCCCTACTGACTGATTGACACTACTTGCGGTGTCGGTAGATACTCTAGATATTCAATATAAGTGAATCTACCATAGTCTTTTGATTCCTTTGTACTTTCCTCAGTGTACTTATCATCAAACTCATCTATACGAACATTAGTACTTTCAACAATCTTATTTGTAACCTTATTCAAACATTTGTATACTTTACTTGTAGTGGAATATCCCAAAAATATCCCTTCATCTCCTTTAGAATCAAACTTCCCATTTCTTTCATCTTTCAAGATACAGCATTTACTTCCAAAAATTTTAAAATAACTTACATTCGGTTTGTGTCCAAACCATAGTTCATAAGGTGTTCGGTTGGAGTCCTTCTTCAATTGTACTTGGTTAAGAACATATACAGTTGTGCTGATAGCTTCCCTCCAATATGTCTGAGCAACATTCTTCTGTATCATCAATGTTCTAGCATAGTCAATTATAGACCTATTCCTTCTTTCAGCAATGCCATTTTGCTGAGGTCTCCTTGGTGCCGATACCTGCCTTTTGATTCCATGCTCATTACAAAAGTTAGTAAATTCATCAGAGATAAATTCACCTCCTCTATCAAATCTTAAACATTTTATTTTCTTTCCATTTTCTTTCTCTACCTTAGCTTTATACCACTTAAACATTTTGAAGGCTTAAGATTTCTCTTCTAGGAACATAACAGTCATCAGTCTGGTGTAATCATCAACAAAAAGAATAAAATATCTATCACCATAATAACTTTGAGTTCTCATAGGACCACATAGATCGGTATGAACCAACTCAAGTATCTTCTTTGTTAAATAGTCTTTACTTTTAAAACTAGACTTAGTCATCTTACCTCTTTGATAGTCATGGCACATGGCATGATCAGGTTTTGCTAAGTTAGGCAATCCTCTAACTCTTTTCTTTCTACTAATCTTGATCATGTTGTCAAAGTTCACATGGCATAACCTTCGGTGCCATAACCAAGCATCTTCATCCTTAATTAACAAACAAGAAGACTGATCCATATCAAGATAGAATAGATTACCTCTGGATTGTGTACCAGTTCCAACAAGTCTTCCTCCATCATCATAAATCTTCACCTTTTTGCTCTCAAAAGCCAGTCGGTGGCCTGAGTTGTTCAACTAAGCCACACTTATCAGATTATAGTTTAGTCCATCTACCCGGTATGCATTTTCACATTGTAATCTGTCATTGATCATCAGTGAGCCTTTACCTCTTACCATACAAGGTGCATCATTTCCCATTCTCACAGATCCTCCATTATATTCAACAAGATGATCAAACTTCTCTACATCATCGGTCATATGATGTGTGCAGCCACTGTCTATGATCCATGTATCATTTATGCTTACTTTAGAGATCAGTGTTGTCTCTTCATGTTTCTCTTCCTCTTCTGAATCATCTTTCATAGCAGAAAATACAACTTCTACATCATCATCAGAATCAGTTTCAGTTTCAATATCTTCAACTATGTAACATACCTTTTTGCCTTTTTCATCTTGGTTGTCTCTGTTGTTGTGTCAATAACCTCTGTTGACTCTTCTTCCATAGCTTCCATCATATCGATCTTTGGATCTATCATCATCTTTCTTCTGAGGATATCTAGTAGTGATGTGACTGACTTCTTTACAATTAAAGCATGCTAAATGTAGCTTGCCTCTATACCTTCCTTTTCCTTTGGTAAATCTTTGAGCCATAAGTGCTTCAAGCTCTTCAAGTTCATCATCGGTATTATCATCACTATCACAATTCTTACCATTCCTACTAGACTTTCCAATCTTCAGAGAAGACATGAAAGTGGATTCAACAGAAGGAACAACACTGTTATCAAAGTTGTTTAATTCAAAGGTTGTAAGTTTACCAATTAGAGTGTCAAGAGTAAGGTTGGATGTAGCTCTTATTTCATGAATTGCAGAAATCCTGATTGCATAAACTAGTAGCAAAGTTTTGAGAATCTTGCTTATCACTGTTTCATCATCAATCACTCCATCAGATGCTCTAATAGCATGTACCAATTCTTTTAGTCTATTTGAATATTGGACAATGTTCTCACCTTCTTTCATTCTCATATCATCAAATCTACCTCTCAAACTTTCAGCTCGGGCTCTTTTGACATTCAGATCTCCACTATAGATTTGTGCTAACTTATCCCACATTCCTTTGGCAGTTGTGCATGTCTTGATATCTTCAAATTCAGCGTCGGTACAGGCAGCAGCAAGTTCCATCATAGTAACATTGTGTTCATGCTTATCCTTTAGTTGATCAACAGTTAGGGGACTAGTGGGTGGTTGCATGTAGCCATTTTCCATCAGTTCTAGTGCTGAGTTCCCAATTCCAGATATGTGCAGCTTCATTCTACTTTGCCATACTATGAAGTTCTCTTTATTCAATTTTGGTACTTCCCTCTTATACATCTTGAGACCTTTATGCTTAAGTCCTTAAAACTCTGTTCCAAGCAACCAATGCTCTGATACCAATTGTTAGAATAACTGAGAGGGGGGTGAATCAATTATCCAGTGTCCCAAAACAAAATGTATAATTCAAAACAATTTCTTTACTTTCTACTCGTCAATAAGCAATAATAATTATCACTGTCTATGCATTTACCGATTACCAGTCTAATGGTATAATAGTTTACCGATCAAATCTAATATGAAATATGCAAAGTATGATAACAAACAAATATCACAATCAACACATAACATAAGAGATTTAACGTGGAAACCTTGTAAAGGAAAAAACCACCTGGGACTGGCAACCCAAAATTGTTCACTCTTCTGAAGTGAGGTCGGTTAAGACCCAACCTTGTTAAAGGTTACAAACACACTGTCAAGTGTGACCTTGTTAGAGGATTTTAGACTAGAAGTTATTGTCCAACCAGCATTCACTATGGGGTTGATAGGATAAAAATGTTCATTCTATGAATGATACATCATAAGACTTTCAGAGTCCACTCGGTTAAGAGATTTAAACTGTATACAATGGTTAAATATGTAATAGTAAAATGACTTGCCTTAATACAACTTCAATTGTGGATTATAGATCAATATTTAGTCCATACAAATCCTTCTGATCAATAATTCACTTCAAATTCAATATTGTATCAACTTATTGTCCATCGGTAATAGCTCTCTGTAGCTCAATAACTGTTCTGCAGCTTGGTTCTTACTAACCAGTATGATCAGAATGCATGAAAGCTTGTTCACATGAAATTCCTGGAGCTTCTTCTTCTTCTAGCTTCTTACTAAAGAAATTATGTTCTCTTATATAGATGAGTAAATCATTTTCCTCTCCACCATCATATTTTGCCACTTAACCTCATTCATAGATTTTACCACTTAAAAATTTCTTGGTACTTGTGTCAATAACATGTTTCAATCTACTTTGTTAGATCTTCCTTGAATTTTGTCAGTCATTGATCTTTGTAACAAACATTATCTATTACCTCGATGTTATACTCTTGCCAGCTCATCAATCTTATCGGCTAAACTGATCATTTAATTCATTCTGTCCCCCTCGGTTAACAAAGAATGCATCGGTGAACACTACTCAGTTAATACCATGGTCTGTATACACTACACTCCATCATTGTATACTAGAAGTGCTTCATTTACTGACAACACTACTTTGTGTCTTTCATCTCTATACTTCATTATAGATGAATGCAACATAACAAAGTCGATACCATCAAGTCATAGACCTACCAACAAGTTACTCAATGTGTTCCTTATCCTCATCTATCATGTACATCTTTCCTCATGTAGATTTCTCTGTTCTTCATCTCTTTTCCACCTTTCTTCATATGTCTCGGTATAGTAACTTACAAGATAAGTGTTGTCAAACTAGTTGACATCAATGACAACATAATATTGATTTAATCATATTCCATATCTAATCAGAAACTTCTCAGTGATCTTGTAATCACAGATCCTTCAATCAAATTCCAAATCAGTTGTTGTCCAACACAAATAACATCCTCCTTGGTAGATTACAAATCTATGTTATTCAAGTTGTAACTTCTAATTTCTATCAATGTCTTAAATTCAAACATAATGGTAGTGAAGTTACTATTCCTATAGGTCCTAAACCCTTCTGGATCAATGGGATTCTTTAATAGCTCATCATCATAAGAAATGGCTATATCAGCATCTAACTCGTAACCCATAGGTGTATCCCATGAAGTCCTAGGTACTACTTCCTCCATTTGACATGTATCGGTATCAACCATAAAACATATATCATCCTTATAACTCTCAACAACATGCGCTGGAATCCTTTCTCTTTAATGCATTATCTTCTAGAGATCCTAAAAATATCCTCATATTTTCTCAAAAAACTAATCCCCAAGAATATTAGCATAATTTTCTATTTTGACTACAACTGGTGTACCATCTACCTAATTAACTAGTCCAATACTAGGAAAGAAACTCTAAAAGTAGAAAAATATATCTACAAGAAATTGACTGTACTTAAATAGTTTCCTTTTGTCTTTCTTGATATTCTCCATGTTTAGAAATAAGTGGTCTCTCATCGCAACACACAAATCATATTCTGCATTTTTCTTCACCATCTTATATGCATTGTGAAGTGCAATAGTGGGAACATTATTGATTCTTCTTGAATAGAACATTTTATATCCAACCACCATGGATGGAAAACCTAACTACCTCATCTGGGATATCATTGGTTGTCATTGCACGCTTGTCCCATTTTGATTTGGTCAGTTCTATGACTACTTCTTGCAGGATAGATCTTAGTTAAAGTATCTCTCTAGTAGCACAAAAACTTGTTACTGCATGAATGGCCTCTTTAGTAATCTTGTAGGGTTGATCAAGTGATATTCTTTTTTTGTGAACTCTTCTCATTACATATATAACGTGGTCTTCCTCAAAGTCAAAGGGAAAGTGTATTGCATGTTCAAAACCCTTATCTACAATCACTTTATATTCATCTTTCAACAACAAATATTTGCACAAATCTTTGTATAATGAATGAATATGAATTTCACCTATGTCTTTGATCTTACAATAAATGTATGACTTGACATCATCCATATGTAATACATAACAGGGCACATTGGTTAAGGCATCCTTTGGATCATTCTCCATCGCTTTGTCTAGATGTCTTTTAAATATTAGCCTAGGTTTATCTGTGATCTCACCGAGAATAGGAGTAGCCATACTAAAAATAATAGATTTTAATCTCATAAATCCCAATAAATACCTTTTGAATCACCACATGATGACTGGTACAAACCCTCACAAGTTTCTTCACCAAAATCACTTCAAAAACTTCTACACTTGCTTCAATCACTATCAGTCTTCTCAAACTTCACTTTTATCACTCCTGGCTATATCTCTTGAATGTGTAGGTGCAAAATAAGACCTAAAATCACCTCTTATCTTCCATTTCTCTTAATCATTAGATGCATCACCGGTTGAAAGAAAAAAGCATATGTCTTCACAAATCTTGCGAGTGGTCATCCAAATCTTCATGCATTTAAACAAAAATTTATATCATACTTCAAAACAACCATATGCATCTAAATATGAAAATAAAACTTACTGCACATGCATCTAGAGGGTTTTTGAATGGATTCAACAATGCTTACCCCCCTAAGTAAAGATGACTTAGTTTGATGGTGAATTCTCTACACCCGATGAAGATGTGGAATCTTTTGATGATTTTCCTTCACTCTTCTTCTTCCAAATTTGATTTATTTGATTCTTGGTTTCTTCAATATTCACAATCTACATTCCCTTTTTCTTGTCATATCAATTAATCAGTTGATTCACCTTGTTATTCTTTTCTCTACAAAACCTTGCAATGTGTCATATCTTGTGACAATGAAAAAATTCCATACCATTTGATCTCCAAGGTCCTACATTGCCTCTATTAGTCCTCAATGTGAAGTTGATGTCCATGTGACCATAATTATGAGAGTGTGAATAAGTAACAGCCCATCAGTTCTCATTATGATAAGGAATCTGTTGGTTGGTTGGTGACCATTGATGGTTCACTCTTGTCCTTCACTCATTATCTCTATGACCATAGTTGTTGCAATTATAAAAATAACCATAAAAAGTGCTTGGTTTAGAAATAGATCTAAAACTTGGAACACTACATCTAATATTATTGCATACATTAGCAGTATGTCCAACCTTATGACAATTCAAACAAACTAGTTTGTAGGGTTTCTTACCAGATTTCCTTTGATTCACCTTCGGTGCAGATTTGTAATCTTGTATGGCCTTCTTGGTAATTGAAAATTCACCAACCTCATAGTTGGTGTAGTCTAATCCATGGATCTATCCATGCATTCACTAATTCTTTAGTTTTTCATCAATTATTGCAATACTTTTATTGAATTTCTTGACTAAGTCATTTGCAGACTTCAACTCACCTTTCAATTTCTCATTTTCCTGTCTCAACGTTTCATTCTTCATTAGGAATTTTGTATTCTCTTCATTTGGCTCATGTAGATTTGCATGCAATGTATCAACCTCTTGTTCATATTTGAAGAGCTCATCCATCTTGGCTTTTAGGGCTTCATCTTTAAATTTTAGGGATTCCTCTACAATTTTCATTGCCTCTTCTGATGTCTTCCTTGCTTCTATTCCTTCACCCATTCTGATTGATAAAGATTTTAGCTCTCTTTTGGTGTTCTTCTTATCTTTATGTAGCTTCTCATTCTCCTAAGATAATTCTTCCAAGGCTACTTTGGATTCCTCAAATCTACTTTGTTCAGGTAGTTGTTCAAAGATATCTTGTCTTTCACTTAGTTTTTAAACATGTTCTTTTTTCTCGGCTCTTGATATCTTGATATGATCTTTGATCTTTTCAATGAATTCTTCAACCTCTGCAAATTTCCTTTCAAGTTGCCTTTGATATCTCAAACCCTCAATGTCTACCTTAAGGATCATCCCCATGTTGTTAGGATTCTTCAAGGGTACTTCGCTCTGATACCAATTGTTAATGTTATAAGGCATTGAGAGGGGGGTGAATCAGTGCAACCACATATCTTAAAAATATTTTACCAAACTTATAGATTAACCAACATAAAAAAGTAAATTTAACGAAGCAGCATAACACATAAAACATCCACAACCATTCAACACAAAAACACCAATATTTTTGCAAGGAAACCCTCGTTATCTACTAAAAAATCATACTGGGAATTATCACCCACTAATCTCACTAGTGCACAAATAATATCATCATTGTTAGGAGCATTAAAACACTCTTCTAAGGGTATACTAGGTTAAGAGTATCTATAGCCCGGTGATAGGGACAGGGGATGAACTAATCACTAGTTCATGCTTCTAGTCTTCCACTGAGACCTAGGGTGTCTTCCAAGACCACCAATTGGACCTATAGTATCTTCCCTATGCTTGAGATCCCCTAATCCAAACCCCACTCTTCTATCTTAAGCAAAACCTATCTTTTGTCAACTTCTAGGTCCTCATCCTTGATGAAGAACACTCTAGGTTCCTTAGTTCTTCTAAGGTCTATCTTTTCAAATATCTACACACTTCTTGCAGGGTCATGGAGATGCTTCAAGACCTCTCAACACACTCCTTCCAATGCCTAAGATAACCCAAAGCATTGATCTTCCTTACCAATTCCAAATTTTTGCACCAAAATAGGGCTACTAGAAAAGTGCCTCAATTAGCCCTCCTGCTCCGAGAAATCAGGATATAACTCTAAATTCCTCCACTAACCAATACAAACTTATTTTAGAGACTTCTTATCATTCAGCTATGTCTCAAATATTTTCTAGGTTTTGGGCCTCCAAATGGTCGTACAGTACCTCTACACAATATGAGGGTTTTTGAGTGTTTATAGGCCTTTCTTAGGCCTGTCTACTTCTTAACTAAGTTTGATGCCTTCAAACTTTGATATGAGCTTCTCCTTCTTTCCAAGGGATCTTAATTCATCCCTATATCTACTCCATGCTTGCTTTCAGCTTTATCTTCACAACCCTGCATTATATAAACTCTGCTACTTCACTCTTCCCTAACCAAGCATGCACTGGCTCGCCTAGGAAAAGAGCTTAGAAATGCTTCCATGGCTTTTGAGGGCCCTTCCTCTTGAAAGAAACAAGTACATAGAGTACACTCACTATCCCCAAGAGGTTGTACTATTTCTACGGTGGGATAGTGAGTTACATGATTCTCAATACCAACTGCCTAGTTTAGGACAGTGAACTGGCAAAACTAAAGTATTTACAAACTTGGAAATAAAAACTCACACACACCTAATCTAGTGAATCAAGACTACTCTAAATAAACCAAAATACAATGCCAAAGGATTACAATAACAAACTTAGCACACAAAAGCTTCCATTAATTCACTGTTGTTTTTCTTCACATATAGACTAGCTTCATCAACACACTGTCTGTACATAATTCATGCCCTTATGGCAATATTAGGGTTTTCCAAGTTTAAAAATGGTCTCCTAGGTTTTTGGTTACATCATTTAGGGTTCCTATCAGGATAAGAGTCAAATCCACCATTATAGGAGGTGGTTGCAAAATGTTGTCGGGCAACATTTACAAAAATGCAAAGTTGCACTTTGCAACTTTTACAACTTTTTGCAACTTTAGCCAAATAGGCTAATTCTTGGCTTCTTAAAGCTTATGACTCTTCTTAGTTGCATCCTAGGTGTTGGATGCTTGATTCCAACTCAAAATGACTTCAAATTTCCTAAAATGTACCTCTGATAGCTTAATATGACTTCACCATAAGAGGTACCTAATTAGCCTCAAAGGCCAAAACAAGGAACTCCTAAGACCTCTAGACCCCTGACTAACATTTCCATTACACAAGATGGTCCTCAGACCCTTATTGTATTTAAAAGGCTCTCTTGGAGCAAGACACAACAAAATTTCTAATGGTGAGGGCCCTATGTTGTTTAGGTGCCTCTGCACCATACTCCCCACCTGAAAAGCTAGGTCTCCTCTGGAGACAAGAGGTGAAGATCTATGCCCTAAAGTTTGAACTGATTCTCAAGGATCCAAGTAGCCTCTAATTCTAGTTTATCTTGCCACTTGATTAGATGTTCCTTATAAGTACCATGCCTAGTCTTTGTGTGAATCTGGGAGTCTAGTATCTTCTTTGCTTGTAGTTTGGGTTTAGGAGGCAGAGCTGCTGCTTGGGCTTCTTTCTTATCTTCCTCCACATTCTGATCCATCTCAGTAAGGGGTCCCCTATACTTGACCAGGTCTACAACATTGAATATGGGAGAGATATCTAGGTCATCAGGTAGCTCAACTTTGTAAGCATTATGTCCATACTTGGCCAGTATAGGACATGGACCAATTCTCCTCATCTAAAGCTTGGTGGGAACTCCTTTTTCCATTCTTGCTTTGTTTAAATGGACCATGACCAAGTCCCCTACTCCAAACTATACTTCCCTTATTTTAAGATCAAATTTATCCTTCAAATTCTTGGGGTTTTCAATGAGGGCCTGTTTTACTTGGTCATGCACCTCTTTCATAGACTGAATGAAATCTTCAGCATATCCACTATTAGGAACTTGATTTCCCAAATTTCTCAATTCACATACACCCCTAGGATGTATTCCATAGACAATTTCAAAGGGACTCTTGCCAGTAGTTCTATTAATCCTGTCATTATATGCAAACTCTGCTTGGTGAATGACTAAGTCCCATGTCAAACCATATTCCTTGGTTAAGCATCTCAAAAAATTACCAAGTGTCCTATTGACCACCTTAGTTTGACCATCAATTTGAGGATAGTAAGCTGAACTAAATGCTAGATTGGTACCTAGCCTTTTCAATAAGAACCTCCAAAAGTGTCCCATAAATTTTCTATCCCTGTCAGATACAATGCTACTTGGCAAGCCATGAATCCTCACAACCTCTTTGAAAAACAAATAAGTAATATGACTTGCATCATGAGTGACTTTACGTGGGATAAAATGACTCATTTTACTGAATCTATCTACTACCACATAGATGCTATCAAATCCACTCTTTGTCCTAGGTAAACCAACCACAAAATCCATACTTACACATTCCCATGGTCTGCTTGGTATTGGAAGAGGCTAATAAAGTCTTGCATTGGTAGAAGTGCCCTTGTCTCTTTGACATATGATGCATTTCTCCACATAAGTTCTAACATCTCTCTGCATTTTAGGCCAATAGTAGTATCTCTGGACTAACTCTAAGGTCTTATTCAAGCCAAAATGGCCACTCAAACTTCCATTATGTTTTTCTTGTATGAGGTTCTCCCTCATGGACCCTCTAGGAACACACAACTATCCTCCTTTAAAGAGAAATCCATTCTGCATTGTAAACTCTACAAACTCACCATGAAAGTGATTTAAATTGTCTTGACACACTTTGTATGCCTCTGCAAAATCTTCATCAGTTTGATACAGCTCCTTGAAGTTATCCACTCCTATGCTTTGTAGTTGGATTTCTTGAACAGTTAGTAGCCTCCTACTCAAGGCATCTGCTACTTTAGTGAGTTGTCCCTTCTTGTGTTTTATGGTAAAGGTGTATGATTGTAAGTACTCCACCCATTTTACATGCCGATGACTCAACTTGTCTTGGGAGTTGAGGAAGCTCAAAGCTTGGTTATCAGTGAACACTACAAATTCCTTGGGAAAAATATAATCCCTCCATTTCCTAAGAGATTGAACAAGGGCATACAATTCCAAATCATAGGATGAGTATTTTTTTTCTGCATTTAGCTTCTCACTAAAGAAAGCCACTAGTCTATTGCTTTGACTTAACAGCCCTCCTACTACTATATTACTAGCATCACACTCTATAACAAAGAGTTCATCAAAAGTTGGTAACCTTAGGATAGGCTTGGTAGCTATCTCCTTCTTCAATGTTTCAAATCCCTTATCTACTTTTGGTGTCCACACAAATCTGGTTTTCAATCCACCTTTTATGGTATCTATCATGGGAGCACATATCCCACTGAAGTTCTTGATGAACTTCCTATAGTATTGGGCTAGGCCATGGAAACTCCCCACTTCACTTGCATTCTTTGGAGTTAGCCAAATTAATATAGTTGAAACCTTAGTTTCATCCATCTTTAGATCTCCTTGAGATAGAACAAAGCCTAAATAGACTAGTTCCTGCTTCATAAAGTCACACTTATCTAGATTGATGGTTAGGTGTTCTTCTTTCAATTTGGATAACAGAACCTTGAGATGCATTAAGTGTTCCTCTTTATTCATACTAAAAATTAAGATATCATCCAAATAGACTACCACAAACTTACCTATTAATTCTTTCAACACCTCATTCATGAGCCTCATGAATGTGCTTGGGGCATTGGACAGGCCAAATGGAATAGCTAGCCATTCATAGAGTCCTTTAGTAGTTTTGAAAGTTTTTTTCCACTCATCTCCCTCCTTTATCCTAATTTGATGATAACCACTTTTAAGGTCTATCTTGGTGTAGTACTTGGCCCCTCCTAGGCAATCCATTAAGTTCTCAATCCTAGGTATTGGAAACCTATACCGGATTGTAATTTTGTTGATGGATTTGGAGTCTATACACAACCTCCATGTTCCTCCTTTTTTGGATTCCAAAATAGTAGGTACAACACATGGGCTGATGCTCTTCCTTATCAATCCTTGGTCCATAAGTTCTTACACTTGCCTAGCAACTTCTCTGTTCTATTCAAGAGTTAGTTTGTAAGGTGCTTTATTTGGCAATGATGCCCTTGGAATCAGATCTATTTGGTGACTGATTTCTCTTTTGGGTGGCAGGGTTGTTGGTGTACCATCTAATACAATCTCCTTGAACTCCTTCAAAATCTCCTACACTTCATTAGGTATGTCTACCTTCTTATTCTCTACTTCCTCCTTGGGTTTCACCACAATGGCATATCCCACTCCATCTTCTTTCTCAAGATTTTTCATGAACTCCTTTCCTTTTAACATCAACACATTAGGCACACTTCCTTGACTATCTGATTCAAGTAGTGACTAAATTTTGTAACTCACTCCATCCTTTAGAAAGGTGTATGAGTTTTTCTCTCCGTTATGCATGGCCTTCCTATCAAATTTCCATGGCCTACCTAGTAATAGGTGACAGGCATCCATTGGTAAAACATCACATAATAGTTTATCCTTGTAACCTCCTATGGTAAACTCAATCCATGCTTGTTCATTAACCAAGACATGTTGCCCCTTGTTTAACCAAGTGACTTTGTAGGGAGTTCTATGAGGTATCTTGGGAATCCTGAGTTTAGCTATGGCTTCTTCTGAGATAATTTTATCAGTAGACCCTGAGTCTATGATAACCTTACACACTTTCCCCATAATCTTGCATCTTACCTTGAAGAGTGACCTCCTTTTCTTGGGATCCTCCTTGGCTGGCTCTCTAATTAGTATTCTCTTCACCATCAAGTTCTCACCACTCTCTGAATCTAATTGAACATCAAGTGACTTCACACTTGAAGTATCTTCATGCACATATGCCACTTTCTTCTCTCCTTGTGAAGTTGATCCTTTTTCAGGACATCTATAGGCTGGATTCCCCAATTGTTGACGGTGATAACACTTCATGGTAGAAAAATAGGATGGTCCCCTTCCTCTTGGTGATCTAATTCTTCCTCCAAATCCTCTACCTCTACTTGAACTGCCTCTTTGACTGGTCTCTCCACTTTGTTTAGTCATCTTGGACTCACCTTGGGGTCTACTATCATTGCTTCTACCTCCATAGCTTCCCTTGTGTCCTCTACCATCTCTACCTCTTCCTCTATTCTTTGAGGATTTCTCATGCTTCCTCTTTCCTTTCTCTTCCACCTTTAGAGCTATTTGGTAGCATTGATGGACTATTTTAGGAGTGACAAGACTCATGTCCTCTTGGATAGACCACTTAAGGCCATTCAAGTATCTAGCCAACCTTATGCTTTCATCCTCCACTACCTTGGATCTTAAGCATAGTTTTTGAAATTCCTCAGTGTAGGAGTGCACATCCATCTCCTTTTGTCTAAGGTTCTGCCTTCTCCTATGCAGTTGTATTTCATAGTCATCAAGGACATAAGCTTGCTTGATTTTAGCCACCATCCCTTTCCAAGTAACTATAGGGTTTCTCCCTTCCTTCTCTCTTTCTGTTTGGACAAATTTCCACCAAGTCAATGATGAGAATCTTAATCTTGACTTTACCACCTTCACTTTTTGACCATCAGAGACACCATCACATTCAAAATGGTTCTCCATACCCTCTATCTAATCCATGATTAGATCTGGATCCATTTTTCCATTGAACAGAGGTATACCATCTAAAGCTTTGCTATTGATTGCTTTGAGTGCCTTCAAGAAAGGTTCCTCCAATATGACAGGGTCTGGTTTATGAGCTTCTTCCTCCAATTCAATCTCTTTTTCTTTGGCTTCTTACTCTTCTTTTTGTTCCATCTTGTCCTTGACTCTATCTGCTTTGTCTTGGACATCATTCAACAATTGCTCAAGTTGTGCTAGTCTTTCTCTCAACAACTTATTGTCCTCCTCTTGCTCTTCAAATTTCTTGGCCAATCCTACATTGGTCACCATTTTTCTTGATCCACTGGATTCAGTTGGTGAAAGCATTCACCTTGCTATTCCCAAACCTTTAATAGGCTTTGATACCACTTGATAGGGAGAGGGGATGAACTAATCACTAGTTCATGCTTCTAGTCTTCCACTGAGACCTAGGGTGTCTTCCAAGACCACCAATTGGACCTATAGGATCTTCCCTATGCTTGAGATCCCCTAATCCAAACCCCACTCTTCTATCTTAAGCAAAACCAATCTTTTGTCAACTTCTAGGTCCTTATCCTTGATGAAGAACACTCTAGGTTCCTTAGTTCTTCTAAGGTCTATCCTTTCAAATCTCTACACACTTCTTGTAGGGTCATGGAGATGCTTCAAGACCTCTCAACACACTCCTTCCAATTTCTAAGATAAACCAAAGCATTGATCTTCCTTACCGATTCCAAATTTTTGCACCAAAATAGGGCTACTAGAAAAGTGCCCCAATTAGCCCTCCTACTCTGACAAATCAGGGTATAACTCTAAATTCCTCCATTAACCAATACAAACTTCCTTTAGAGACTTCTTATCATTCATCTAGGTCTCAAATATTTTCTAGGTTTTGGGCCTCCAAATGGTCGTACAGTACCTCTACACAATATGAGGGTTTTTGAGTGTTTATAGGCCTTTCCTAGGCCTGTCTGCTTCTTAACTGATTTTGATGCCTTCAGAGTTTGATATGAGCTTCTCCTTCTTTCCAAGGGATCTTAATTCATCCCTCTATCTACCCCATGCTTGCTTTCATCTTTATCTTCACAACCCTGCATTCTATAAACTCTGCAACTTCACTCTTCCCTAACTGGGCATGCACTGGCTCACCTAGGGCAAGAGCTTAGAAATACTTCCATGGATTTTGAGGGCCTTTCCTCCTGCAAGAAACAAGTACATAGAGTACACTCACTATCCCCAAGAGTTTGTACTATTTCTACAGTGGGATAGTGAGTTACATGATTCTCAATACCAACTGCCTGGTTCAGGACAGTGAACTGGAAAAACTAAAGTATTTACAAACTTGGAAATAAAAACTCACACACCTAATCTAGTGAATCAAAAATACTCTAAATAAACCAAAATACAATGCCAAAGGATTACAGTAACAAACTTAGCACACAAAAGCTTCCATTAATTCACTGTTGTTCTTCTTCACATATAGACTAGCTTCATCAGCACACTGTCCGTATAGAATTCATGCCCTTATGGCAATATTAGGGTTTTCCAAGTTTAAAAATGGTCTCCTAGGTCTTTGGTTACATCATTTAGGGTTCCTATCAGGATAAGAGTCAAATCCACCATTATAGGAGGTGGTTGCAAAATGTTGTCAAGCAACATTTGCAAAAATGTAAAGTTGCACTTTGCAACTTTTACAACTTTTTGCAACTTTAGCCAAATAAGCTAATTCTTGGCTTCTTAAAGCTTATGACTCTTCTTAGTTGCATCCTAGGTGTTGGATGCTTGATTCCAACTCAAAATGACTTCAAATGTCCTAAAATATACCTCTGACAGCTTAATATGACTTCACCATAAGAGGTACCTAATTAGCCTCAAAGGCCAAAACAAGGAACTCCTAAGACCTCTAGACCCCTGACTAACATTTCCATTACACAAGATGGTCCTCAGACCCTTATTGTATTTACAAGGCTCTCTTTGAGAAAGACACAACAAAATTTCTAATGGTGAGGGCCCTATGCTGTTTAGGTGCCCCTGCACCACTTGGTTAGAAGCTATTACAAAGTCATGTTAGGAACTAACTTGTTAGGGGATTTATAACTCCTTTTGAGAGTCACCTAGTTAGAGGAATTAAACTTCAAACCTGTTAGGATTTTTCATACCCTACTAAGAGTAACCATGTTAGAGGATTTTGACCGCAAGCCTGTTAGAAATTTCCTTGAGAATGAACTCAATAAAAATTATCTAAATGTAGAAAAATCTTCTTGAAAGATCATCTTCAATATTTCTCAAATCACTATTCTGATCATATGCACTTCATCTTCAATCATGACAACAATCGCAACATCTAACCATCTCTTATATTCTTCGATTTAATCTCTTATATACATTTTTAGGTCGATGGAATAACCCTAAAATGTGTTACTAATGTCGGCCACCAAAATCCATCCATATTTCATAAGTGATCCTGCCAACATATTAAATTAAAATCCTCAAGGTCATCCTCAAAAATACAATTCAAAAATAAAACAATTATAAACTTTAATCCAAGTTCTACCTCGATTTCATCACCTTTCTTGACTGGTTGGTTGTTTTGGCTAATAACACTAATGTTTCCTCCAAATTTTCATCAGTACTTCAAATCTGCTTACACAATCATATATGTAGGTTAGTATGACTCTGTGGATTCTTCATGTCCAATCACACTACCATAACTATCTAGATCATCATCGCACATCACATTTACCATGACTAACTGTGTTATCAATAATACACTAGATACGGATACTCCTAAGAGTTATTTTGTTCTCATTATTTATGAGGAAGTCATATTGTTTGTCAAATTCATTCAACTATGAAGAAAAGACAAGTCGGTAAGATAGAGAAAGTCATTCAGTAAAGCAAATAATAAGATAGGGAATTTTGGTAAAGGCAAAGAAAGCACAGGCACCGAGCAAGGAAAAACCAAGCACTAAGAAGAGAATATAGTTACCGAGTTAAGGAAAACATGTTATCGAGCATAACAGGCCAACACCAGAAGAATCTTTAAGTATGTTGAATCTAGACACCAAATAGAAAATGGTTTACCAATCTCGAGGAGATCGTATAACATAACATTAGATATTGCAACATGATGATTACACATGATTACAAGGTGAGATTTTCCAATGAGAATAAAGTATGGAATATATATTAGAAGATTAACCAATGCTAGCACCGCTTGAACAGATGATTCTAGAACACCTAATACCTCTTCTAGAATTGTATAAATAGATCTGAGAAGTAAAGATCAGGGTGTGTGATTATGATGATATGAATGCAAGAGGAGATTGCATGTATGAAGCAGGTTACTAAGAAGGTGATAAGCACTAAAGTCACCGAGTAATAGAGTAGTGAAGAACAGATAAAGATTGTGATCTTCTGAGTATTGAATTGTTAGTGTGAAAGGTACATAGTACCAGGTAATGAGTTATTAAGCATAAAGATTCTGATAAGCATATGTTTGATGCAAGTTTGACGGAAAAAATTTAGTGTTACTAATTAAAGAGTAATCAGAGTTATAAATTCTCTTAACTGAGCAGATCTTAGAAGATCTTATTTTTTAAATCCTTTAACCAGGTGCAGTTCTTAGATTAGAATCATGAAATCTTTTCACAAGGTAGAATTAATAGTCTAAAGACTCTTAATTGAGTTAATACTCTTAACAAGTTAAGCTATCAGAAATAACTGACATTGTAGCTCTAACCGAGAAACCTTTATTCTTCAATAGTGAAGTCTTGTGGGTATCATCCCCGCCGTAGTTTTTATCCTCTAACAAGGATTTATGTGATACCAAATATTTGTGTTATGAGTTATGTGTTGAATTTTTTATATGTTTCATGTGATGCATGTAAATGATAAGAAATCAGTAAATGATTAAAGGAGAAATTTTAAATAGATTAAAAGTGTTTTAAAGTACTGATTCACCCCTACCCTCTCAGTACTTATTCTTTCCACACCTAATCCAATAGATACTTAGAGAATTCCTTATGCAGACATCTTTATCATCGATATAATGGATTCAATCATCCTAAAGGACTTGTTTCCAGCAATGAAAACACTCCAACATTCACCACATGAAATTCCAACAATCTTTCCAACATCTTCAACAAGTGCCAAAAAATCATGACACCTTTTAGTATCAACATAGAGACCATTGAGTAGATTTTAGAGACATCATTCATTTTGAGATTTATTCCTACATATTTCTTTCATGAATGGCAATATTTATTACATGCACCTTTAGTTTTTTTTCTTCCTAAGAAAAGGAATGTTATTGGGTAATTATAGAACATCCTCTCTCTCTCTCTCTCTCTCTCTCTCTCTCTCTCTCTCACACACACACACACACACACACACACACATTCTCACCTTCAACTTATCTAGATTCAAATTTATGGAGCTTCAAAGGGGATTAGTCTTATTCTCATTCATTTTATTCAGTTTAGCATATTGTACCACTTATTATTTTCTATCTTATTAATATTTTTATGATTATTAGTTTATCTATCATCGAATCTATCATATATTGGCTATCTGTGGTGGTGTAAATACCAATATGGCGGTCTGACTTTGGAAAACCTCTAAAAAAAATAACCCAACACTTTTCTTGTTGTCATGTGTACAAGTTTAGATGAAGGAGATGGCTTAGCAACTTTGGGACTTCTACATCCATACATGAGGTTTCATTCCTTTCCTCTTTTAGAGTAGTTCCTTTGCACTGTTATTTACATTTTTTTTCTTCCATTTACATTATTTATAGTTCTATTCATCTTGGTTTTTGTTCTTGCACTTTTCTATTCAAAACTTTGTACAATGTTTGTACTGGATGGAGACGCTATGCACTGTCATCACAAATCTACATTGTAGTCTTAGACTCATGCTAGGGTCCAAGACAGTAAGTTAGCAAATTTTACTTTTTATATTTGATCAATAGATTGTTCATTTATATTAGTTAGAATAATTTTATCAATTCATAGCTTAGACTTATTTTTGGTCATTTATCTTGCATTCACACTCAAATCTCAATTAATTAAGTGATGCTATTTTAGTGAGGTGGGCCAAATGCCAATTATCTCCTTGGGATTTCATCAATCTTGAGGGTGGTGAATTTTATTTTCCATATTTTTTATGAACTCAATGTGAATCCTTCTACATCATCATCTTCTCCCCCTTTGTCGGGTGATAGTCCATTTGTCAATATGGTAACCATCACTCGTATCTCACCTTCTAACAAGAGGATGCATAACATGGACATCAAATTTACACCTCTGGACACCTTTTATTCCAAAGATCCTTCCCTCATATATCCCTACACAAATCAATATAAATATCATAAGAGGCATTATAGTTGATCTTGTGTGTAAAGTAGATGAACTATTATGAAGGATACATGTCTTCTTTGTTAATGGGTTGTACCACACAAGATATGATGAGTGCCAGAAAACCATCTAAACACATAATATATTATCCCTTCTCCCTTTAGGTTCTACCACCTTGATGGTCCTTGTGGGACCCAAGGTGGTCTCTACAACTTTCATCGTCATTCATAACTTAGACCTCTTCGAAGTGAAGCTAAGTATCCCCTAGTTGGTCCATATGGGGGTGATCCCCTTGGTGATTCATAAATGCATTAAATTTTCTCATTAGGGTAGTATGGACACTAGGTATAAACCCTCAGTATCATGTGGGTGCTTCCTTTTAGCTTATTTTTCGCCTACTCTAGTAGGCCCCCTTCTTCCCATAACAAAAATGTTGTTTAAATATTATAACAAATATAAGATCCCAAAGAAATTTATTATAAATTTTTAGTACCTGTGGCCCCTCCTATCTTTGTCCCTGCATCTCAACCCTATTGGTTTTTATTGCACCAAAAGATTGACTTATTAATGTCTGATATAGCCACTGGACTTATAGAAGACACAAGAGGTGGTTAAGCCATGTCCTAAACCAATGCTAAGTTGCACAATGCAAGGAGACCAAGGGAGCACACCTTATAACAACCCCTCCCAATACAAGTGTGAGGTTTGAACCCATGACCTTGGCTCTGATACTAATTGTTAGTTGTCATTGTACCAAAATATCAACATGTTAATGCCTGATACAACCACTAGACTTATAGAAAACATGGGAGGCGATTAACCCATATTGCAAAGTAGCATTGTGTTGCCCAACATAAGGAGACCAAGGGTGCACACCTTGAAACATACCCACCCTTATAGTGCAATATGCTTCTCCCTCTCTTCTCTCTTCATCGAGGGATAAAGGAAAGCATGTTTCTAAATGAAAAGCCTTTTCACCCATCACAAACTCTGTAGTCTCCAATAGTGCCTTCCATTCCTTGGACTGTGCCATGTACCCATGTTTCAAAGGTCTAAGGATAACCCTCAATTTTAGCTATTGATCCTAACAAACATCTTGTGTATTTCCATTTATGGTAAGTATCATCAATGAGTTAGGGATTTGGAGTGTGAGATTTTCACAAACACAAATATTAAGTCCTCAATTCTTTTTTTTTGTTTCATCTACATCTGCATATGCATCCCGTCCATCCATATCTTCAGTTTTCTTCCTGGTGCTCTAGGGATGAATGGTAGGTCTTTCACTAAGTTGCTCTATGTTTTTATCTCTCCATCCCAAGAGCCCCTTCTCATCAATTTATTTCTTGATATCCCTCTATTCCCTAAACAATTAACATACAACATACACAAATGGTGTCTAGTGCACAATCATGTCCGCACAACCCATTCTATCTATCGATCCTCATCCTTTGTTTCTTGGAGTCTTCATCCCTTCTATAGTTGATAGGAGGTATATCATTTTTCCTTTAAGGGAGATTTTGAGTAAGGTCCCATGCCTAATTTCCTCTAACAAAAATCTTCTCTTGTGGATCCTCTATCTATTTATGTGCTTGTTGTAGAGAAGGCTCCATCTTCTCTTGAATGTTTAACCACTTCTTTCATAGAGGTTGATGATCCAGCTCCTTCAATATTTCCTCAAGTTAATTTTCTTGAGTTATGAGGTTTGCATGTTTAATTCACTTGATTATATTATGGAATTGACAATGATCTTTAAAATATCCCTAACCTGTTCCTTTGTTGAGATTTTGTATGAGAACATCAAGGAGGCATCATCCTTGGATTTGGTTGTTGGTGAGGCATCTAGGGATACCTTAGAAGTCTTTCCTCTTTAGTCTTGACGTCCCTCCTAATATGATCAAGATTGGAAGGACAAGGACCTCTTGGTGGGGGATCTTTAAGGAGATTTTAGCTTCTTCATTTATAGATTAGAGCTTTCCTATCTGTGTTCCCCTATGCTTGTATCTTAATGTTGTTCCCCTCTTAAGGACCCAAGATACTCATGGATGGTGAAATTTTTTGTGATCATTTAGTCCTTTCATGTTCTCTTCTTCAATTTGAAAACTTCAACAATATGATGAAATACCCATATGCATTTATGCACTACAAATATTTTCACTATAACATTAAATAATTGTATCCCCTAGCTCTGATTATTTTGATGTTGTGTCCATATCATGTGTCACTTGTTGTGGGGTGACATTCCTTGGAAACATCTTGCTATATATTGACATGTCACAATATCGTTTTGTCTCCTTAGAGTGCATTGTGTGCCCCTCTATGCATCACATTCCATTCTAAGGGGGGCTATTAAATCTACATCATTCGTAATTTTTTGAAAAATTTTATTAAAAAAATTAATCTATTGCATCTACCTTTGTGGAGGCCAATCTACTTATCAAAAAAAATTTCTCTATCATATAGTCATCTAGCATTTATGCCTATATCGATGTAAATCTTTTTCCCTATTATACAACCATCTAGCATTTCTACCCATACTAATGCAATCCATCACCATATTATACATCTATCTAGTATAAAATACTTTTCTACTCATACCACATGATCTAAAATTTCACTATCATACGATTATCTGGCCTTTTCTACTTGTAGTAACCCATTCAAAAAACACCATATCATATGGCTATCTAGCATAACACAACTTGTTACCCATACTGGCATAATCTTGGTTAACACTCTCTTACGGTCTATATCTGATCATCACCATCTCATTCATCTAGCATGTTTGTTGACAGCTTACATACTACAATGCAATTTCATTTCATGAAGGTTTAGGTCTTTTCCCTTGGGAAAACTCCACATGGATAGAAGACTTTGCTTCTTCATGTCTCAAGTAAGTTTCTCTCTCTACTTTAGCTCGCATTCCACTAATGGTAAGCTCACTAAAGTAAGGGGAAAATAAAATGTCGCATATTACACCATGTGTAATTCTTCATTGCATAATGCCTTCATTATGATCGATAATCAGAATTCCACTTAAGCCCCCACATCAACCTGCTTTCCTTGTTTGGATTCTTGACCACACACCCTATTTGGTTTAGGATGAATTCATGTCGTGGAGACATCCACACATCACACATTTGTCTCATGAATCTACAAACCAAAGGTGGTTGTTGGAATGTTACACCTACTCTTTTTAGTAATTTAATACCTCCCTAAATAGCCCACTAATGCAAGGAATTTGTTGGGCATGTTTAAACTCCATCTTTGGCCTTATTTTTCCCCTCTTGGTCATTTGAATTGTTCTCATACATTCTTTGAACATTTCAATCATTCTCTTGAGCTCTCATTCTGCCATTGTAGATCATTTTTCTAGCGTATTATTCTCATCGTATTGCAACTCCAACACTCTCCTTCACGCATGCAAGCTCATTCTCGCCTTCAACCCATCTAGCTTTGACTTTGTAGCTTCGAAGGGGAGTAGTTTTACTCACTCATTTTATTCGATTTAGCATATTGTGTTAGAGTAATAAAGTGTTTACTTATTAATTAAATCATATTGATTTAATTACTAAATCACTTATTATCTCTTTATGCTTAAGCTAAACTTTAGGTATATAATAATTAATTGCTTTATTAATTATTATCATGCAACCTAGGTTTTTTCACCCTTTTTAGGTTTTCAAATCTCTTTTTATAAGGATTGATCTCCTCTTGTTTTCATAACGGTGATAACAGATAAATCATTATTGAATTACAACTTTTGGTTTTGCACATCAAGAATGATTTCTCCTCTCTCATGGATCAATGCGTTCAGGCCTCCATAGCTTCTTGCTTCTTCTCTCTTTTTATGTGACAAGTATTTGCATGCAGGTGTTCTTGGGAGCTGTGGGTTGTTTACTCATCAACTCCAATATGGTATCAGAGCTTCAGATCTATTTTCCCCTGTCCTCTTCTTGAGATATTCAGTCGTGTTCATCAGATCTGCATTTTCAGAGGGTTTTCTGTCAAATCTGGGGATACCTCTTTTTCTGGTCATCTTGGCTTCAAACGGACCTCACGGTTGCATTCGCAGTGTCCAAGAACTCTCATATCCATATAAAATTTGTCCAATTTGGACAAAGTTGGAATCTGTGGTAAATTGTTTTTTGCAACTGGCTTAGGCATGGATCCCGAGGCACTTTGGGCCCAAACAGACCTCGCCATTGAGCTCGCAGTGCCCAAAAACCCCAAATTTATATAAGGCACGTCCAATTCAGACGTCGTTGCATTATGAGGCAATTTTTTTTTGCATACCAAGTCGTACGGCCTTCGCATGCAAACCGAGGGAGAAATTGTACCGCCTTGGCACACAAATCAAGGAAAAAATTTCACTACCCTAACATGCAAATTGAGACAAAAATAATTACTGCCTAGCATGCAAATTGAGGAAAAATAATTGGCACACAAATCAAGGCAAAAATTTGTACGGCCTGACACACATCCCGAGGTGCGCATTGATTTTATTTATTTTTGTCAGCGACAGCCATTTGGTCATCAAATTTATTCCCATGGTGGCAACAACTTTAGCCCCTGGTCATATGGCGACCAGGGGCCAAGTTTTTTAGCCCCCGGCCAGATTTGATCCTTGACAGCCATTTCGCTGTCAAATTTAAGCCCGTCGATCGCTGACATCAGCAAGGTTTTGACACCATTTTGGGCCCTTTGGAGCACTCAGTGGTTTTTTTCTCATATCTTGAGCATACCGTATCAAAATTGGGCAAACAAGATATCATCAAAAATTTGGTTCTGAGCTCTATCCAAATCTGGAGGTTTGAATTTCTTATTTTTCTTTTTTTATGGTGTTTTTTACTGTTGAAGTCAAATGTTCGGTTTTGCACTCCGAGAGCTCTATCTTGTACATCTGGACTCCGTTTTGGGAAAATGATATATCGTTGGAAAGCTTGTTCTGAGAGATTTCCAATTCTATGAGTCTTTTTAGAAGATTGTACTCCAAGTAATGTTTATTCTTATTTTTGTATTTTAGCAAGTTGGTGGATATCTTGGATGTTTTAGGTCCTGGGATCTCTTCTCTTAGAGGGATGGCTCATCTTAGGCTTTTCTTTTGTTTCAGTAGCCTTCGCTCTTCTTTGAGTAGTGTATACTTCATTTTTATAGCATTTGTTTATGCACATGCACTGAGATAAAGTGTCATTCTATTGCATGTATGGGATCTTACACATGTTCATGCTCTTTGTACTTGCACTCCATTATAAAGTGCTAGGGAGGGTTTGATGTTTGCCTTTGTTTGCCATCTACTTTTTTCATGTGAGCGTTCCTCCAACAATATTAGCCTCAAGTATCTTTATTTGTGTTTGTACTCTCTCTGTACCTTCAATGTTCCTAGTATCATGCAGTTCATATTGGATGATCTTTTCAGTGTATATGTGATTACTCCCTTGTCAGCATTATGGGGGGGTTTCTACTGTTGGTTCTGCTACTTCCTTGGTTCGATAGTGTGAGCTATGTATTCATTATTTGATTCTATGTACTAGACAGATGTAGTGGTTGGGTACCTATGCATTTTGGTGAGATGGATCATTTTCCATATGGACACTCTTTTATTTCCTATTTTTGGATGCACTCTTCCAGCTTTGATTGATCAGGTCTTCAGACTTTTGGTGTTTTTATGCCATCTATATTTTTGAGTTCAAGTGTTTGCCTCCTAATTCAAGTAGTGTCATTTGAGGCAACTCGTGCAGATTACAGTATTTTGTATCTTCGACTTCAATTGTTTGCCTTTGTTTGCTTCTTGATTTGAGTAGTGACATTTGAGGGCACTCATGCAAATTACAATCTTCTCTACCCGGTCATATTTCAGTGGAGGATCTTCAAATCATCAGTTACTTCTTGAAAAAAAATTTAACTTCTTTCTTTAGTGATGTTATACGTGTTCATCCTTGTTCCTATTTTCTTGAACAATCTTAGTTTTGGAGACTTGTTTAGTCCTTCAGACTAGTCTTCATCTCTTTTTGGATCATATTTTTTCCCATGTGGCTTTCTCTATTTATCTGTTTTATAGAGACTCTTTTATACTTGGCTATCTGATCAGGCCTTTTGTTGCCATGACCCATTTGCTTTCAATAGTTCTTTCTAGGTTTTTAGCTTCTCCCAAAGTTTATCTTAAGAGGGGGTATTAGAGTAATAAAGTGTTTACTTATTAATTAAATCATATTGATTTAATTACTAAGTCACTTATTATCTCTTTATGCTTAAGCTAAACTTTAGGCATATAATAATTAATTGCTTTATTAATTATTATCATGCAACCTAGGTTTGTTCACCCTTTTTAGGTTTTCAGATCTCCTTTTATAAGGATTGATCTCCTCTTGTTTTCATAACGGTAATAACGGATTATTCATTATTGAATTGCAACTTTTATTTTTGCACATCAAGAATGATTTCTCCTCTCTTGTGGATCAATGCGTTTAGGGCGCCATAGCTTCTTGCTTCTTCTCTCTCTCTTTTTGTGATAGGTGTTTGCATGCAGGTGTTCTTGGGAGCTGTGGGTTGTTTACTCATCAACTCTAATATATTGTAGCTCTCAGATCATTTTTTATCTTATTATTATCATTTTATCATTAGTTTGTCTATCATCGAATCTATCATATTTTGGCTATCCATGGAGGTGGAAATACCAAAACAAGATTTGACTTCAAAAAGCCTCTAAAACAAACAACCCAACACTTTCCTTGTCATCTTGTGTACAAGTTTTGAAGATGTTTTAGCGACTTTGGAATTCTTTTACCTCCATTAGTGAGATTTCATTCCTTCCTTTCTTCTTTTAGAGTAGCTTCTTTGCCCTATTAATTACATTATGTTACTTGCATTTACATTATTTTTTGTCATGCATAGATTGGTTTCTTTTCTTGCACTTTCTTGGTCGAAACTTTGTACTATATCTACATGGGGCACGTGTGCAATGCGCTAGCTTGAACCCAAATCTACATTGTAGTCCTAGACTCGCGCTGGTGTTTGAAAAATTGAATTGGCAAATTTCACCAATTAGATTTGATCAATAGATTTTTTATTTTTAGTAATTAGAACATTATCAGTTCATAGCTTAGAGTTATTTTTGTTCACTTATCTTGCATTCACACTTAAACCTCAATTAATTAATAAATCACCCTAACTCACCAAAGCACTAATTTAGTGAGGTGATGCAAGATCCCATTCATTCCTTGAGATTTTATCAATCTCAAGGGTAGCAAATTCCCTTCTCCACATTATGATAATTTGATTTGGCCTTCACCTTCATAAGGAGTGTCCATTTTATAATTTGTTGTTGTGAGTCCTATACTCATACCCTATCAATGAAGGAATTATTTGATTTGTATAAACACACAACAAGATGTTACATTCAACATTTTTAGTTCACTTTAATAAATATCATATTTATTTATATATTAATAAAATAATAAGAAAACTAGATCATGCATTATATACATAATAGAAGTTTTGAGAATAATTTGATAATTGGCATGCAAGTAATGATTGCACCATGTTACCATCCATTCAAATATAACAACTCAATTAACCAAAGAAATAATAAGCATAAAAGAAAAAATCAAGTCTATGATTTAGGCATCAATAAATGTTGTCAATAAAACTAAGAGTTTAATTTTTTATAAAATTATAAAAATATATAGGCAAATACAATCAAACAAGTTGTTTTTATCTTCATGGAAATAACTAGCTCATTTATATATCATCGCTTTATTCATGTTTCAACATGATAAATAGAAGTCATCATTTGGCCAAGTATATTAATTAACAATATGCTCTCAATTATACGATATTTACTCCTAAGTGACTTCAAGTATTTCCATATTTAAACATTCAACGTTTAAAAAAGGAGACTAGTCCTTAAATTTAAGTATTCATCTTGAATAAAACTATTGAAATAATAAGCTTGTAACATTTATGAAACATTCTTTATTTTCATACAAAAACACATCACTAATATTCCATCATCATTCTACTTAAATGAGGGCCTTATGTCTACAAAAACATATACATTTTAATGAAAATAATATATACAATTGTACACTAAAATTATCCAAATACAAATTGATTCTTATTATTATAGATTTGGTATACCAAATCTATCAAATTCACTTGTAAATCCATGTTTATAATCTTCTTATCAAGCCCAAATCTATCAAATTCACTTGTAAATCTATTGTTTATAATCTTCTTATAAGCCCAACTAATATGCATATTATTAACATACTTTTTTATTAGGTAGATAAATAGTAAACCACATCAATTTATGACCACATCAAGAATCGATATAAGCACATATACTATACATCAAAGTTAGATATAGTATGTATCAAGGTTAGTTCCATTCAAGATGCCTCCCTTGCAACACATTGACAAATACACTACTTTTAGGTGCCACTCAACTTTAGAATTGCTCTTAAATCACCTTCACCTACCCTGAAAGTGTTAAACTAATTGATTAGTTCGAGTAACACCAATCATCATACTAATAAAAGAAGCGTTATTAATGTCTTATCATAACATCACTTTATTTTAGAATGTGAAGCCTATAAGAACAACAGGGATAAATTTGTGGATACTATATCAGATAGTTCTTGACATAACCTATTCAATGAGGAGTACATTGAGAAGTTAGGGGGTTCATCA
The DNA here is from genome assembly GCA_027943335.1 of Chamaecyparis obtusa. Lineage (NCBI taxonomy): Eukaryota > Viridiplantae > Streptophyta > Pinopsida > Cupressales > Cupressaceae > Chamaecyparis > Chamaecyparis obtusa. Next base: position 1,563,980 of record BSBK01002196.1, read on the forward strand.
TCTTGCACAAGAAACGGACCGAGTTACTGAAGTCGGCCTAAGATGCCTTGCTGTCCCATAGACTATATCTAACATCGTAGATATAAAAATTTTATCTTATCTTATCTTATCATTGTCATCCTCCACCATTAATGCCTTATCACTGTCATCTTCCATGAGTTTCAACATACTTAAAAGCCAAATGCCAATAGGTCCTGACTTCTTTCTTTCGGTTTACGTTCATTCCCACGAGAATACGAGAAAAAGGTGACGGAATAATGATCAACATCAAAATCACCGATCCATATAACCTTGTCGCCACGTGAGGATTTGATCTAATTCCACGTATTTTACAAATGCACCACTTCTGCTACAGCCCCTTGGTTTCCTTCAGTACTTTCCACGTTTTCTTTATATTTATTTGATGCGTGATCACGTCATCTTTGTACGATTTTAAAATATATATCATATGAAAAAATTGCATTCCACTCATCATTTGAATGTTTCTCGTATATGCAGATCTTTTCAGTAATTATCTGATTTTATAAACCCTAATAACACTCCTATATCGGTCCATTTTTAGGCGACGGCTGTTAAAAAATAGTGGACTTCTAAAAAAAGAAATTTCAAACATGTATATCATAATATTGATAAAAGTATCCATCACAATGTCAAGAAATTAGACTTGAATTGAGATTTCACATGAGAATTCACAAACAAATTATCAGAATCCTTCAAGCGATGATGATTGCCTGGCTTCTTAAGTAGAGTGAATGAAATCTTACCAGACAGACTGAAATGTGATGAGCTGGGCTAAATTTCTGAGGTTTTTGTTTCATATTTGTTGAGATGCCAATAGGTGGAAACAACAGTTACTCATATACTTGCAGACGACAGTAATAATTACATATTGTTTCAGCATACATTTATTTACACAAAAAGTTTGATTAATCAAGTCTGAAACTGGATACTAGTCCCAAAATTACAATAGATTTATGACCTGGAACATACAATTGCAGCTGAACAATCTTTGTTAATTCTTGTTTGACCTCTGATGATATCTGCCTGTAAATACAACAGCAGATTCCTCTTCATTCCACAATCTGGTTGGTGCTAGATATGGTAATGCTGATTTGAATTAAACTGCCAACTCCCATAAAGTTGGCAGCAGAGTAAACAATCTCCCACGACCCATTAATATTGTATGTTCCCCTTATATCATCCATGTCACCTTTTTTATATCATCCATGTCACCTTTAAACAATGTGTTCTGTTTTGCTTTTAAAAATGTGTGTTTTTTTTAAAAACCGCTCAGGGATAGTTATCGTGCTGCCGCTGCTTAAGCTAGCAGTTGTTGCTCAACTTTTTGAACAGCAATTTGTGGAGCAGGTGTCCCTATAGATGCTAAAATTTGCTGCAGTGCTTGTAAATAGTATTTTTATATAAAATTTATATATTTGGGAGGCAAACTTTAAGCAAATAAAAGGAAAGAATTAAAATAGTGATGCAAGTGTCAACTTTTTCCAATTTTTTATAATTTTGTGTGCTGCTTATTTTCAGCCCCTCTCTATTTTTTCAAAGCTTAATTTTAAGTTATGAACAGCAGTTGCTTAAAAAAAATAAGGGAAGATTTCAATTTATCCCTTTCCCAAATTAAAAATTTACATGGGAACACTCTAACTACTTAAATTTAACCAGAAATTGTAGATAAGCAGCTCCATAGAACATGAGTCAAACTATGCCGTGACCATAGGAGACAGCTAGCCAGCTCACTGTCCCCTAGCCATTTTTGGGAGGTCCCCAAAATGTTTCCAGTGATTTGCAAAATTAGGGTACACAGAGGGAACGTTTCCTAGTGATTTGCAAATTTAGAATACACAGAGGGAACGTTTCCTAGCCATCTCCAGTTTCCAAATCATTTCTGGTACCGGAGCAGGTGTTCCAGGCCATGGGACACGTCTCCGCAGAATGTAATAACACTCACATATGAAGAACGATATATAAAATTATACTGTGTAGCTCATTGGAATTTTAAAAATGTGAATCTTAAGCTTTCATCATTTGTTTATTAAAGCCCTTATGTCCATGGTAGGTTATCTCAAGAATTAGATAGTTAAATTTTACTTTTTTAAGAAACGCTCAATTTTGCACATCAATCCACAATAGGGTAATTTAAACAAAGAAACAATTTACCTCATTCAAGAAAACTCATACATTTAATTAAAATACGATACCGCATGACATTTCAAGTTATCAAAATACCAAAATTATTTTACAATCAAAAACAAAATTATTTTACAAATCCTCGTCAGAATCTCTTCCACTTCCTCCATTCGTCATTTCATTGTCAACAACTTGATCAAATGTTATTACGTCTTCCTGGTCACCCTCATCACTTTCATCTGCACTCGTGTCCTCTGCTTCATCCTCTAGCTCTTTTCCATCTTCTTCTTCACTTTCATCCACATACACAAAAGCCGGCTCAATTGCAGGAGCTTCGTCACCTATATCCACTGATATCTGAGAAGTTCAAGTTCCAAATCAGTATCACAACATTTGTTAACCTCAAATGAGACAATATGTTGAGTTGCATGTTTATACCAACCTGGTCATTGATTAAATCCAACCGACCAGACAGCTGAAGCAGTGGGCAGAATACAGAGACCCATGATTCTATCATCTGCAATTGCTCAACATCTTGACATAAGCAAGCATGAAAAGAAAACACAAAATACAAAAGCTGGTACTTATCACTAGACAGTAGGAAAAAAATAAATGCAGTAATATATATCATACATTATTTTTTTAAATAAGACAAAATATATTAATCTAAAAAGAGAGTTCAAAAAAATTCTCCATCATAGACCAACTTGGCCGATGGAAGATATAGCAGCAAAATCAAGATATGGGAATAACAAAGGCGTAAAAAAGCAGGACCATAATTTTCAACAAAACAATCTACCCCGAGATCAAGCTGTAACCTTTTAGCAAAACCAGCCGAAAACATTAAGAAACCAGAGTGCGGAGACTAGTTTTCAGTGTGTGGAGAAGGGTCTCCAGAATCACTATAAGACGTAGTAAGTAGTTTATTTCCATCATCCATGAACAACAAATCCAGTCATTGGTTGTGGACTCAGGCTGCAGATGGTGACTAGAGCAAGAGCTCTCTGCAGGTTGAGAAAGAGTAGACATAATTTAGTACTTATTTGGGCTAGATTTGCACATGTGTTCTTCCGAGTGCACCATTACTTATCTTTACAGGATCTCTTTGGAACACATCTTCAGTGATGCTGCCCAAATAGATTGCAGGCATCCAAAATCTCATTGCTAGAAGCAAGCAGTGCGAAAGATGGCAGTTTCACAGAATAGATGCAATTAGGCCATTTCCCTTTGCTTCTTTGGCCAACCCAGCAATGGAAGACTACACATTTAAAAGAAAATCGACCATAGCAGCGGCACTAATGATCTGGTCAGAATTGTTTTGAGCATAGATACAAAAATTGCACAATTTGATCACTACTATAAATTGCAGGATAAGCAGGAAAGCCAACTTCAACCAAAACATTGTAATATTTTCATTAACTCACAGTCAATGATCTTTGACCCAAAAATATGGGCTTAAATTGCAATGAGAATGGCAGTTGCAACAAGAACATGCTTTTTAGTGGGTTTGGGACCACACGTTGCAAAAAGTAAAAATAAAAATTGAAAGCCCTAACCCTCGTCCAATTGTTCTGCTGTGATATTTCAAAAGTCCTAATCCTAACCCAATTTTTACAAACTCAATTGCTTAGTTGGAAAAATCTTTCAACCTTTGGGTTGCTAATTTATCTTCAAACAATATCTCTGTTACTATGGTATTAGGGTTGGGGAAGTTCCTTGGGAAAGCATGGAGAATATATTTTATAATAGAAGTTGAGTGGAAAGGAAAATAGCCTGCTGAACCAGGGAGTTCCCATTCCAAAACTACTAGTTAGCAAAACACCGGTTAACCAGGAATTAGTGAGCAGTGAAAGAGGCAGTTGATTCTGAGGTCAGGGATTAAAAAGCCCTACAAATCTGGCACATATCTCTTAAAGGGCATTAACCCTCATGGCCAGGGTCTTAGGACAAAGATAAAGACCATAGTTCTAAAACTTGCCAAGGAATTGCCATACTTGCAAGTCCAAGTCAGGCAACGCCAGCAAGTACACTGTCTAGACTCACAGACCTGCCCAGTCCACAGTCAAGACTCACAAGTCTACACATGGGCGAAGTGAGTCTACAAAGCCAGCACATAGTTGTATTATGCAAAAAGAACCCCCGAAAAAAAAAAACTTTGATAAGTAGGTAAGAATTTCTATATCAAGTCAAATTGTGATATGACCGCTCTCTAGGATAACCTGATCAAAAGAGTTTCAACCTTAATCTTTGAAAGCAAGAGCAAGCTAGTTGCCATTTTCTGAAAAATTATAGCATAATTAATAAGCTAAGACCTCACAGCAACCTTTTAGAAGAAACAAATATAAAAAAATTGAAATGGAACAACAAGGCTGTAAATCTATAGTATTGATCTTTCTAATATTCCTTAAGACAATTCCATCAATGAAAAGGGAAGCCATATATCAATGAAAAATATGTCACAAGGGACTAAAAGCAATGTAATTAGAGACATCGGAGAACAAAATTATGCTGAAGTTACAAAGCATCAGTTCATGTTTAAGTGATAATATTACATCGTTAGCACATTAAGAGTATGTAGTAGCTCAATAAAATATTAAAAAACAATATGTACAAAATAGGAACATGGAAACATATGGGCTAGGTCTTGAAAAGAAAAACACTTCCATATGGAAAGAAAAAGATCAAGGATAATTAAACCAATTTTCAACTTCCACAACTTTACAGCTCATAAAAAATGAAGGTAAACTCTCAGGGGCTTGAAAAATTGAAATTTGAAAAGCTAATTGCTTATTAATATTATTAATAAAAGCAAACTACAAAGCAGAAGCCCACACAGCAAACGGAAAAGAACATTTGTGTAATGACCTGGTACAGAGTATTGAGAAAACTTAGAGAAGACTCGTCAGACATTATAGAGCTGGCATGTCATAGAAGTACTAATTTTATCCAAGGAGGAAGAGACGGTGCCCTCCTTCGCCTGCAAAGAAATGAACACTAAGTGTCAGATGCGGAATACTTTAACAGTTCCCATTGTAACCGGTAATTTAATTTTACTACTGTGTAGATTATCTGCCAGCATCTACAGCACAACTCAAGATCCACACCTGGCATAACAAATGCCATGGGTAATAGTATTATTGGTTTACAGAGAGTTCCCGGTTCAATTTAAATAAATTTTGATTATTATTAATTGTGTAATAACTTAAGCTGTTAAGTGTCATTATTCTAATATCTTTGCAAGACTACTAGGTAAACAACATAATGAAATATATCCCTACACAACAGACAAACCTATCTAAAAATAAACTTTTATAAGCATGTCATCAACACTTTTGATATAAGGATCAAAGAAGATTCCACTAAAGTGCTCCCCTAGCTCCAGTGAAAGAACACCAGCCTGACCAAGAAGGCCGACTACTATGGACCAAGGTCATGGAATTTGAAGCTAGATTTTTTATGCACCAACAACTTAGTCTTCATGGCTATTATGTTCTCTATTTGTCTTCTATCACTTGACTATGCAATTAAAATTCCTTTTTAAGAGAACTATACCAAATCTCCAAGAGCGCATAACACCAAGTTTTAGGGATGTTGGGTAACAGGGCCCCTCCAACTATCAAAGGATGTTACAAGAAAAAAATGCATAGGAACAGAGATGCAAAAATATAAACTTTGTAGTGAATAATTATTTGCCATCACCATAAAATACCAAATACACATTGTACTGCTCTCTTCTTTTCTAAAAAATTGGTGAGAAAAATATGCTATGGATTAGTGTTTTCCATTTTCCTTTATTAAATGGGTTGTTTAGATCTCTTTATAATTAAGGAAATGCTGATTAATGTTTGATTTAAGTCAAAGTTTCGTTTCTAGCTTTCTAGCCTTTAAATTGGCTGCCATCTTGCTTGAGATCCTCCAATACCTATTTCCAAAGGTGGTGGCAAACGTGTACAAATCCCCATGGAATACTGTTCTTTTTTATTTTATAATATGTATAGTAGGATTAAAAGCACCTATCAAGAATCGCTATATCATGACAAACATAAGAATCACTGTATAGACAAACTGAGCTTCCTTTAATTGCAGCTGCCTAAAGGAAAGTACATTATACTATTTAAACATTAACATTCTTGCTGTGATGATCAGGAATACTAATAATGCACTCATATAGCACAGCCTGTTTGAGAACCCGAGGAAAGGCATCCCAGTCGCAAGGACAACAATCCAAAATCTCAAATTCTGCACTTTTGTATTACATGATTCATTTTCAACTGTGTTTTCTTCAAGTGAGTCATTTTTATTGATGTTTAAACGTGTGAATTGGAGCTGGAACTGTGCAATAACCAAAGGGTTTCTATTTTCATTAAGTTCCACTGGGCAAGAGACGTTATCTTGGCTAAAATATATCAAATAAAAAACAGAACAAAACATAAAGTAGATGTCTGAAAATCTAGTCAAGTAAAATCTTATTTTCAAGTATGGAAATTTGAGGATAACACTATCAAAGCAATTAAAATTTAGATGTTACCATAAACTGATAAGATCTAGAACCATAGTTACCAAGAAACATGTACCTTGACTCCTAAAACTTGTCTCCAGTCTCCAAAGTGTGCCACTTATCAAAGACATGTATGCGCACATCTCCAGACAAAAAAGGTGTTGATGATTGTAGCTCAAACACATGATAGGTAGAGTGGACAACCTAGAGGAGTTATAGTCCAAATGGAACTCAACAATTTCCTTTTGTAGGAAGTAGAGTTTAAGTAGGACTCTACTTTATCCACCTAACTAATTAAAGTAGTCACCTAAGTCGAGTTCAAGTAGGACTTTACTTGGAGGAAGTATTGTTCAAGTAGGACTCTACTTTACCGAGCTGCTATTAATTAACTTTCTCAAGAAGGACATTGAGAGAGAGAGAGAAAATCAAAGAAAAGATTTTTCATTTTCAACAGGACAGGAAGGAGAAAGATTACAATAGTTAACAGCAAAGGAGAAGGTAGCAGTACTAGGTATTTTCTAGGTCTGCTATTTTGTTTGTAACTCGTCTCGGAGCCATTTTCCCAAATTGGGAGCTCTTGTAAGTTCTGAAGTAATTTTGAATTATGAACTGATTGAAGAGCATATGAACTGTGCATGCATGGGTTTTTCTTTTCTAGTTTTCCCCTGCTTTATTTCGTGAAATAAATCTAGTAGTGTAAATCTAGATCTGATCCATTTATCTAGATACTGGATTTAAGAAATCAACATGGTATCAGAGCTTTAAGCTCTAACAAAAAGCACAAGGCAGATATAGCAGCCAGCAATCTCAAGTTCGAGGACAAGCTATATGGGGTTTCAAATTTCTTGCAGTGGAAGGCAAGAGTCACACTGCTTCTAAAAGAGCAAGACTTGTGGGAGAATGTGGAAAAGGTTCTTCCAGTACAGACAGATCTTGCACTTCAGGCAGCACAAGATAAGGACATAAAAGGACAGAGGGTGATTCTAGACGATGTAAAGGATCACCTGATTCTGCATGTAGCAAAAAAGACGAAAGCCAAGGACATGTTTGATGCCTTGGTCTCTTTCAGGGTGACAATATGAACCGAAAGATGGTTCTGAAGACAAGCTCCAAGAGTGCCAGATGACCAAATCCAATAATGTTACTAGTTACCTTATGACAATCACACACATCCATGATCAGCTTGCAGCAGGAGAAAAGATCTTGGATGCAAAGCTAGTGAATGTAGCTCTAAATAGTTTCACCAAGCCATGGGAACCATTTGTGAAGGGAATTTGTGCCTGAGAGAACATTCTAGATTGGTAGAGACTATGGGATGATTGTATTCAGGAGGAGACTCGACAGGAGTTCAGATCCAACAAGCAAGAAGGTGGTGATGAAAACTTTGCCCTCATCAACAAGACTAAGAAAAGCAAAGGGAAAGCTTTCACCAAGAAAGGTAACAATGATGGAGAAGGACATCAGCTTGAAAAGAAGAAAGACTTGAGAAAGATCAAGTGCTTTGTTTGCCATAAGCAAGGTCACTATGCTTCTAAGTTTCCAGAGAAGATGAAAGGCATGGGAAAGACATAGCAGGTAGCAGCAATAGCAGAGAAACAGTTGAGTGAATTTGTAACAAAGTTTGAGAATGATTTTTCCTTTGTTTACTTCTTTTCTACTAGCACCATAGTCAGAAGTGCTTGGTACCTAGACAGTGATGCCTCCCGTCACATGACTGGAGCACAAGAGTTGTTCAATCAACTTTCTGAGTATGACTCAAGGATCAATGTGGAGCTTGGAAATGATGCCCTATATGCAATGAAGGGACAGGGAGTCTTGTAGTTCCAGCTTGAGTTAGGGGGATCAATTGATGCTTAGGAAGTGTTGTATGTGACCGGTCTAAAGAAGAACCTGTTGTCCATCTCAATCATGGAGGACAAAGGTTACACAGTTGGCTTCCAGAAAAGGCAAGTGTTTATATGCCTAGAGGGAGCCGGTCCCAACACAAGTGAGTATTGGAGTCAGGGAAAACTATATATAAGCTACAAGGTAAGCCCATTCAGGCACTAGTGCATAACAATGAGCACTTGTGCGAGTTGTGGCACAAGAGGATGGGGCACTTGAATCGCAAAGAACTACCTATATTGAGAGATGGTAACCGGACATCTAGTGTTTAGTCTGGAGCAGCAGGGAGTGTGTAGAGGTTGTGCTCTTGGCAAAATTGAAAAATTTTCAAAGCTTCATTTCCTAGCAGTGAGACTCGATCCAAAGAGATTTTGGATCTAATACATTCTGATGTTTGTGGGCCTATGTCAGTGGCATCATGAATGGTGCATCTTATTATGTCACCTTCATTGATGATTTCTCCAAGAAGACCTGGAGCTACTTCATGAAGACCAAAGATGAGACCTTCAGTCGATTCAAGGAGTTCAAAGCTCAAGTGGAGAATCGGGCAGGGAAGAAGATCAAGGCGTTGAGATCAGACAATGGGGGTGACTATACCTCAAATGAGTTCAGAGATTTTTGCAAGGATCCAGGAATCAAGAGGGAGAAGACAGTTGCCTACAACCTGCAACAAAATGGGGTTGCAGAGAGGAAGAAAAAATCTATCATCAGTTCTGTGAAGGTCATGATCTATAAATATAGTTTTCCAATGTTTCTATGGACCAAAGCATGTAACACAGTCGTATATTTTCAGAACAAGAGTCCTCACAAGGTTCTAGAGGACAAGACCCCAGAGGAGACATTCACAGGGATTAAACCTAAGATAGGGCATCTTAGTGGTTATCCAGTCTATATTCATGTGCTTGTGGAGAAGCAGACAAAGTTGGATCCCTTAGGTGAGGAGCATTCGGTGGGATACAATGAAGAGTTAAAATCCTACAAGGTCTTTATACTAGCACAATGGAAAACAGTTGTGAGAAGGGATGCCAAGTTTGACGAAAAATTGACCTCCAAGAAATCTCATGATCTACATATAGTTGAAAAGGATATTTTGCAAGAGAATTCAAAGGGTGAGATGAGTTCACAGACTTCTAGTGCAGAGGGCCAAACTTCAAGAGAGGAGGGATAGCTAGCCCCTTCTGAATCAGTTAGGAGGCCTAGATGGTTTGAGAAAACCTTGAGAGATGCCCAAGAACATGTTGAGGCTCTCAGAACCACATTCAGGGAAAGCAGGCCTCCACAAAACTTTTTGACATATACGGCCTTGATGATCAACATCATAGACTTAGAGCCTTCCAACTTTGAGAAAGCAGTAGCCAACAGCTGTGGAGAGATGCCATGGTGGAGGAGCATAACTCCATCATGAAGAATGTGTTATCTCTATTTGAGCATTAAGTGTTGTCATTAGTATCAACTAAGATCAGTCGGTAATCTAAGCTGATCAGTCGGTAAAAGATGGAATAAGGAGCTATATAAGCTAGTCGGTTGAACTTACAAAGCCTTCATACTGAGCAGTTACAAGGCAGAACCTTTTAACCGAGTATGTTTACTGAGCATCAGATATTACTAAGCACCCAATCAATGAACATCGAGCATTCTACACACCGAGCATCAATTAATTCACCGAACAGAGAATGCAATGTTTATCGAGCTGTTCAAGAAACAACATAGTAATCAACAATGGCACATACATCTATGCAAATGGTTTACACGGATCTATAAACGTATTACCAAGATCGAGGCACATTTATTATGGATGTAATCATTACATATTGTGATGATTCCTATGTAATAGTTAGATCTAGGTTATTGTTGTACACCGTAGATCTTAGGTTTTCTAAGATGTTCTAAACCTAATTCGATCAAAGCAATTTGCTATATTATTATAATAGATGTCATTTTGACAATAGATACATGACAAGGAGATCATGAAGAAGTAGCCGCTTCCAGGACATCAGGATTCAGACAAAGGTTTACATGTTAGAGAAGTTATCAGAGATAGTATTCAGATTATCAAAAACTTACAAGGCTACCGAGCAGAACAGAGAGTAATATTCTACACATCAAGGTGAAATCTATTTAGTATTTCCTAGATCTGATTCAGACAAGTACAAGTTGTCATTTGCTGATATTTGCTGTTATTAATTTAACCATTATAGCAGGATTGAAAATCTCTTAACAGAGTAGACTTGACAGTCCTTTGTAAATCTCTTAACCGAGTGCACACTTATTTGGTGTTGCTAAAATGCTTTCACAAGGTAGATCTAATCGATCTTATGTTACTCCTAACAGGGTAAGATCATCAGAAGTGATCACAATTGTAGCCTTAACCAGCATACTTTATTTACTGTTGTAGTGAAGAATTTGTGGGTGTCATCCCCACCGCAGTTTTTACCTTCTAACAAGGGTTTCTGCGTAACCAAAATAGTTGTGTTATGTGTTACATTTCATGAATGTTTTGTTGTTTTGTTTACATGCTTTTTACATGGACAAGTTATTTGAAAGTATGTTGCAAACAATGGAATCAGTTGGTTAGCTAGACACTACTATTGCAGATCATTAATTCAGAAAAACAAATTGAGGGTACTGATTCACCCCTCCTCTCTCAGTACTATATCTTTCCTATCCCAACAATTGGTATCAAAGCTAGATCTCTTATTTGGAAGTTTAATCTCTAAAGAGGAAAGATCTCAGGATGGAGAGATATAAGTTGGACAAGACAACTAAGAATCAAAAGATTCAAATGCAAATCTTCATTGAACAATACAAGCAAGCAAAGCATGAATTGAAGAAGTTGCTGGTCCAGAGAAAAGATATGGCTATTCGGCACTGTGAGACTGATTATCATGAAGAAGATATTGATGACCTATTTGAGAATTCCGGATCTGGATCAGGCAGTATATCTGACATATCTGAAGGAGCAATTTCTGATTTATCTGAAAAGAATTTATATCTTACTGAACAAGTTAAAGCTTTGCAGATCGGACAAGAAGCACAAATGGTAAGAATGATTGATGTAATGAACAATTCTAGGCAAGCAGAAGTTGAGAGAAACTTGGCTATTGAAGACAGAAAACAGATGACTGAGAAACTACAAGAAAAGGAATCTGAAATACTAAGACTTACCGAGCATCACTTTGAAATCTCTAATTAGATGGTTGATATGAGTCAGGAAATCAACCGAATGAATAGTGAGCTTACAAGGAAACTAGAACTGATTGGTGAACTCAGAGAAGAAAATGAAAGACTTAAAAATGAAGTGAAGATGCAAAAACAACACAATGAAATGATTAAGAAAGCTGAAGATAGTTCCAAGAAAATTGATGAATTTATGATCAGTCAAAGAGGACTTGGAAGTACTACTGGATTAGTCTATACCGAGCAAGGAGAATCATCTAAGAAAGTTGAACACATGAATGCATACAAAAGTCAAAGATCTAAGAAACTTTCATGCTATCATTGTGGTAGACCGGGCCACACATCAAATGTTTGCAGGAGTAAAGATAAAGGTAATCCTAAAACTACTCCTAAGTTCAATGGTTATTGTTATAGTTGTAACAAGTATGGACATCAAGCACATGAGTGCGAATCTAAGTTGAATAGGACTCCTAACAAACTCTACATGGAGAAACACTGTCCAACTTGCAACAAGCATGGACACATTGCACAAGAATGTAGAACAAAGATGAAGCAAGTCTGGACACCGAAAGGACAAAACAAGATCTATCAACCAAGAAGACAAGGTAATGTTTATACTTGGGATTATAACACATGGGTTAATTACACAACATGTGGGAGATATGGACATATTGCAGCTAATTGCATGAGGAAGAACTGGAGAGGTAGATCTCGCAACTGGACAAGCACTGGTATGACATGCTTACATTGTCACAAGGTCAGTCACTTAAGTAAAGATTGCAAAGACCGAGCACCAGAAATACAAATCTATGAGAATGGGAATACAATTGAAGATATCATGAGGATAAGAAACACTATGTGGAGAAAAGCATCGGGTGATAATGTTGAGTCGAGTAATGCAGTCGGTGACACCTCGTCCATTGGATTGGGTGACATCGCCACCTCCACCTAAGTTGAAAAGGTATGAATGGAATTGCTAATTCTAATTGACTATATCTATCATACAATTCCTTATATCAAATGTACACATTCCAAATCTGCATGAATTAAGATGCATTATGGTTTTATATATTTTGAGCTTTAAGTGTTTACAATCAATATATGCTAGACCGAGTGTGAAGTTGCTAGTTGGTAACTATCATCAAGGTTAACCAAATGCCAATATTAACCGAGTAGAATTTCTTGTGTTAACCGAGCTTATGACATTTCAAAGTATACACTGAGCATGACTGTTGTCACCGAGCCGTGTTAGGTAGAGCATTTATGACAAAAAGTTTGAGCGGGAATTTGAAAATTGCTATAAATACACAAAGGACTTAGCTTATTTCTTCACATTGTGATCACGAAGAGCCAAGAGTTTTCAGAGCGAATTTGAGCGAAAGATTTTCAGAAGCGATTGAACAAAGGTTTGAAGCATTCTGAGCAGATTCGTCACTATCACCAGTAAGTGCTATCATCATCGAGTTGTTTCTTTAATATTTTCCGAAGCCCTAAACGAAGAACAATGGCGTCCGCATCTAAAGTTAACAAATCTAAGAATGTAGCTGAGGAGGATGTTAGATTGATCATCTCTGCTACATGTGATGAGCCGAAGTACAAACTTCACCCCGAAGTTGCTTTGCAGACTGACAAAACTGGAGCTTTCTCGAGCATACTGCCTAGGGTTTTGCTAGTTGAAGGCATACGCGCCTACATTCACTATAAGATTGGTGAGATTGGTGATTTTGAGCTCATTTCTACATTTCAAGAGCTAAGTGTTAATGGGAAATTAAAGGAGGATCATGAGCATTTGAGAGTCAAGGGTTTGATTAATGCCCTACATTTCCTGAAGGTATTCAAGAATGAGTGGATAAGAATTGTTTTGAGCCGTTTTCATGATGGAAACCTATGGCTTGATGAGCCCGTGAAGATCACGAAGGATATTATACACGCAGTGACAGGTTACCCTACCACCGACAAAGTGAAAGCACTAAGGAGTGCACCAAGAACCGACATAGCAAAAGCTACTGGAGCTGAATGGGACGTAAGAGGAATGAAAGTAAACACAATTGGAGATCTCAAAACTAGGTTTGGTGCATATGTTATTGGGTACAAAATCTTTCAGTCAAGCAGACCCAACAGTGTACCGTGTGGAGCGGTAGATATTGCTTACAAAATGGTGAAAAAGGGATTTTAGCTGGACCTCACCGAGTTGTTAAAACAAGTTGAAGAAAACATGAAAACAATTCGGTCAACAAAATCGAATACATGTAAGTTTGGATCACTGTTACTTTGCATATTTTTTTATGTGCAAAACTTTTTTCCCTCCATCGGTATTGTTGACTGGACTATCGACAAGCCTATGACACTACAAATTAATGATTTGATAAAGAGTTTGCGTGATAATTTTGAGAGTATTTTGAATGTCTACTTTGAACAGTTTAAGGATAGAATGAATGCCAAGAGCAGGATACTCAGACAGTTGGTTGAAGAATATGAACATAATATATGTTTCCTAGTGGACACTGATTACACACTAATAAAAGCAATTGAACCAAGAACTAAGTGGTTAGCCCCAATGGGTTACGAGATTGACATTGACCAAGCTTCAAGGTCAATTAAGGCTTTACTGGCAGAGCCTAAGGATCTTAAAGCTACTAGGTCTGGAATCTATGAGGAAGCGAAACAAAGAAAAAAACAGATTTAGTTATTGGTAAAATCACAAAGAAGTCAAGGAAAATGATGAACAAACTGGTCAAACAATTTGGAGTAGATGCAGATGATGCTGAGGCATCTAAGGACATTCCAGTTGAGGTAGCAATCGAAGGTCAGTTACTTCTTGCTGACACTACATATGATGAAGAGGCAACCGAGTCTGACAAAGATGCAAAATCCACATCGGTTAAGCCCACTCCTAAGAAGAAGCAGGCAAAAGTTCCAAAAAAAGCACGAACAAGGTCTACCACTGCAGCTTCACCCCCACCGAAGAAAGTAGTAAAGATTTCTAGGCCTACACCGACCAAGACTTATCAGAAGAAGAGAGGTACTCAAGTTACCTCTGAGGCACCGAAGAAAAGAAGGAAGCTAATAAGAGCTAAAGATGATCTTGATGATGAAGAAGAAGATGACATAAATCAATTCAAGGTTGTTGCACATAAAGATCAATCAATTGATGAGGTTGCAGAAGCTATAATAGACACTGGAGGTCTTAGCGACCCAATATAATTCGGTTTGAACACTTGTCAACCGAGGACCAAATAGAGGAGGCAGTAATACAAATGATAAAATTCAAAAAGGTGCCAATCGAATTTTCCAAATATGTACCAACAAGTTTATATGATAGGATATCAGCTAGATGGACTTATGATTTAAGCACCGAGAAGAAAATGAGGGAACATTCCCTAATATTGGCAATGCCAACACTAACAGTCCCCGAGATAGAAGAGTTGATGAAGCTGTATTCCAAGAGATTTTTGGGAAAAAGCAGAGCATTTCAAATACTTGATGAAAATCTGGCAGAAGTTGATGAGAATAGTCAGTTGTTATGGACTTCTATTCTCCAAGCCCGAGTTGAAGCAGATAAGCTGGCGTTGGCCATAATACCCAAGAGGAAGTCTAAAAGAAAAGGCAAAAGCATCCATTCAGATGATGCAAATCTGGCAACAAAAGAACCAATAGAACTATCAGACACCGAGGTGCCAAATCCAACCATTGTCGTAGATTTTTATCCAGCAAGATATCAAAAAGTGTACTAGGATCCACCTGAGCAAACTTTGATAACAGGTACAAATGATGTTCTTATTGAAGACATTACTAATGGTGATCCTGATGATATGCAAAATGATGAGGACATTACCGTTGTTGGACCACAAACAGATGAACAAGCCCCCACTGAGCCAGTAACAAGCACAATACTGGGTGACCTTCCTATATTAGTTCAAGCAGTTGAGATTGTTTCACAAAAAGAACCCGAAGGCTCAATCCCCAAGCAGCAGAAGGATACAATAGGGGAGCAAGGAACAAGCACACAAGGCACTGCAGAGTCAAATGAGCCTAAGGAGAAAGAGGCTGACACACAAACATCGAAAGATCCTAAGACGGTAGAAACCACCGAGACAACCACCACCGACACTACATCAGAGGCCCCTACACAATCGACTGAGACTCAGGTCACCGGGCAGTAGAAGACGGACAATAGAGTGTCAACCGAGCCAAATAAGACAAATTTAGAGGTAAAAGCTTTAGTTCCATTTGTCAAATCATCTCCACAAGAGACAAAGAAGAAGAAGAAGAAGAAACGTGGGAAAGGGAGAAAAGTGGGAAAGGGGGGCCAGTCATCTTGGATGAGATAATTGAGATTCCGAATGTGACCCAAGGACTTTGGACCCTGAAGAACTGAGAAAGTATGGAGAATTGTGCACGACAAAGGCGACACAGGAGAAATTAAGAAAAGAAAGCAAAAGCAAGCAAATATTAGATGTGAGAGACCTTCTTCTGCAGGTTGTTCCCGACGTCCAAATAAATGAAGACATTCCAATTTTGGACCAACTTGCATCTCTCACAAGTCATATAAATGCCCCAGATGTAGATGCAAGGAAAAGGATTGAAGAGAGGGCAAAAGCAAAAATCCAATTAAAACTTGCAGAGAAAATCAGCCAAGAAGTGGCTATCAATAAGGTAAAGCTTTCTGAGGCTATAACCGAGCTACAAACTATAACTCAGAAGATTATACAAATGTTGTTTAAGTTATGCACTATGGACACCTTCACTGCCGAGGTCAATGAAAAGATCAAGAAGCTAGATGCAGACATCTTGACCAATGCAAATGCTTCTCTAACCGAGCCCAATGCTTTCCATAAGCATATACTTAAAGTACAAGAATTGAGGTGGTTGAGAGAAGGCCTAAGGAAGCAAGAAGAAATAATAAGTGACCAAGTCACCGAGTTGCAAGCTGAGATGCTACCACTTTTGAAGATCATAGAGTGACATGTAGAGAAGGCTAAGGTATTAGTCGCCACCCCTGAAATATCAGTTATGGAGAACATTTTTGACATGCATGCACAAGTCGGTCTTGAGCACATTGCTCTTGACAACTTGAAAGAGGAACGGAAAAACCTCTTAGCTTCATTGCAGAAAACCCACCAGCATATATTTGATAAGTTGTAAGTACATTTTGTTTTGGCATTAGTTTTAAAAAGGGGGAAATCATGTATATGCCAATGTACTTCACTACATACTGGGAGCATGCACCTAGGGGGAGTTTTGTAGAAGAGTTAGTAATTTTTTGGAGTATATGTATATATGGAGTTAGAATATTTGGGGTTCGGTACATATACATTATGGTTTTGATACTAATGCCAAAGGGGGAGATTGTTATCTCTATTTGAGCATTAAGTGTTCTCATTAGTATCAACTAAGATCAGTCGATAATCTAAGTTGAGTAGTCGGTAAAAAGATGGAATAAGGAGCTATACAAGCTAGTCGGTTGAACTTACAAAGCCTTCATACCGAGTAGTTACAAGGCAGAACCTAAAGCTAAAAGAACACAAGTTTAACCGAGTATGTTTACCGAGCATCAAATATTACCAAGCACCGAGTCAGTGAACACCAAGCATTCTACACACCGAGCATCAGTTAATTCACCGAACAAAGAATGTAGTGTTTACCGAGTTGTTTAGGAAACGGCATAGTAATCAACAATGGCACATATATCTATGCAAACAGTCTACATGGATCTATAAATGTATTACCAAGATTGAGGCACATTTATTATGGATGTAATCATTACATGTTGTGATGATTCCTATGTAATAGTTAGATCTAGGTTATTGTTGTACACCGTAGATCTTAGGTTTTCTCAGATGTTGTAAACCTAATTAGGTCAAAGCAATTTGCTATATAATTATAATAGATGTCATTTTGACAATAGATACATGACAAGGAGATCATGAAGAAGTGGCCGCTTACAAGACATCAGGATTTAGACAAAGGTTTACATGTTAAGAGCAGTTATCAGAGACAATATTCAGTCTATCAAAAACTTACAAGGCTACCGAGTAGAACAGAGAGTAATATTCTACACATCAAGGTGAAATCTATTTGGTATTTCCTAGATCTGACTCAGACAAGTACGAGTTGTCATTTGCAAATATTTGTTGTTATCAATTTAACCATTATAGCAGGATTGAAAATCTCTTAACGGATTAGACTTGACAATCTTTTGGAAATCTCTTAACCGAGTGCACACTTATTTGGTGTTGCTAAAAATCTTTTCACAAGGTAGATCTAATCGATCTTATGTTACTCCTAACAGGGTAAGATCATCAGAAGTGATCACAATTGTAGCCTTAACTTTATTTACAGCAAAAGTGAAGAATTTGTGGGTGTCATCCCGACCGCAGTTTTTACCTTCTAACAAGGGTTTCTGCATAACCAAAATACTTGTGTTATGTGTTACATTTCATGAATGTTTTGTTGTTTTGTTTACATGCTTTTTACATTTACAAGTTATTTGAAAGTATGTTGCAAACAATGGAATCAGTTGGTTAGCTAGACACTATTATTGCAGATCATTAATTCAGAAAAAAAAATTGACGGTACTGATTCACCCCTCCCCTCTCAGTACTATATCTTTCCTATACCAACAGAATGATGTTTAGGAGTGTGTGCCAAGACTAGTGGGGAAGTCAATAGTGACTTCTAGATGTTTGTTCAAAATCAAACATGTAGCAGATGGCAATGTGAAGTATAAAGAGATATTTGTGGCATGAGGATTCTCTCAGAAAGAGGGAGTAGACTCTCAGGAGACCTTTGCTCCTATAGCTAGATATTCTTCTATCCAAGCTATGATGTCCATTGCTTCAGAGTTGCGGTGGAGGATGTTGTGAGGTTTTCACACCATCACCCCAAAGAATTTGGGGACCCCCAATTTTTGAGCAGGCCTTGGCAATTTTCCTAGATTCGGGTATTTGGATGCCTTAGCGAATTTTGGGCGATCCAGAGGTTTTGAAATGACAATTTTACACCTTGGATTTTTTTGAAGTGCCTAGGAGGGTATGGCTTGTTTTCACCTTGCACGGAGACTTGGTTTTCATAAACGGTCGATTTTGTCTTTAAGCCAAATGAAATTCAATAAGAACAATTTTTTTTTTCAATTGTTAGAATAATATTTGGCAGGACAAATTGGCAAATTTTGGACTTGGATGAATTTTGAAAATTGGTGTAATAGATAGCTTGAACATTTTCAAAATATAATTGTGGATCTGGATATTTTGGGAAAATCTTGTAAATTTTGGTGGTGAAAATGATTCTTTTTTAAAAATTAAATTGCCAAATTTGAATTAAATTGTCAAATGAAAAAATTAAATTGTCAAATGAAAATTAAATTGCAAAATGATTTTTGGATTGCAAAATAAAAATAAATTAAATTGCCAGGTGGGATTTTCGAAATTTTAAATGGGAAAAAGAGTAAATGAAAATTGGAAATTATTTGAATTATTATTGGCTTGCAATTTTCGATTTTGGATTTGGTTGTCATAATTAAATGCATTAAAATCATATTTTTGGGCTGAGTGTTTGTAATTTAGAAATTTAATTTGGGTCCCTTTGTGTGTTAAATTCAATGTATTTTAAGGCCTAAGAGGTGTGAAATTCAAGGTAAGTTATTGGGTCCACAATGGGGAAGGTTTAAAGCTATATTAGAGGCCCACATGACTTTTTTTCGAAATTTCAATTTTAGGGCCTATGATAATTTCGGATTTGGCTAATTTAAACCCATAATTTTTGCACAATTCAATGCAAGTGGCTCTCTTAATTTAAATCTGCCCCTTCCTTAAATTGATTTTTTTGGGGTAAGTGAATTAATTTTTTTTGGGCCATGGCTCGGTTAATTTCAATATTTAGGGGCCCCATATAGATCTTTTTTTTTTGAGTGGCCCAATTTCATTTAAAAAAAGTAACATGCAATTGCACAAATTTTCGTTTTTGCAATAGGCTGGCCCAATTTTAAATTAAAATTAAATACCCAAGGCTGTGTGATTTAATGCATTTAATTTGGGTTATATGTTTGGCAATTTAATTAATTTTATTTTCCCTCCAATGCGGGGTCATGTCCCCATTTTGGCTGACATCATTTGGCATGACAGATTTGCCTATCATCGACTCTCGTAGGCAAATGGTTTGGAGAGAGGGTCATTATGTTGATCATTTGATTGCATATTGCTGACAGAGCCTACATTCGGTAGAGCCTACATCCAGTTTGGGCCTACATGCAGTTGTAGTGGAGCCTACATCCAGTTTGAGCCTACATCCAGTTGTAGTAGAGCCTACGTTCAATCTTGAGCCTACATTCAGTTGTAGTTGGGCCTACATTCAGTTATGAGCCTACATTGTTATAATTTTGAGTTGAGAAATGTACTTTATTATTATAATGTTATTTTATTATAAAGTACATTATAATTGGATGTTTCTAGAAGTTCTAGCAACTTCTCAAGGAAAAAAATAAATAGAGGGCTTGGGCTTTCATTTGGACAATGCTTGGATTTGGGATTTCTTCTACTTCTTCATTGTGAAGCAATTTGTAGCCTTGTGGTCTGCAAATACTATTCGATCTTTGGGAACAAATCACTCCCCTAGATTGGCATAACTGAGGTAGTGAAATATCTACTGAAGGGTTGCAAATTTGGAGTTGGTACTCAGCCATCTCATTGGTACTTCATTGAGAATTTGATGTAAGGGTTTGTTTGTGATTGAAACAGCATTTCAGGAGGCATTTCTAGTAGGGCCGAAATTATAGGAGGCAATTTTTAGCAGGTCCGAAATTATAGGCGGCTGTTTTTAGCAGGTCCGAAAAAGCAGTCCGAAAAAGCAAATCCGCAAAAGCAAATCCGAAAAAGCAGACCCGAAAAAGCAGTCCAAAAAAGCAGACCTGAAAAATTGATATAAAGGGTTTGTAACTGGTTGAATAAGGGTTTGGAATTCATCACTTAATTGGTGAATCATCTTGGTGAAAGATTGAAGACAATATTGCACATTTTCAGACATTTCATATCAGGGCCTGGAATCAAAGTTTTGTTCCTATCTCCTAATTCCCTTGGAGAATATTTTTATGCTTTTGGGAGGATCTTAGTACATCCCTGGCGGTCCATTTCATAGCAATTTGGGGTGTTAAAAACCCTCACTGAATTTCCTAGAGAAGTCGTACAGTACGGCCAGGTACGGCCCTGTACTTGCAGGCAGTACGGCAGAGTTGGGAGGTGGAGTTTGGGACTGTACCAATCCGTATTGCATCAACGGTCTTCATCAGACATTGGGGAGCAATTAACAAGTTCCATTAATGGTTTTTGGTTGCATTTGATGACAAGGAAATTGTAAAAATTGCATGTCTCAGTCACTGCTACAGCAGTCATACTTAGTCACTGTTATAGCATATTCAGTCAGTCATTTATATTGTCAATTGTCATTATAGTAGCATGTTTTTGATGGTACTTTGAATGGAGTAAATGAATGCCTTGTATGTTCATTGTATCAGTCATGTATGCAGTCCATAGTATTCAGACTTTGCTATAATACAAACAGTTTGTAGTGATCATAACAGAGATCAGATTTGGCATTGACATTTGTAGTATTGTCTAGTGTTGGAATCAGTCATTCATTCTCAGAAAAAACAGTTAATGGTTATCAGACATTGCTATCGGATTGGTATAGTAAAAAGGTGCATTGCTAGGCCTTTGTTCATGTAAGACAGTTCATACATTTCATATTATAGTTCTGTAGTTGTAAACAGTCCATAAAAATCTGTCATCGATTTTGTAATCAATCTACTGAAAATTGCATATCAGAATTTGGGAAGTATATGATATATTGGCATTTGGGTCTTAGCTTTGCTATCTAGAGTTCTATTGTTGTTCATTGTATTTCATTACTACATTGGTATTGTTATCTCAATAACATTTGGTGCCCAAAACAAATAAACATCATTGCAAACAAGACCATTCAAGTGCATGCCAACTGTTTGACGAATTTACACGGATCAGATTTGGGGTTTTTAGTGATCCTACTAGTGAGGGTCATTACAGGTCGGCCCTCTCCCTTAAGAGGCAAAAAATTTAGTATAAAGGGAGGGCTTGTCTCCTCATTTTCTCATTCATTTCTCACTTGTCTCTTGGCAGCCAAGGAGGAGCTCTTGGAGCAACAAGGAGCGAAATCTTGGAGGGCTGCAATCTTTTGGTGGAGTTGAAGGTTTGTTGGTGTAGAGGAGGATCTTCATGCTTGAGAGTGAAGGCTGGTTGAAAAGGCAGATTTTCTCATTGTCTTGCTTGGTTCATTCCTCATTTCTTCTTGCATTATTCATCCACCACTTCATCATTTCATCTAGGGCTTGAAGTTGGGAGATATAAGTGTAGTTTTCATTCATAGGATTTGGAGAAAGGAGATATAAGTGGTAGTCCCACCCCTAGGAACGAAGTTGGGAGATATAAGTGTAGTCCATCTTATAAGTTTTCGAAGAGGCAGAAATAAGTGGTAGTCCCATCCCTAGGTCTAGAGAGGCTGAGATAAGTGTAGTGTGATAGGAATTAAAGAGGCAGAAATAAGTGGTAGTCTCATCCTTAGGTTTGGAGAGGCAGAGATAAGTGGTGTGATAGGAATTGAAGAGGCAGAAATAAGTGGTAGTTCCATCCCTAAGATTGGAGGGGCAGAGATAAGTGTAGTTCCATCTCATTTTGTAGAAAGAAGAGGCAGAAATAAGGGTTAGGATGGCGGATGCTAGTGCAAGCAAGAACCCAAGGGAAATGTATACCAAGAAAGACAAGGAAGACATGATGCCCAAGACCTCCTTCTTCTCAAAATTGAAGCAAGTGGGTGACACTAGCACTAGCACAGTGAACATGATACAGTTGAGGGACAAATTGATGGAGAGCTCCTCCCCCTTGGCTAAGAAGGATAAGGAGACAGGTTGCCACCACATTTTCATAGCTCCATCCTCCATCTCCATCTTTCACTTACATCCGTTTCACCCCCACCTTCCATTCCATATTTTCATTGCAGGTACAAGCAAGGAAGCAAGTTTCATTGCAGATTGGAAGAGATTTGAAGATATTTGAGGCTAGGCAAGGCTTGGCTATTCGTGCAAGCTAGCTTGGTTAGATTTGAGAAGGTTCTAGCACCCAAGAGGGTCATGCATTTTGTTGATAAGTTGTAATAGGCTAAGTAAGCAAGTTCTAAAGGTCAAGAGGTAGGTGTTGGAACATTACACCAATGTAATAGGCACTTGGACTTTGACTTTTTTTTAATGTGGTTGGCCCTCAATGTTTAGGAGTTTACCCTCAGTGGTGAGCTCCATGGAGTGGAGTTATGTGTTTTCTTTCCTTGGCTAGTTCTTTTCTTTCATTGCAAATCAAACAAAGACAAATAGTAATTAGATTCAACCACATTAAGAGGAAAGATAAGAATGGACTACAAATTGATACAAACAAAGCAATCATAACTTGGATGATAAGATTGATCAACACACAAACTAAGTTGTAATTATCTATTAGAAATGGACTTAATGAACAATTCACATAATTTTGGATGTAAGATGAACTCCACATAGCTTAATTAGGCGGTGAAGGAACCAACTCACTAACTAGCTAGGAGGTAATTGATGAACTTAATGATTATTTCAAATCAAGTAATGGGTGGATTGTGGGCCTTGTAGGAGGTATGGCCAAGGCAGGTGCCCCCAGAACCCAAGAATATTGAAGCAGAGGGGGGGTGCATGCAATCCAAATTCGAGTAGAAAGGTTAGAGAAGACCAGGAAGGTTAAGGAAGGCAAGGATAATGAAGGAGGAAGGCGAGGCGAAAAGTTGAAAGAGGTCAAGTTCGATTTCAGGGCAGTTATCCAAGAGCAAGGCTCTCAAATTGCAAGGAGGTTCACATCCAGGCAAGCCACCGAGGCCAAGGCAAGATTACCCCAAGTGCATAGAGACCTCACCCTTTCAAGGTCAAGACATCAGGTACAAGCAAGTTCGAGTGGTGATGAGAAAGTTTCTAAGGACAAGCTCAAGCACCCAAGGCTTCACCTCATCTCAAGGATTAAGTAAATTTATAAGATAAGGTTGATGAGGTGGCAATTTCATGTGCATGCAATCAAATCATGCCAAGTGTTCTATGTTCTCATTGGTTGACAGATTATTATAATTTTCTCATTGGCCCACAAAGCTGGTGCCCTCATGTAATTGGTTGAAAGATGGTAACCCTAATTAGGGTTTGTAAGGTTTAATCTTGGCCCTTGATTTTGCCCCTTAATCTTGGCCACCTGTTGTAATTTTGAGCCTCTATATAAGGCCATTTGTTCTCATTTGTAAAGGAGAGTTATGTTGGAGAATTGTTGCCAAAATACTATCAAAATTGTTCTCTATTCATTGTTGTGGTTTGCATGATGAATATACATGATCATTTTGGTGTATTGCATGGTTCTTCTCATCTCTCAAATTAAAATAGGATTTCATTTCATGTTGTTAGAGTACAAGTAGATGGATAGTTGTATGGTGATGTTAGTG
Organism: Chamaecyparis obtusa; assembly: GCA_027943335.1. Taxonomy (NCBI): domain Eukaryota; kingdom Viridiplantae; phylum Streptophyta; class Pinopsida; order Cupressales; family Cupressaceae; genus Chamaecyparis; species Chamaecyparis obtusa. The sequence goes on from BSBK01002196.1 coordinate 1,588,203, forward strand.
AATGTTTGATAGGGATCTATATACTAGGCCACTAGCATCCTAGCGGCTTGTTAGGAAGCCTTGTGTGGTAATCTAGTCTAATCACTCCCAAGTTCTACTTGCATTTCATCTTTCCGCTTGTACTTCAAGTTGGGTTGGAAGATAGGTGTTAGTGTGAAAATTCTAAGAGTATCCCTTAAAATCATTGCACCAATGGAGGTAGCGCCGCAGGCAAGCTTTCATTTGGTTGGATCCCTGTCCATTTGCTAATTTCTTCATTCATAGGAGTTGGAGCCTATTGCAATGCATTGTGACAATTAGAGTTGCATAAAACTCTTAGAGAATCCAGAGTTTCATGATAGGTCAAAACACATTGAGATCAGAGATCATTTCATCAAAGATTGGGTCTTGAAGGGAGCTATTTTGCTTTAAAATATTTCGATGGATGAGCAAGTTGAAACATACTCACCAAACCCTTGGTAAAAGCGAAGTTTGTTTTCTTTAGAGACAAGCTTAGAGTGGTGGTGAATACCTTCCTCGCTAAGAGGGAGTGTTGATGATTGTAGCTCAGACACATATGATAGGTAGAGTGGACAAGGTTGAGACAAGTGTCTCAACCTAGAGGAATTAGAGTCCAAATGGGACTCAACAATATCCTCGTGGAGGAAGTAGAGTTCAAGTAGTACTCTACTTTATCCACCTAACTAATTGAAGTAGTCAACTAAGTAGAGTTCAAGTAGCACTTTACTTGGAGGAAGTAGGAGTTCAAGTAGGACAGAGTCCAAATGGGACTCAACAATATTCTCAAGGAGGAAGTAGAGTACAAGTAGGACTCTCCTTTATCCACCTAACTAATTGAAGTAGTCAACTAAGTAGAGTTCAAGTAGGACTCTACTTAAAGGAAGTAGAGTTCAAGTAGGACTCTACTTTACCCAACTGTCGTTATAAAAGGAAGCTAAGGGTTAGAATAGAGATCAATTTATTTTTCTCAAGAAGGACATTGAGAGATTGATTAACTTTCTCAAGAAAATTGAGAGAGAGAAAATCAGAGAAGAAATTTTTTATTTTCAGCAGGGTAGAAAGGAGAAATATTACAACAGTTAACAGCAAAGGAGAAGGTAGCAGTACCAAGAATTTTCCAGGTCTGTTGTTTTGTTTGTAACTTGTCTCAGAGCTATTTTCCCAAGTACTGGGAACTCTTGTAAGTTCTGAAATAATTTTGAATGATGAACTGATTAAAGAGCATATGAACTGTGCATGCATGTGTTTTTCTTTTCTCATTTTCCACTGCTTTATTTCGTGAAATAAATCTAGTAGTGTAAATCTAGATCTGATCTATTTACCTAGATAATGGATTTAAGAAATTAACAAGAGGACTTGATCTAATGTCTCTATATGTCTCCCAAGATGTGCCTTAAAAATCAAGAACATATATATGATGGCCTCAACGAAAGATAAAATATCCATCCCTAAACAACATCCAAAACATACTTTTCTCAATAAAATTTTCAATAATGCCAAACTCCTAAGGAGGGTAAGTTTGGATACATGGACAATCAAAATAGATATAGAAAACACACTCAGGCCCTCTACTCCAATGCATTGCAAAGAATCTATAATCTTTTAAATACAAACATCCAACTTAATCAAGAAAGAAACTACACCTTTGTGAAAAAATCATAAGGGTAAGTTTGGATACATGGACAATCAAAATAGATATAGAAAACACACTCAGGCCCTCTACTCCAATGCATTGCAAAGAATCTATAAGCTTTTAAATACAAACATCCAACTTAATCAAGAAAGAATCTACACCTTTGTGAAAAAATCATAATGTAAAGGAGCATTTGAGATGATATCCTAAACAACTTGACAATTTTAAAATTCAAGATACCAAAAATACAACATTTGTTAAATTCAAGCCAATAAGGAAAGTGATGGTTCTCCTATGTAGATTACATGATGTGTTTGAGAACTCATTTTGAGCTTTAATGGAATCTTTTGTTGTACAAGGCCTTGGTTAAAGGCAGAAAATTTTGTTGGGTCGACAATGTTTCAGAGGACATCCATCAATTCGTTCATAAAGTACAAGCTTACCACAAAGGCCTAAGTTCTTTATGTTAGTAAAAAAATTATCTGAAGAGAGATAAAAGCAAGGCGCACCCACTCGGATCAATTAAGAGGTATTATCATTTAATCAATTCAATACATTCTGCTTGTTTCTCCACTCTTGCATGTGGGCAATTACAGGGAAAGCAGTTCAGAACAGAAAATGGTAACAGTTGGGCAAATCAAGACGTGAGTATAGTTGCTTACTCATTAAATCACTATTTAACTATGATTATTTCGATTTTCCTGACCAGCCCTTTCCATAACCCACATTCTCAGATTATGAGAAGAGTATTATGATTTTTTGTAGTAGAATCTATTATGCTGCAAGATTTTACAGGATCTGCAAAAGCTATGTTGCAGACATGAGATACTAAAGGCAACCACTGTTCTAAATCTATTCATAATCTGGCAAAGTCAAAATTCATGATTAAGTGGTGTTTTCTATCATTTACTTTCATCATGTTAATCGCTCTCCTTGCAGTGATCAAAATGGGTAGGTTACTATGTTTATTTTTTAGCATCAAAATGGCATCTTAAATAACCCTTCTAGGAAACTGAAAGTTATGGGATTGTCAAATAGATAAACATTCCTTACATATCTATAGAAAGAATGTCACTAGCCCTGATTTTAACCTGTGCACCATACTTTTCAGAAGCTTTAGAAGTTTAGAGCATCGACAGAACTAAAAGAATAAACTGAGTTCCTTCTAACCTGCAATATGGAAAGATACACCAAACAAGTCATTTGTAGTTATGTCCAAGTTATAATACAGGTTTTCATATCTAAAATGTTCATTAGCATGCAGAAAACAGAACTCCAAATAGGATTTTCAAAGGAATCACTTATGCAGATTCTTGTTAAATAAATTCTATCCGAACAGACTTAACACATCGGAAACCTACTTACATGGTTAACTTGCCAAAGTAAGAAAACTAACCATAGGATCTCATACATTCAAGCACTGTGCCAATAACATCATATCATTACTTCCTAATGCATGTCTCAAAAGAACAACAACAAAATCTGCATTAGGTAGTATTGGAGTCAATGTATAACTTGGCTGGCTTGGATCATCTTCTTTTTCCTTCTGTTTAATCCCTAGTTGCATAAGTTTTTTTTCCATTGTCGGTTCATTATCATCCTCCACAATTTCTGCATTCCCATCTGCTGGTCCTGTATATATGTAAAGTGTAAAGAAATAGATATAAAAAGTAAAAAAAATAGGATATGGACCAAATAAGTTTATGATTTCAATAATAGCAATATGGTTGTTCAAAAATACACCTCTAGTTTTGGCATTTTCAGGTTTTAGGACAAGCTTCCAAACAAATGAAGAAGTATATCATGCAACAAACAATGGAAAGATGGTAAACAAGAGCTAATTACATGGCATGTCCAAACTATGCAGAAAGTTGCTATAAACGTAGCATAGGGTACACATATATAGCCACAAAGTAGAAAGATGTATCTAACTAATGCATATATATAAACATCATCAGTCCCTATCAACAACTATAATATAATCTTCCAGTTAATTTGGATGTGCTTGAGAAGCGAATCAATGGGTACTTGATAACAAATCCAAGGTCCAAATGCATGAATGGTCAAGTATATAGTGTCTTGAGTACTTGTAAATAGCCATTTACATAACATTGAATTAAAGTATAGATTCAGTGCATGTAAACAGTCGAGGCAAGGTCCAAGTCTTGGGTGATATTTAACAATGTTTTGACTCAATTACTAGCCCTTTTTTGGTTGTTGCCAATAAATGGTCATCTAAGTTGTAGCATATCACATCCTATTATGGGTGCAGCACTTCTTTAATAATCAATGCCAGATGCAACTCCTGGATAACTTTGATGGAATAGATTGCCCTCAACTGTGGCATCTTAGACATTGATTGGGTCACCCCATGGTTTAAAAAAGGAGGGTTATTCAACAATCAAATAAATAACTATTAAGTTCTTACAAGAGGTTTAAAAATAAATCACTTGTTGAAAAATTTGAGCAATACTCTCCCATGTAAAATCCTAGATAACTGTTTAAAAATTCTGCATATAAAAAACAATATATACTTGTAAAACTAGCAGAAAATATGAACATGAAAATTGATAGATTAGAACACCATAGCTTACTTGATTCCAAATAACTGCAAAAAGTTATATTGCCTTAATTATAAGCTGTGAAAATTGGTGTCTCACTAATGGAAACCATAAAAACTAAAATATATAAATGAGATATATTAATAACATAAGAATCCACTATACAATTATTATATTATTAACTACTGCTAATCTATAACTCTATGAAGGGGATTAAACAATTAGTCTTGTAACATGAATTCTTGAAAAAATGTAACCATGGTAAACAGAAAATATATGCTCACAATTTCTGATATACAACAGAATTTGTCCACGTGATCCTAGACATAAGGTTAGTATAAAGCAATCAAAAAACAGCTATGTTCCATGGGGATGTGTCCCCTATTTTTGGACCTCTACAAAACATCCCAGAAACGCATCCCCTGCCGTCCGCCCTCCCCATCCCCGTCCCCCTCCGCCTCCCCCTCCCCCTCCCCCTCCCCAAATGCCATTGAACATTTTAAAAACCAACACAAGTCAATGTTTTTCTATAGACAGCAAAGTAGAAACAAATCCAAGTGGCTTTAACATTAACTAATGGTTCTAAGCTGGCACTAAGTTGAATCTGTGTTTCATACATGCATCAAAGTGTTGGAGTTGCAAGCTTAATTTGTGTCTCAGACAAGACATTTTCTGATTTCACCATAAATGTTGTCATTAAAAGTTATATAAAACATAAAAAAACACATGTATATACAAAGACACACACACTGCCGTCCCCTGCCATCCCCCTGTCCCTGTCCCTGTCCCTGAGACACCGTGGGACATAGAAAAACAGAAACACCAGCACTTGTATCGAGACCAATGCCCAATTAGATCTGTGTAAAATGAGAGTACCAATAAAGAAATTGATGAGGAAGATTGCATTCCATTTGGAGGCCTCACATCCAAGGATTTCTCCTCAGGAGGAATAACAGATCTATTACTGTTAGTGCATGCAAGAAGGATCTGTTCACATTTCTTCATTGGCAAAGGGTACTTGTGCACCATGGAAGGAAAGTACTCCATTCTATTATGAACTTGACTCGAGGAATCATCATTCTTATCTTTAAGTCAAGTACCCATCCACTCCCTATTGATTGGGTGCAGCTGAAGCCTGAAATGGATGAAAGGAATCAAAATGATCCCAACCATTCAGGAAATAGAACCACATGGAAAGATGGAAATACAATTTCATGATCAGATAAGAGATGTAAAGGTAGAGAGCCATGAGCAGCCAATTGCTCAATCCCTGAAGTTGGTATAGTGCCTTAAAGTCCCTTCCATTGATCAGGCACATGAATGCCATAAAGGCCTTCTCAAGTTACATTCTCACATACCAGATTCAGTTCCAAAGGTACAATAGAGTCCACTCAAACGAGAAAACCTATATAAAGCAGAACTGAACTGCATATAATATCATGATCGTATCCAGAATTCAGAGTATCCACTAGCAGAAGAGATGGTCAAAGTTTCAAATCACTTGTGAAAAGGAAGAACCTTAGGTGCTTCTAGGTAGGTTTATGTGAGCAAGCATCTTACTTTACCCATCAATGCTGGGCCTTGGAGGTGCTCGAGTGGTTGCCTTTGACGTGTTGGAAACTTGTTGGCCATATACCTCTGAAATGGACTGACAAGATCACTACAGGACAATTTTGGAAATCAATTAAACTTATTCAAATGTTTTCGATTTCGGTATTCTCTTCCTACAACATTATTGAAATCGAAGATACAAATGATACAAGAAACAAAACCAATGTTGAAGAAGTATTTCAGACAAATACATTATTTCAGTATGAGCCCAAATCAGAATGCAAATCCACAAAGCTCTATGAGGAAGCACAAAGCCACATGCATATTTTTCAGGCTCTTCAAGCACAAATGTCAAACAAAGCTAAGATATATCAATAATCATAGCGAAGTCGTGCATAGAAAGCTAAAACCTTAACCTGCGCAGACCAGAAAGCCAAATGAACAGTCTGTTGAGCAAGCTCTTTTGCCCCTTTTTAAACAAAAGGCTAGAGAACACATAATAGGTGTGCTTACTGTCCATTTTCATCAGATCAACACCAACATCATTTGGTATTGCCTCAATATCACTTGCCCTTTGTTTTTTTCCGTACTTCGTCTTGTGCTTTTCATCATCTGCAATCTCGAGTCTTGGTATTGGTAAGATGGCATCTTCGGCATTGGCAGGACCTAAAGCAGTGACTTTAAGCACATTCAAATTTAAGCACATAAGAAATCTACAAAGGATGAGCAAAATTTTGAGGTACATTGCATCAAATCCACAACATCTATTACAATTTTGGAGATCTAATAAATAGAATACAAATATATGAAATGGCTGCCAGAAAGGCATCACAGGAGTTTTAAAAACATCAAAACTTAAAGCCACTTATAATTAGATCGTGTTTAACTCCAGTTATACACTGTGGGTATATGCCTGTTTTCATTTATATCCACCAACATAAGTTTTACCTTGATCTAATTAGAAACAATTCTCATTGTTACCAAGCATTTCCTATGTTGTTTGTTCATATCTAGATTACTCACCTCCATTTTGTTGACCTTTTTTGTCATGGCACTCTTATCATGTGGGGCAGCCAATAACATTCCACACTCAGAAGCACTCAAAATGATGTCCTTACCTTTCTTTCTTCGAGACCTCCAACCTCTCAATACTTGGCTTTACTAAGTTACCATACGCAACTAGAACTGCTAAAGAGCTATCACTTCTAATACCTTGTAGTTTTGCTGCAAAAACACAAGGCCTACTCTTTCTCAAAGACTTTGAAATAGAGCTGTCCTCTTTGCCTAAAGACACTGTAACTTTACTTGGTTTTGCTGAGTTCAACTCTTCTACACTCTCACTGTGCCAAATGTAAGCAACACCCGATTCTGAAACAGCAAGAACACTTAGACCTTCACCATCGTTTCCAAAAGTTTTGCAGTCGAAGGCAGCAGCTGGCTGGTCCATTGAAAGAACAGAAGCAGCAGCTCCAGATCCCTTACTACAATCACATTTCCATATGGCAACATGCCTCTCACCAGCAGCAGAAGAAATTATATGCTTCCAACTTGTTGGAAACATCATAATCCTCACAGAATTCTACAGAAAAAACGAAAAAAAACAATATCTACAAATTAGAAACAGTATTTTAGAAGAAGAAAATGTACAGATTATCAATAACTAATAGGTATTTAATACTTCAAATGTAATCTTCCAAGAAACAGTTTGAAGGGCCCTCATTTAACCTAAGGCAGACTGAGATAAAGAAATTTGTTTTGTATTAAAACCTGACAGGCTTTATAAATGAATCCAAGAAAAGTAGGGGCAGAAAAGGTAATACTAATATACAATCTAGAAGGGTCACTAAAGAAACAGTTTCAAACCAAAGAATTTATTAGTAATGTTTTCGAATCTTGGGTATTATAGTACAAACCCAATTTCTCAAACTCATTTTAATAAATAAAATTATGCCGGATGTATTAAAAGATGATTTGCTCCTGATTACAGATTTCTTTGAGAGATTTATTTTTTCTCTAGAATTCCAATGGTTAAATTTGTAGGCAAAACTTAAGAAATTGCTAGTACCAAGAGATTTATCAACCTTGGTTATTGTAATCATCCTGCACATTGTCTTACTGAAAGACAGATCCAGGATTGGATAGTGCAAGATATGATATGTGTTAAGAAACACAGTGATGTCCAAATTGGTAGTGTTGAGAAACACGGAGGATTGGGGTGTCAAGGAACACCGATTAGTGTTTGTGAGAAAGTGTCCATCAGGAAGGACAGATAAACTGACTCAGGTTAAGCTCAAGAGATTGACCAAGTCATAAAGTGCTAACAACTCAGATAGGTGTACGATTGTCCCTAGACAACATATAAGAACCGAGGACAAGACTACGATTAGTTCCAACCTGTTGGCAAGTTGGCTATACTGGTGTATATGACTTAGTATAGTGTTGTCATTATGGCAACAAAGTCATATAGCAGTTTGGAGTCAGCACACTTGATGAGAAGATCAAAAACTGGCTAAGTGTTGAAGATTGGACAGTGTACAGAGCATCAACAGTTCAGAGCATCAGCGCACGTGTGTACGACTGAGTTATGGTATGCACCCTAGGAGTTAAGTTGGTAACATCATATACATGCTTAGTCTATGAGTGCATGATCAGATATGCAGGCATGATAAAGTTACAATCAGTTGAAGTCACACAGCTAGTGTGTGCCAAAGAAGAACAGAGTAAGCAGCCAACAGCTGGCATTTTGATTTGCGGTTATGTTCTTATGATATAAAGGCCATGCGCCTATTGTAATTAGGTTGTCGACATGTAATTGTATTTGTTTGTAAACACGCTTGAGCCAATTCAATTGGAAGCGTTGTATGTAATAGGTTTAAGGGCCGACCTAGTTGTTTGTTTTGTATGCACATATAAATATGAGATGCGCCCATTGTAATTAGTATGGAAGTTGATATAGAGTGAAGACAAGCATAGCAGAAGTGTGCAAAGGTTTGTCAAGATGTATTAGAGCTTTGCAAGAGGTCAAAGCATCAGCGCATCAAAGGAACTGATCAGACAAGCAGTGTCATAGTGATAGTTCATCCAGTAGATATAGTGTGTATCTAAGACCAAAAGATTGTAGCTTTCACCACTTGAGTAGTGAGCTCTAGGACAGTGAGTCCACACCCCTAACAGGGTTTATTATGAAAGACTCCTAACAGGGCCCGACCCTTGACAAGGTCTACTGTACTTAATGCATTGTAAAGCAACTCCTAACAGGGTTAAGGATCTTCTAGCAAGGATCATAATACATTAGTATAGAATATTAGTGGGTGTCAATTCCCACTGGGGTTTTTACCTATTTGGGTTTCCTCATAACCATATTGGTGTTATGTGTTGATTTCATGTTTCATGTTTATGTGGATGTTCATTTCAGTACTTAAATATTTAATTTCAGTTTGAGTTTAAGTAAAAAGATAAAATACAATGAACACTGATTCACCCCCCCTCTCAGTGTTCCCATTCCTAACAATTGGTATCAGAGCTCTGGTCCTTAGCAAAGAAGTTTAACCACTTGAGGAGATCATGGACAAAGCAGAAATGAAACATCTGAAAAGAAATCTTGAAGTTGCTCTTGAAGATTTGGACAATTCTAAAAGAAAAATTGAAGAACTAAAAGAAAAACTTAGTGATGCCCAATTAGTCATCAAAAGGATAAGAAAGGATTTGAAAGAGTGCTCTACCAGTGATCTAGGGACAATGGTCAAGAAGCTGAATGAAGAAAATGCATCCTTGAGAGAAAAGCTTGAAGAATTTGATGATAAGTTGACTGACAATCAAGAAATCTATGAAGAATAGATCAAAGAGAACCTTCAACTCAATGAAGAATTAAGGCAAGCAAACATGGAAATCTTGGAGCTAAGGAATAGTAAGAAAAGCTTGGAATCTGAATTGAAAGAGGCTAAGAATCACATTGACAAACTACACACCAGTTCTGATTTGATAGAATCTCAGTTGTATGCAAGAAGAGCTAAAGGAGATACTAGCTGCATTGGATACAATGAAGCACAAAATCAAATTGACAACATGCGAGCAAGAATGAAAGCACCAAAAGGCATCTCAGATGCTAAGGAGACTGGAAGTTAGACAAAGGATCATATTGAACCACCTAAGAATGAGTGCAAGCCAGTAGACCACACTTGTTATGCATCTAATAAGCAAGGACATATAGCAAGAAACTGTACAGAGGTAAGACCTTTTAATGGTTATTGTTATTCATGCAATAAATTTGGTCATAGAGCTATGAATTGCAAGACAAGTCAAAAGAACAAGACTCAGCATAATCAAAGAAATTAGAATCAGTCAAGTATAAGAAGTTCTCAGAATGTTACATGTCAGATATGTAACTATAATGGTCACTCAGCCAAACAATGTAAAATGGTGACTCATGTCAATATGCTAAGGAATATAAGGCCTCCAGTCATTTGTCACTCTTGTAACATGGCTAGACACATCTCAAAGTTTTGCAGATCAAGGATGCAAGATCAGGATAGCCCTAAAAAGCCTAAAAAACCAATATTGGATCCTGAAGGAGAAGTAAATTTTGTGAAAGCTTCAGAGGATGCGAGCTTGATTTGGTCAGAGAAAAAGAAGAATAAGGTTGATGAGTATGTATTGGATGCATCCATAGTGGATGCACCCTCTACATTTGGATGAATGGCCCTTAGGGTCATAGGGGGAGCTAATTTAGCTCTAAACCCTTGTGCGGCTGGCATACTTACTTTGAGAGTATGCGCCTTTGGACTTAATCTTTTGGAGACTAGTAGAATCGATGTGCAAGAGCGCACTAGTTGATGGTTTGTGGAATAGAAGTTAGAAGTTTTCATAGACAGCCTGGCTTATGCGCCGAGCATTAATGGTAGAATTTCTACTTTATAATACACATAAGTTAGTAAATCACTCATTGCATTCAAATTCAGAGCGATTGAAGAGAAGAAGAGCCCTAGCATTTGATTGAGAAGGATTATAGTTTGATTCATCAAGCGACTTGTGCATTTGATTGATTGCGGAAACCCTAGTTCATTGCGCCGATTCAGAATCTCTTGGAAACCTTTGGAAAGCGTTATACAAGTGATGGCCACTCCTATAGTATTTGATGTTGCAAAAAAGAAAAGATATGTGTTCAAGAGGCATCCATTTAAATCAACATTAGGTGACCTAGAAGGGGCATTCTCCTGCATGCCTATGGGTGTTATGCATGTCGAGGACATTAGAGCATACATCTACTATAAGAAAGAACCAATAGGATTGGACAGATTAAGGGTGCACATGAAAACTATGCTAAAACCAAACAAAACCTTCATGGATGAGTATGTGTGGTGGAACAATCACCCTATAGTGGAGTATGCTATGGCATATGAGTTCTATGAATCAGAATGGATCAAGATTCTACTGAGCAGGATTCATGATGACCTATTTTGGATAGGTGAAGTACTGATCAAAATTACTATTGACCTAATTCATGAGATAACAGGCCTCTCAAAGATAGGCGTCGTCCTTCTAGTGGGAAAAGATGTAAGGAAGATTGTTGAATAGACTTGCAAATCAAGGAGTGATAGGCATGGAATGACCATTGAGCCTATTGAGCAAAATGACATCAAATTGATGTCTATGATACTTGGATACAAGTTTCAACACACCAACAAGGTAAACAGTGTTTCGGCGGCCACAATTCTTGCAGCCATAAGAATTGTAAATGAGAATGGAGATTTCAACTTGTGCGAGATCCTACGCGCACAACTAATTGATAACATTAAAGCAATCAAGCATGATAAGACCAAGATATTCAGATTTGGGTCTTTGATCATTTATATGTACCTCCACATTGTAGGAAAAGTATTTGATTTGTATCTAGACAGATCCACTCCCACAATGCCACAGATATCTCTCAAGGCATGTACTGAGAGTACCTTGAAGGACTGCATGACACTAGAGTTGAAGACATTCAGAGCTAAGATGCAAATGAGGTATAGGATACCAGAGAAGATAGTTGAAAAATATAAGGATACTATTTGCTTTATGGTTGAGACTAACAGAACATGCATGGAGGTAGTTGAACCAAGAATAAAGTGGATTCATCCACTAGGATATGAAGTGGAAGAGCCTATTCTAGAGGCTTATTCTCAAGTTCTATTAGCAGCACCTAAAGACCCTAATGAGCCAAGATGGGGAACCTATGAGGAGAAAACAAGAGAAATTGATGCAGTATTGAATAATGAAGGAACAAAAAGGAAGGTTGCTAAGGTTACCTCAGAGATCTTGATAATTCATGGAGTATCTCAAGCAGACCTTGACAAAGCAAGGGAAACAAAAGATTGCTTTGGAATTAGAGAACACAAAGGCAACAAAGGCAAAATCAGAAGGTAAAGATTGAAAAGTCTAATGACTAGAAGAGTAAAACTGATGCTACTCCTTCTGCACCCACAACAATTGTTGACCTTACTAATCCTCCTGAGTATAAGGCAATGTTTAAGAGGAAGAAAGAAATCAGCATTGGTCACCCATCCTCAAGAGTAACAAGGAATAGGAGGAACACTCAAGCACCTCCTGAAGTAAGTTTCAAACCTATTCTTAGTGTGCTAAGTTCAAGAATTGTTGATGAAGGCAGAATTGATCAAGTAGCAAAGTTTTATGAGAAATATAATGAGATTGATAAATCAGAGATACATGGAATGATTGTTAAACACATGTTGAAGTTTAAGAAGACAGTCTTAGAACTTAAGACTATGATCCCTAATAATGTTTGGAATATCTTAGAGTTCCAAAAGAGATAGGCTATGGAAGAAGATCTAAGGATAAGAGAAAAGATTCTAGATGAAACCCTTCTAGTATGTGAGCTAGAAGAGAAAAAGTTGTTATTAGATCTGGTTAAGCCTCACCTCAGAACCAAGAACACTAAACATTATAGACAAAATTTTTGAATTGGTTTCTAAGAAAATAGCAAAAGCTTTTGAGAAAGTTTTCATGAATAGGCACATATATCCATCTACTGCGCCTATAGCACAAGTACCCACAATGGTTTCCAAAGAGTCAGAGACCATTAATGTACCATTTATAGGTCCATAGGATTCAGCACATGTAGTTGATACATCCACAAAGGCAGATAAGTCTGCGCCCATGACAGAGACACTAAAAGATATCACAATCATTATTGATAATGTTGAGATAGCCATGGCGGTCACAGATAATGATTTGGACAAGTTTGAAGAGGCATTTGTAAGCACTCAAGAAGCTGAGAACTTGTGTAGTATCACTCCTCCCAATCAACAAGAAGAAGTATTGATTGAGGATATAACAGAAAAGAAAGAAGAAGAAAAACAAAAATAAGTAGAAGACAATGAGAAAATAGATAAGTTATTTGGTGAAATGACAATAAAGGTGATGGATATCACTCATATCACTCCCTCAGAAGCATTGTTGTCAAGTTTGACACCTGACACAACCAGTTTGGACTCTTAGGGAGAAGAAGACATGATTAAGTTCAGTATCTTAGCCATGGAGAAGGCCAAGGAGAAGCAGGTGATGAGAAATCCCCTCCTTATAGAATCAATGAACATCTTGAATAGCTTGTTACTAGAAGATAATAAAGTATCCAAGGTACACTTCGTTGATGATGTCAGTTCAGTGATTTCATAGTTCAAGAACAATTTATCTAGCCTAGAAGAATCTGCATCCCTAGTTGCAGAGGAGAAGTATTTGAAGAAAAGGTTAAAAGAGTTGGTCAGTAACTTTGCACTTGACCTAAGTTCACTGAAAATTGGTTAAGCCTCTTTGAAAGAGTTTGCAACAAAAGGCAGAAAGATTATTGCTGATTGCATGAATCAAGACAAGTTGACTAGTGACTTGTATAAAAAGGTACAAGAGGTTGAAACTATGATAGATGGCATAAGGAAATTAGTAGAAGATCCATTAGTTGATGTGAACATGTGCAACAATGTCTACCAAGGACAGTTAGACAAAATTGAGAAGGCAAAAAAGGACATGTCCAAGATAAGGGCCACACAAACTCAACTAAGGAATGCTCTTGTGCCCTCATTAGACATACTTGATCAGAATATCAAGGAGATAGATGCCACCATGGTGACATATGACCAAGGTCCTTGCATAGATTTGGAGAAGATGGAGAAGCTACGGTATGCTTTATGCACCCATCTCCAGATTGTAAACTCATTGATCACATTCTGGAAGAAGGAGATCCAAAACCTACAGATAGCATATCCAAATGTTCTCTCTCAATAAGTTTTTGTAGATACAATTTTGACACACCTTTGTCATTTATGTCAAAGGGGGAGTATGTGTAGAATATGGATTATAGATATGTATAAGGAGTTATAAGATAGAAGTTTGTGTATAAGACAAAAGTTTTTTGTATTAAGGGACAGTTAGCAACTTGGCCATATTCCTTTGTTGCCATCAATGACAAAGGGAGAGATTGTTGGCAAGTTGGCTATACTGGTGTATATGACTTAGTATAGTGTTGTCATTATGGCAACAAAGTCATATAACAGTTTGGACTCAGCGCACCTGATGATAAGATCAGAAAGTGGCTAAGTGTTGAAGACTGGATAGTGTACAGAGCACCAGCAGTTCAGAGCATCAATGCACATGCGTATGACCGAGTTATGGTATGCACCCTAAGAGTTAAGCTGGTAACATCATATACATGCTTAGTCTATGAGCGCATGATTAGATATCTAGGCATGATAAAGTTACAGTCAGTTGAAGTCACACAGCTAGTGTGTGCTAGAGAAGAACAGAGTAAGCAGCTGACAGTTGGCATTTTGATTTGTAGTTATGTTCTTATGATATAAAGGCCATGCACCTATTGTAATTAGGTTGCCGACATGTAATTGTATTTGTTTGTAAACATGCTTGAGCCAATTCAATTGGAAGTGTTGTATGTAATAGGTTTAAGGGCTGACCTAGTTGTTTGTTTTGTATGCACATATAAATATGAGATGCGCCCATTGTAATTAGTATGGAAGTTGATATAGAGTGAAGACAAGTAGAGAAAAAGTGTGTGAAGGTTTGTCAAGATGTATTAGAGCTTTTCAAGAGGTCAAAGCATCAACGTATCAAAGGAACTGATCAAACAAGCAGTGTCACAGTGACAATTCATCTAGCAGATATAGTGTGTATCTGAGACTAGAAGGTTGTAGCCTTCACCACTCAAGCAGTGAGCTCTAGGACAGTGAGTCCACACCCCTAACAAGGTTTATTATAAAAGACTCCTAACAGGGTCTGACCTTTGACAAGGTCTACTGTACTTAATGCATTGTAAAGAAACTCCTAATAGGGTTAAGGATCTTCTAGCAAGGATCATAATATACTAGTACAAAATATTAGTGGGTGTCAATTCCCACTGGGGTTTTTACCTATTTGGGTTTCTCTGTATCCATATTGGTGCTATGTGTTGATTTCATGTTTCATGTTTATGTGGATGTTCATTTCAGTACTTAAATATTTAATTTCATTTTGAGTTTAAGTAAAAAGATAAAATACAATGAACACTGATTCACCCCCCCCCCCCCTCTCAGTGTTCCCATTCTCAACACAACCCATGACGGCACAAGGAAATGAAAAGCGAGATGGATGCAAGGAGACAAGAGCTCAGCCACATGTTGATAGATGGAGCATAGATTACAAGTGACACATGTTTGCCAGGTTTTCAACTCTTGGAGATTTTTTTATTTTTGCTACCAAGACGCCTGTTTCCAAGTTTTTACCAAGGAACAATATTTTTATTTTTTTATTTTTTTGGTCTTTTCAATTTTTGCTTTTGTTTTTTTTTAATATTTAATTTTTTTGGATACATCAAGGTGCTTGTTTCTAGGTTTTCACCAATATGGTCATTTTTTCAGGATATTTACAATTTTTAGGATTTTTCAGAATCATAGATTGTTGTACAAGGAAGCACGATGCTTAGTTGTAGAGTCGCTTCAAATGAAAAGCATTGAGAGGTTCTTTGGGAACAACATCATTTGTAGTAGTCAGTTGATAAGCTTCAGAATCAGATGTTTTAGTGATGATAAAAGGGTCCATCCAGTAGTGTCCAATATTCAAGAGTTTCTTAGCCAAGAAAAGACCATTCGAGTGATATCGACAAATACCCTCATGGACCTCTCTTAACAATTTGTTAGATTCCTCACGTTCTAGATGCCTAAGGAGAGTACCATCTAGACTTCTCTTAAACAAGTCATTAGAGATGAGTAGATACCAGTATGCACTTCTTGGAAGGTTATGATGGATCTGGGAGTAACATGAGATATGAGAGGTAATGATGGTGTAAAGAATTTGGGAGTTAAGTGAGTCACAGGAAGGAGAAGGAAGTTGGAATGTCAACATTGATTTTTCTTTTATATCCAAGTCCTTCAAGAGAGACTTGGGAATCCACATAGGCTTTGATCATTTTTTACATTGAGATTCTTTTAATCATAATTCTTCTATGATGGATTTTGGAATCTATATTTTCTTTTATTTTCTTCTTTTCTTTAAGAACCCTTGTGGTTTTTTGAATATTGATTTTGTCTTTGTAGGCACATGTTGATTAGATAGGACATGGTAATCTTTATATGTAAGTGGATTCTTGTATTTCTAATTTTTATGTTGCACATCCAAATTGCTTCCGGAAGACTCAAGAATTATGAATGAATGAGGTTGATATGACAGGTTTAGATGGAGGGATGGATGGGAAGTGGTCCAGCCACTCAACTCAGGAAGGATGAGGGATAAATGTTCAACAGGTTCAAGTGCAAAGACACCTGTATCATCCTCATCATTCATGAATGAGTCCAAGAGATCCAAAAAGTGATCCTCCATAGAGTGTTGTCGATCGTGAGTTGTCCTAGAAGTATCAAAGGAGTTTAGAGGATTATTACGTGAATCCACCTCGGATACCCCATTCTGAGAACTAAGTCCCTCTTGTTATTCTAGAAGTGTGTGAATAGGAACTAGCTCAATCATATACCTTCCTAAGTTCCATGTTGCTATTGTAGGATGAGGTCTTATATACCCACGATTTTCTTGATTAGCTGAAGTATTATTTTGATTATGAGCAGATGGCCTAGGAGACATAAGAATGATTTCCACAAAAGGATGAAAAGGATCTTCATTATTTTCTTGATCTTGATAATTTGATATTTCTCCTCTTTCAAGATTCATAGTAGTAGAATATCTATATATGACATCTACTTGAATTTTCATTATAACATCTGATAATGAGTCCCACTCATATTCATGCAAAATTGTTTAACTGTTATGATACTGTTTGATGTAATCAGCTAGAGCTATTGTAGGAGGTAGATCTTTGTCATCACTTTCTTATGTTGCAAGAGGTATATTTTCAGTTGCAAGAGCTTGCTTAGTAGTAGTAGTAGCAGAGTAGTCTAGAATAGGCATAAACTGAGGCATATACAAGATATGGGAGATGTCATCTAGTTGCCCCCAATCAGAATGCATTTGATCAGAATCAACGATATGCTCAGTAGTAGTAGTAAGAATTTTATCAAGAGACTGAGTGAGATTTTCTTGATTCAGACCATTTTCTGCTGGATCCATGGGGTCATTTTCTTGAGGAGCTTGAAATGGAAAATAAGGCTCTCCTTGGTAGTTTGGATTTTGGATATGTAAGAGCCTTTCATGTGTCATCAGTTGTATTTATGCTTCTTCTTCATCATCTGAGTCCTTATATGTGGGAGTGATACTGCTAGGTTTGTCGAACTTATGTTCATGATAGCC
This sequence comes from Chamaecyparis obtusa, assembly GCA_027943335.1. Classification (NCBI taxonomy): domain Eukaryota; kingdom Viridiplantae; phylum Streptophyta; class Pinopsida; order Cupressales; family Cupressaceae; genus Chamaecyparis; species Chamaecyparis obtusa. The sequence continues at coordinate 1,605,723 of BSBK01002196.1, forward strand.
AACACCAGTCTTGTCTTTATGATTTCTGAATTCAGCATGTACAGGTTCAAGGAGACCTTTTCCTTTTCCAAGAGGAATTTTTTCATCATATCCCATTTTTTGCATAAGTTGGTAATCCACACCATACTTTTCAGGTGAAATTTCAGTATGTTTGATCTCTTGTCTAGATTCTTCTCTCTTTTAGAGTCTTTGTAAGATAGCATTGTCTTCCCTTTCTAGCTCTAGGGGAATTTTAGCTTTAATCATTCTAGTACCTTCATGTATAACAAGTGTTGTTGTAGCTATAGGAATGGATGAGAAAGATGATTTTCCATAAGATTTTGAAGAGATGGGAAAAGTGTCCACTTGATATTATCTTATACTAGTAGGTCCAACTAGTATTCTTTTCCCATAGTCGGATAGAGGTTCTTTTTCTTTTTCTTCTATTTCTTTAGAATGTGACCCCTCTTTGTTTTGAGGAACCATTTAGTCTACTTGTTTAGGATTGCTATAGATGTATGTTGAGTCTACAGGAATAGTAATCTCAATTCTATCATGAGGGAATTTAATGCATCGATGGTATGTAGAAGGAAATATTTGCATTGCATGGATCCAAGGACAACCTATAAGTATGTTGTATGCTAAAGGAATATCCAAGACTTGATAGATGGCGTCCCACTAAACAAGACCTACTTGAATGGGTAAGACTACCATGCCTTTAGAAGAACATTTCTCTTCATCATATGCTTTGATTGTTATTTTGCATAGGGGATTAATAGCATGCTCTACGAAACCGAGAGATTTGACCAAATTGAAAGTAAAAATGTTCAAACCCACGCCTCCATCTATCAAAATGGGCTTAACTCTATACTTATGGATAGTGACTTCAATATGAAGGGGTTGATTATGTGGATGGATAACAAATTTGTCATCTATTTCAGACAAAGTGAGATAGTGAGGCGAAGTGAGATGACCAAACATGGACTAGAACTTATCAATGTCTAGGTCCTTAGGTACGTTAGCCCCAAGAAGGACTTGATCAAGGATCTCTTTGTGAATATGAGAGATTTCGAGCAACTCAAGTATTGAGATCTGAGCTAAAGTATGTTGAAGTTGGTCAGCCAGATTGTAATCATGTATAGCTGAAAAGGTAGTTGGTTTAGATATTGAGGTTGTTTCTTTCTTAGGAGTAGAGGAGGAAGATGAAGCTTCTCTTGATAGAGTAACTTTTGCTTGAGAGCAGGTTACCGCGTTGGATGATTTAGCTTCAGCTTTGTCCTTAGCTTTGATAGTATTGATAGTATGATTAGAGGACTCAAGCAAGTTGATCACATTGTCACTATTAGAGTACGTGTAGCCAACCTTGTTATCCTTTGCCTTAGAAGAATCCTCTTTCTCAAATTTAGGAAAAGGCTCCTTAAAAGCCTTATGATCATTGTTCAGCTTGTGGGGGGTCAACCAAAATAGTTTCATTATCAAATAGGTCATGGATGAGATTATTAAGCTTCATGCATTCATTAGTCTTGTGGCCTTTATTGCGATGATAATCACAATAGTGGTTTTTGTTCCACCATTTAGGTTTTATCTCAAGATCATAGGGTCTTGAGTTGTTAGACAAGGTAATGATCTTATTAGTCAAAAGTGTCTTCAAAGCATTTTCAAGTGATTCTCCGAGAGGAGTGGAGTTTCTCTTAGGCTTAGAGGCCCAAGGCTTATCAGTTTTGGAGATTGTTGAATCATTCTTGTTAGCTTTCATAATAGTAGATAGATTGAAAGCCGAATCTTTAGGAGTGGTAGACACTGAAGTTGTACCCTTGATTCTGTCATTGACGATATCTTTAGTCTTTTTCTAGAGTTTGTTCTTATCGTTTTTATGTTAGTTGTTAGAAGAGGATTTATGTTGTTTAGATTGAAGAGTGATATCGCCCTTACAAACAAGGACATCCTCTATGGAAATAGACTATTCAACCAATTTATCAAATGAAGCATGGGTTTGCATTTGTAATGCGTAATTCATTTCAAGAACCAAAGCATTGATGAATATGTCAACCTTTTCAGTCTTAGGAATCTACTAAGGATAACATGAGTATAGCTTTCACCATCGTTAAAGAAAAACCATGAAGGAATCACCTTGGTGTTGTTTGATATTGCAAAGATCAAGCATAGTGATAGCATGTTGGATATTATATGAGTATTTCTTAATAAAACTATGCACTAGCTGGTCAAATGATTTAAGAGGGGGAGATAGTTTAGTGAACCACTCCATAGCTTGACCACTAAGACTCCTACAAAAGAGTCTCATAAGATATGCGGGTTCATGCAAGTACTCCATGCTTACTGCGCAAAACTCCCTAATATGATCATGAGGATCTTTGCTACCATCATACTTTTCATACTTAGGAAATTCTACTTTTTAAGGAAAAAGAGGCATGCATAGATCTTTGTCAAAAGGAAATGAGCATATAGCCTCAAGAGAAAAAGATGTGCTTAGTTTTTCCTTTTCCTTTTCCAAGAGTAGCATTTGTTTCATCATCTCTTCCATCTATTTCTTCATGATCTCCATTTCAAATGGTTCCTCTTTCTTTATCAGATTGTCAACATCAAAGTTGTGAGGTAGTTTAACTACTTGTGAAGATAAGTACAAGAAGTAATTGTCTTTGTTTTGACTCAAAGTCAACTTCATAAGTCTTTACAAGTGTTCATCCTTTTGAAATTTCAAGATATCTTCCTTAGTTATTTCAATATCTGAATCACCACCTTGTGAACCATGTAATCTAGGTCTAGTATGTTGAGAGACATTTTGCAAGTCGTGTCTAGAGTTGTGATGTTCTTGGTTTTCTTGTCCAAAATGCTTGTCACCCAATTGTTTTAGAAATTCCTCAATCCTTTTGTTTCATTCTTCCATGATTGGAGTATAAGAAACACTATGTGCCAACCTAGGAGAGGATAGAGTAGATTCACTAGAGACATTAGCAAAGGGTTTAAAACCCCAAGGTACATGATCTTCTTTAGATGATTTATCAAAGGTAGCTTTGTGTTGCTTTCCTTTGCAGATCTTAGATCTAGTTGTGACCAGGATGAAAGAAGGTTGTCAAAAGCCAAATAGGATGACTTAGGATAACATTATGTTCAAGCTAGGTAAGAAAAATAATTCACTTGTCCAAAAATCATAAAAGATATAGAAAGATAACTTTCCATAAGATGTCCAAGTTGTGGGTAGATCCCTATGTATGACACTTGTGAACAAGCAAGGATAGGATAGAGCATCCAAGAGAGGTGATCAAAGAGATGATGGACAAGTGAACATTATACTAGCCAAGAATGTAGTCAAGAGATCAAAGTAATCTTTTCTAGCTAGAGGCAATTCTTAACATGCTGAACTATACCAAATAATAAGATGAGATACAGATAACAATAAAGAAGCAACATTGACAAAGTTTGAGCTTAGTCCAAAGTTTGATTTCAAAGGATTGCAAGGGTTGATTGACAAGATTAGAGTACTTCCTAGACCAAGTTTGTTTTGAAAGAAAATAATATGAGAAAGTAATAGTCTTCAAACAATCCAACAAGGGACAAAGAAACCTTGTGGATACAAGCATATGTGAGGTCTTTCAAGGTATAACAATGTTTCAAGTTCATCAAGTGTATGTTCAAGAAATGTTTTCACGGGTCTTAGCACATTAAAAAAAAACTACCTAAGGTCAAGAGGAAATTGTTTCAACATTTTCCCACAACTTGATGTTCTTAGCCCCAAAATTAAGTGGTTGAATAGTTTTTCCTAGGACGATGCAAGTTATTGATCAATTGAAAGAGAACAATGCTCAAATCATGTCTTTCCATATTGCCATATTCAAGCTTTGCATCCAAGGGAACACATATGGTGAGTATGTTGGGGTGATCTAGGTAAAGTCCACTTGGATCTATCCTTTCACAAAGGAAGTCACATGACCAAAAGGATAGCCTCTAAGTCCTAAGGTTTTTAGTAAGAATCTGCGTTCATGACTACCCCTTGTAGTTTCGCAAGTGAAATTAAGGCCTATAGCCCTACAAGCACCAAAAATGCAGTCTTGCAAGCAAGATTTAGACCTCTCAACCCCATACAAAGTGAATGTACTCCTCTGTAGTCTTGTTAACAAGATATAGACCAAGAAGGCCCTACAAGCGCCCAATCAAGTGCAATCTTGCTTAGAAAGATTAAGGAAACTAGACCCTACACATGAAGAAGAATTAGAAGTAGAAAATATCTAAGTGTTTCCTCTCTTTATATTGAAAGAAGCTTTTGATTATAGTGGGATGGAACAACTAAGTTCATTTGTTACCCACTTGGGTCATTCCCAAAAGATTGCTCTCTTGGCAAGCCCTCTAAAGGTAAATACAAGAAAGCAAATGGATAACTAGTGGAGGTCTAGATTTCTAAGTTTTCATGAGGAAAATATCATACTCTCCTACTCCATAGTGTCTCCCAAACACATCAAGCACATGTTAATTTACACAAGATGTTTTGCAAGTGATCAACTAAGTAGGTCAAGATTTCTAATTTTTCAAAAGGAAAAGATCATACTCTCCTACTACTCAACTAATCACAAGAGAAGAAGCCTTCTAGTTAATCTAGGTGCCTAGAAAACCAAATGCAAGAAAACATAATGTTGATTTGTATCTCCAAGGCAACCTACAAGATAAATAGCATTAGTAGTTTCAAGATTGAGTCTTTGACAAATGTCCTACACAACAAAGAATTAGTAGTCATGAAAGTATTGATCTCTTTGACAAGTGAATCCAACAAAACCACAAGTTAGGGCACAAAAGATATGCAAATGAAAGTAATAGCCTTGCAAGATCACTTGTTAGTTGCTATTAGGAAACCAGAAAATCCAAAAATGCAAGAAAGAACAAGCAAACTCAGCTAAAAACTCAGACTATGATAGAAATTAAATCTGGACGACACTTAATTAGTCTATCAAAAAATCATACGATATACCATAAAGAAACCAAGCGATATTTTACACCCAAATGATATACTACAGATAAGAAGAATGATATTTCTCTAGAAAAGACAATATTTCTTAGAGAAGCAGGATGATATTCTAGAAACTGAGAAATTTATCCTGGTAGTATACTAGAATGTTGCCCAAGTATAGTGTAAAGTGTCATACGATTCTTTGGCTTGCAAAAACAAAGTGACGAACCTACGACACCAAAAAATTGAATATGCAAGAAATGGAGCTAAAAATGAATGTCTAGCCCCATAGTGGGCACCAAAGATGTGTGACACACTTCTATGAACCATTACACTTGAGAGAATCCATGGAAGAGGAAATCTCAAGAAGCGGTTCATAGCTTCCCAGTTGAAGCAAGTTTAATCCTTCTCATGATTTTCATCAAATAAGCATAGAGGATTAGTGACTTGAATACTCCAAAATGGAAGATTCAAAGCTAGAGAATGAAGCTAAGAATGAAAGATTTAAGCTAGAATGAGAGATTAAGCTAGAGTGGATGCAAACAACTAGTATTCTAGAATAAGTATGCCATAGCTATTCTATTGAAGCAAATGCAAGAAAGGAAACTAGATTAAAAATGCAAGAATAAGATAGAAATTAAGCTAAGATAAGAGCAACTAAGAATTCAAATTAGCAAAAGTACTTTAAGAATGTAAGAATGCAAGCATGCAAGAAAGCTAAATTTACCAAAAGGCTAAGATGGAACCCTTGAGCCAAGGAAGAGCTTCCTTTTAAAGGAACTACCTCAAGATTGGAGGGTGGAGATTAAGAGGCAAATAAATGAGTGGCTATGATGAAGAGGCAAAAGGAGAGTGAAGGAGATGCAAGGTTAGGTAGAAATGAGTGGTGAGGATTAAGAGGCAAAAGGGAAATGTTAGGTAGAATAAGATAGAATAGAAATTTTGAAAGCACAAATCCCTTTTAATTGCTAATTAATTAAGATTAAGTGGTGCACACATGTGATGCGGGAGCATTTTGGGTTCCTAAAGATCTTTCTTAGTCTTGGAGGAATTCCCTATCAGAGGGATACAATACTTTGTTTTGGACATCTTTCTGAGTTTCTATGTTGTGATGATCTCTTACATGATTGATGAAAGGGATTTGTTCCTTTATGTTTGTTGATCCTATGTCTAAGAACACATCTCTTGATGTGGCATGGTTTGGGAGATCTTGGATGATCTTCTCTAACTAGTTCTGTGCGTTTCCTGCCTGGACCGTTTGGAAGATTGGTTATGCGATCGATGACCGTTAAGAGTTAGCTTGTATGGTCTTGGATCATGGTTTTTGTGCATTGGAAATATTCTTGGACCTTCTCCTATGAGTGCATAAGGATTGGATGGACCGTTTCAAAGTTAGAGTTGTTTTCCTTGCTGTCGGAGCCGTAATTTCCTGGTTTTTGTGTGTTGATTGCGTGTTGTGTATTTCTTGATCCTTAATGAATAAAAATTTTCTCTCTTAGGGCCTTTAAGAGGACCTAAATTAATATCTTCACCTAATACCACAAGTCCTAATTCATTATGAGTTGAAAGTTATGACCATTTTTCTCGGGTACCTATTTTTAGCCTGTTTCACACGAAACATGGAGTTTTTCATCTTGCGTGGTTCCATGTGATGAGATGGAATCTTGCTAAGTTAGGGACATGTTATTGGATCATGTGTGGACCTAAGTGTAACCTCTCATTAATTTTTGTTCATTATTTCTTTAGTTTTGGCTTACTCTTCCAAGTTGGACCTATAATGTAATTAAATGCCTGACTGGCCAACTTGTAGCTTAGCTAGCTATATATTGAGGGATTTGGTTGATGTAGAGGTATCAGGAAAGATGTAGGAGTAGAGTGATATGATGGGAGAGTAGTAAAATTAGAGTAGAATCATAATTAGATCCTATGAGATCTTTTAGATAAGACATTTTATCTGATATTATAATAGCAGAGCTAGTGGTTTGCATGCTTGGAGACAAGGAGATTGCTTGGAGGCTTGCAAGCTCAAGTTTAGATCTGCCTTAGTGTTTCCATCATTTGATAATGTGTTTCAAAGTTGGACTAGCTAGGAGATTTCTAAGATACTTTGTAATTTTAATGTATAAGGCCGAAACCTGGAAGGCCTCACAACCAGGCATGTTTAATGAAATTTTGTTTTGAAACATTATCTTGTTGTATTCCGCTGTGTTTATTGTTGTTATAGTTGGTAGTGTAGGTTTGGACCATCCATCATTGGATCCTCCATCTCTGCCCTATGTCAAGTGGTATCAAAGCTTGAAGATTCTGAGTGTGTGGAAAGAGCACCGAAGGTGAGGCAGTTTGCACCAGGACCTTGGATTGAAGATGCCTCTGAGGAGAGAAGATTTGATGTGAGAGATGAAGATTTCCTTGAGTGAACATATCACCGAATTGAGGTAGGTTGCAAAGATGGATAGTAGATCGCTGAGTGTGGAGGCAACTGGAATTTTGCAATCAAATAACTGAGTAGAGGTAGTTGCACTTTGAAAGGAACTTGATGGATAAGTTGGGTCAGTTTTGGCCTAAATTCAATTTGAGAATTGAAGAGATGATGAAGTCTTGTTGGAAGAAAGTTGTCTGGCTGATTAAGAGGATTCTTCAGAGAAGAAGACACTTTGATGTTAAGGAAGAGGTGAAGGATGACTTCATTGCAAAGGTATGTGTTGGTTTTCATGAGCAGATGGATGGATATGGTATGAGAATTGTAGAGCATCTGGTTGGGCTTGATCAGATTGTTGTTGGTGAAGAATTACTTGTTGCTAAACACCTTTGTGATGGTGGTGTTGCCGACTTGCTTTTGTTTGGTGTTATGGTGCAGATCTTATTTGCTGGTTATGGACTTGAATTGCTGGTTGACGGTAATGAGTCTTGTGATGAGTTGTAGAGATGGGATGATGATGATGAGGGATTTCATATTGATGTGGATCTGACTTTGGATCTACTTGTTGGGGAGTTGGATACTCATGTTGCTGAGATAGGTTGTGGTGATCAGTGGTATGCTAATTGGATTGTGGGTGACCCCACCATAGTGGGTTACACTTTTTTAGACATGTTGATTTTTGCTAAAATAACACATTTTTAATAAAATCTGATGATTTAAGCCTTGAGAGGTTTCATTTGAAGGAATTAATTACAAATGGTTAGCTCAAAGCCTCTTGGATAAAAAAAACATTGATATAACATCTATACTCCTCATTCATGTACCTACAATGGAGTCTCCTTCACACCTATTAAAATGCTGACAAAAAATCACTTCGACTTTATCTTTTGGAAGATCAAATGAATCTATTTGATAAACCTATCTATGTAGTAAGGTACTACTGAGAAAAATATTTCTAATGATTATAATGTTAATATATATTAATTTTATTATGACTTTGTATTTTTAGTTTTACTAAACATAGATATTTCACCATATGTCTACCTCTATGTTTGACGCTTATGGAAAAATAGTAAATGGGAGAAAAAAAAATTTAAAAAATATATATGCCCTAGGTATTGAAGTTTCCTTTCTATCAAAAAAAATGAAATTGGACAAATATGCGACAAGTTATAAGCTATGTAGTCAAGGTATATCAAAATTACGATTTAGTCAACTTCAAACGTTAATAAAATATAAAATAATCATGATGATGACATCAAACCAATTGCATGCCCTCTGTATGGATGTTAGAAAACTAAATTCAAAAGAAGAACATTGATATCTATTTTAGAAAAAAAGTTATGTTATATGAAAACAATGTAACTCTTTGAAAATGACATTTTCAGCAACATACTAGTTTTTGTGGGAGAAATAAAAAACCATCCAAATCAATTCAAAAATAAAAATAAAAAATATATTTAGAATCTAAACAGAAAATCCTAAAAGACTCTAATTTACTTCATCTTCTTATTTCAAACGGTTTAATGAAAATATGCATATGAATCTGAAAGTTTTTTGCAAAATGTAGAGTTCAATGTCCATTCAGGCAAAAACGTGTAACCCACTATTGTGGATTCACCCTTGTTGATATTCATATGATCCTGATGTTTGAATGGATGAAGCATAGATGGTTGATTTTTTGATTTGTTCTCTTATCCTTGATGGATTGGAAGCCTTTGGTGAAGATGAAGTTGATTGCAGATAATTATTTTGAGATTAAAGTATGGGACATACTTTCTATTTACCTCGGTAGTCTGATGCAGGAGCATTTTGGGTTCCTGAAGATCTGTCTTAGTCTTGGAGGAATTCCCTGTCAGAGGGATATAATACTTTATTTTGGGTAGATTTCTTAGTTTCTATGTTGCAATGATCTGTGGAGATCTCTAGCATGTGCAATGTGTTAGTGATTTTTCTTGCACGAATCCTAATACAAGCCTTGAGTGCTTAAATTAAACTCTGTGATTCCTAAACTCCTGACTCAAACAAGAAAATACTAATTAACAAGGACCAAGTCCTTCTTCACTTTGAGCTCTTGGCTATAGGTGGGTATACCTATTTAGATCTACTTCTTCAAAGCATTAAAATATTAGTTTATATCCTTGATACAAACCTAATCCTCTCAGCTCTACAACATACATGAAAGTAAATATTCATTAATTTTGATTTGATGATGAAAGATGCCGAAACAAACAGTGACCAGTGCCTTATTAATTGGGCAATAGAGTCATATAAAAGTAAATCCCTAGAACTCTTATGATTTCAAAATAAATAAAACCCAAATGAAATGCCTTACAGATCATTCTCTCACTCCCCTACCCAGACATCAGATTCATACACACTGTTAAACTCTTAGAATTTATGCCAAAGATTTATTCACTCCTTGAGAGAAACTAAGAACATAGATTCATAATTACCTTGTAACCAGCATATCAGATTGCCTTACAAACTAATACACAAGAATTCAATACAATATATATGAAGACATCGCCAATAAAAGATTGGGATTCCACTATTTTTCATTCAAAAATCTCTAGTTCATTACAATCAAGAACTATGAAAACCTCAAGAAACAAGGGCTCAAAAGCCAGAATACTATCTCTGCCGTGACAATTCCATCATCCACTTTTTCAAAAGAGAGAAAGGAAATATAAAGGAAAACATCAAAGCCAGTCATCACTGACAGGTGCCAATTTACCAAAATATCTTCTTTTCCCTCCAATTTTAATCCTCTTTTACTTAGTCATCTGCAACTGCCTTTGCAACCATTTCTCCCTCCAAGTGATTTGATTCTGAAAATATTAGTCCATACTGCTCTTTCACATTTCACTAAAACTCAAAACACTCATCACCATCATATTCCTCATTCCAAGACCTTTTTGGTGATATATAATACTTATATATTCTGGTAAAAAATGAATTCCTGGGATAATTTTCCGTGCATAGGATCACCATTTAAATTTTTGAATTTATGCCCTATAGTCTAAACTATATCATTTCATAAATTTAGCTTTAATTTGCAATTTTATATCATTTTCTGCATATACCCACAGAATGCACCAGAAAGTGCCACTTGTCACCATCTCATTGCATGCTTGGACAAACCTCAAGTTAACCCACTAATTGGGAGAACTGGCGAATGACATGTATCTCCAAGTCTCTGAATCTTTCTTTGACCATGGTTATCATTTGGAGAATGGGTGACTAAGCCCATTCTCCAATTCTCTAAATGTTATGGACTAACCGCCAAGGATTTGGAGAACTAGAGACTAAGCATTCTCCAATTCTCTGAATGTTTATCACTAACTGCCAAGGATTTGGAGAACTAGAGACTAAGCATTCTCCAATTCTCTGAATGTTTATCACTAACTACCAGCCATTTGGAGAACTAGCAACCAAGACATTCTCTAGTTCTTGAATGTTATCTCCTTAACCATTTGTATTTGGAGAATTGGAGACTAAGCATTCTCTAGTTCTCTGAATGTTTATCACTAACTGCCAGCCATTTGGAGAGCTAGTGACCAAGGCATTCTCTAGTTCTCTGAATGTTGTCTCCTTAACCATTTGTATTTGGAGAATTGGAGACTAAGCATTCTCTAGTTCTCTGAATGTTATCTCCTTAACCATTTGTATTTGGAGAACTAGAGACTAAGCATTCTCTAGTTCTCTGAATATTATCTCCTTAACCATTTGTATTTGGAGAACTAGAGACTAACTGCCAGGGACTTGGGGAACTAGCGACCAAGTGTATTCTCCAATTCTCTGAATGTTTATGACTTAACCATTTGCATTTGGAGAACTAGAGACTAACTACCAGGGATTTGGAGAACTAGCGACCAAGTGTATTCTCCAATTCTCTGAATGTTTATGACTTAACCATTAGCATTTTTCGCCAGCATTTTTATGCAAAATTTAGTGCTTTATGATCACTGGCATGCATCCCAATGCACTAGTTGTGCACACTCTTGAGAGCCTTCTTCTTTTTATTCATTTCATTATGCGAGTGGTATATCTTTTAAACACTTGAAATGGTCATTTCTTGAGCAATGTGGGATTAAACTTTTGGAAGCATTGCTGATTTTTTTTATTGCTGCAGTACTCAGGAGATCATAACTTTTGATTTTCAAACTGGGTTTTTCTAAAAAACAATTTGTACAATGCACATATTGTCATCTCAAACATATGTAAAATTTAGACCAACCCAGTTTGTATTTTTTGAGTTATGATAAAAAATGTGACTGGCTGTGCATTCACACTTTTTTTTGTATTCAACTGGCTCTTGCCTTCAACCCTTCTTTTATCTTCTTCTTCTCCACATGCTTTGCATTTGTCTATGATATTTGGCATCGAAACATTACTTTTCTTTGATTTTCTCAAAATCTGAGACAAGACCTTGATGCATTACCCTCTAGAAAACAACAATGATAAAGGAGCACCAGTAACACTAGCCATTTCTACGTACACAAATATCCTATGCCCAATCATAGTGATAACTCACGCTGGTGACAGACTCATTTTCTCTCACACATCATGGAATTATCTTGTTTGGGCCATTTATTTCACTTTTATCCTTTGCAAAGATTGCCAAATAACATTAGTTGACATCCGGGAGTGGCCTTAAAAACTGACAAAACACCATCATAGGATCACACCATCGAGAACACACACTGACCCCCAACAAACAATCATGCCTGCCAAAGAAGAAATCTCGAAGAGACCCAAGCCAAAAGATAAGACTAATCAAAGTTGGCCACTTAGAAACGTTGTCTGTTTGCACTACCAGAATCACTAAAGTTGCTTCCGGAACTGACTTTGAAAACTGACCTACTGAAACTTTCAGGAACCAGAATCACAGGCACTGATTAACCCTCACATAGGGAGTATGAATCCATAAGTAAGGCTCATGACGAATAACAGTGTGCATTTGACAATTAGGTAAAGATAGGCTCTCAGAATTGCAAACTAGGAAACATAGTAAAACAATGATTTGTGCATACGGAATGACCCTGGGAAAGTATGCTAAAAGATTCATTAGGACTTCTAACTTGACATACTTGTAGTATTTTCAGAGTAGAATATAGTGGTACAACCCATTCAGGCTCATCAATCATGGATCAAAAGTTATAACATCACGAACAAGGGTACAGATCAATCTGCACATTTCACAACTTGTAAAACAATAGAAGTTGCATTTGGAATCACATTTGCAAACTGAGTAAATGGATTCGTCATGACCTTAAAAAAGAAACATAGGAAGTATTTGACCCATGAAATATGATGCAAAAGGAATTTTCTCAATAGGGTCAACTGGGTCAAAGATATGACTGGTCAAATAGGCCCTTCCAGAATTCTGAACAATTACACAGTGCATGACAACAACAAACCACCAACTTTGAGGGGTTTGAAACCTAATCAAATGGATTCGAAATGACTTGAAAATTGGAACATAGGCTCTTTGATATGCATAATAAACATCCTCAAAGTGGCGGGTCATGAAACATTTCTGGACGCAAGATATTCAAAGGCAAACTAGGCTACTATACTCTGTTTGACACTTAGGCAGAATTGTGCAGATTGACACTTGCTCAAAATGGGACTTCACCGAATGAATCAGGATGACAAAACAACATCATGGAATGCATGCACATATTGAATGGAGTGTGTTAAACACCTGGAATGCCTTATAGGCTTCAAAATGACAGTCGGGTACATATGCATGAAAAGCATTTAGGAGCTTCAAACTGTAAAATTTTAACATGGTACTCAAAATCCATGTTGCATTTTTAGTCCCAACACAATGAAAGGGGTTTGTTCCTTTATGTTTTTGGAGGCTATGTCTAAGAACACATCTCTTGAGGTGACATGGTTTGGGAGATCTTGGATGATCTTCTCTGACTGGTTACGTGCATTTCCTGCCTAGATCATTTGGAAGATTGGTTATGCGATTGATGATCGTTGGGAGTTATCTTGTGCGATCTTGGCTCATGGTTGTTGTGCATTAGACCTATTATTGGACCTTCTCCTATGAGTGCATAAGGATTGGATGGACCATTTCAAAGTTAGAGTTGTTTTCCTTGCTGTCGGAGCCATAATTTCCTTCTTTCTGCATGTTGATTGTGTGTTGTGTAGCTATTGATCCTTAATGAATCAACCTTTGTACTCTTACGGCCTTTAAGAGGACCTAAATTAATATCTTCACCTAAGACCACAAGTCCTAATTCATTATGAGTTAAAAGTTATGACCATTTTGCTCGGGTACCTATTTTTAGCCTGTTTCACATGAAACGTGGAGTTTTTCATCTTGCGCGGTTCCATGTGATGAGATGGGATCTTGCTAAGTTAGGGACATGTTCTTGGATCATGTGTGGACCTAAATGTAACCTCTCATTAAGTTTTGTTCATTATTTCTTTAGTTTTGGCTTACTCTTCCAGGTTGGACCTATAATGTAATTAAATGCCCGACTCGCCGACTTGTGGCTTAGTTGGCTATATATTGAGGGATTTGGTTGATGTAGATGATGCAGGGGCATCCAAGGTTGGAGTAGGGGCATTCTGTGTGCTCAGTGAAATTGCATAAGTGTTTGTGTTTTGGCTAGTTTTACTCGGTTGCAGCCTTGACTGACGACCTCGGTCATTGAAAGAAGCTCGGTCGCTGAAGAAACTTGCTAGTCTCTGGCACTCAATGAATAGGTTACTCGGTCATGCCTGCGGTGCTTGGTCAACACTGGTGCTCGATGATGCCTGGCTGGCTTAGTTATTTCATTGTCGCTCGGTAGATCTGACTTGCCGATGGAGTTATGTGTGATTTGTTGGGCTGACTTGGTGCATTTATTATTTGTATCTTTTGTTGGATTCTCGTATGTGGATATGGAGGTTGACATGCTATATTAAATGTTTGTATACATTTTGTAAGCTGACTTGTATGGCATTTAATATTTGTTAGGTAGGGTTTGGGTTTTCATCTTGCTGACTTATGGCTGATGATTAGTATTTAAGGAGAGCTTGGGTAGATGTTTGAGGAGGTAGTGGGAAGTAGAAGAAAGAGCATAAGCTTAGAGATGTGCTATTGAAGCTGGAGTTGGTGAAGTTATGGAAAAGTTGTTTCCATGAACTTGCCGATCTGATTCCTATCAGATAATTTGTAATAGTAGAGCTAGTGGTTGCATACTTGGGAACAAGGAGATTGCTTGGAGGCTTGCGAGCTCAAGTTTAGATCTGCCTTAGGGTCCCCAGTCAGCTTCTAATTGTCTTCAGAGCTAGACTAGCTAGGATTTGTATTGGATTTGTTGTAGATCTTGCATAATTATTTACTGATTGTAATTGGCCCTAACCTAGAAGGCCTTACAGTCAGACATGTTAATGAAAATCAGAGTTAAATAATTGATTGTGTTTCTTTGTGAGTATTCCACTGTGTTGTTTTGACTAGTCGCAAGATTTGGACTGTCCTTAATTGGATCCACCATCCCTTGACCTGTGTTAGGTGGTATCAAAGTGAAGTTTTGTTCCCGTTGGAGCGAATGTTGATCTTGTGAAGCAAAAGTTTGACCTAGCAAGGCTGATCTTGCGAAGTTAACCTTGATGAAGGAAAGATCTTGTGATCTTCATTGTAGATCCATGGTGCTGGACTTGTGAAATTGTGCCCTAGTTGTTTTGCAAGATTGTAGGTTGTGATCTGACTTGCATACAACTTGGAGATTGTCACAAGGTGATCAGTGAGGGTTTGCTACCGAGGGTTTCTATTATCTTTAAGGATGCCACCAAGAAGATTAGACCCTAGAGTTATTCAAGACCTCTGTGACACTATGGAATCCAGGATTACAAAGAACATGAAATCAGATTTTAGATCTGAGATGGAACTAATGAAGAATGACATGGTCACCGAGATCATGAGAGCTGTTACTGGTATTCCTCAGAATGTTGGTACTGAGGATGGCTTTGAAGAAGCTACTAAAGAATTTGAACATGCTAGATGTAGTGGTGATGACCAGAGGGATAGATCTGGTGAAGACAGAACTACTTAGTTGCCTAGATCTGCTGCTCGGTTTAGTGGTTACCAAATGGAAGTCTCTACTTTCTCTGGCACTTTAAAACCTGAGAATTTGATTGACTGGATTAGTGAACTTGAAGATTTCTTTGAGCTGGAAGAAATTGAAGATCCTCTTCGGGTGAGATTGGCACAGACAAAGTTGAAAGGTCATATTGCTCTTTGGTGGAAAGAATTGCAAAGAGACCGAGAGGATGAAGGTGAAATGAAGATCAATCGGTGGAGGTTGATGGTGACTAAATTGAAAGCTAAGTTCATACCTACTGATTATGAGCTTGGATTGTTTAAGAAATTGTAGAATCTAAAACAGACGGATATGTCTATTGAAGATTATACTGAGGAGTTCCACAAACTTACTATTTGGTCTGGACACTGAGAGATTGGTAAGGAAAAGGTGGCTTGGTATGTGAATGGTCTAAGATTCAATATTTAGGATGAGCTTGGTATGTTGAAGATTGATTTTGTAGAAGATGCTTATCAGTATGCTTTGAGGGTAGAAGAGAAGTTAAAAAGGAAGAAACCTAATAACTCCCAAGGGAAGGAGAAAGTTGATCACTTGGCAAAGGAGAAACCAATTGATGCAGAAGATGAACAAAAACATGTGGAACCTAAGAAGAAGACAGGTAGAGTTATCTTTAAAGGTACTTGCTATAACTGTGGAGAGGAAGGACACCATTCTTTTGAGTGTACATAGAAGAAGGTTGACCGACAAACTATTGTGGTAAATGAGAACATTTAGAATGAACCTGAATTAGAGAACTTGCTGCTTCAACAAACATTGCTCGGTACAAAGGATGAACCTTGTCAGAGGAGTAACTTGTTTAAAACTTGATGCAAGTCTGGAGGTAAACTCTATGATGTTATTGTTGATAGTGGTAGTACTAATAACCTTGTTGCTGAGGACATGGTTGGGAAACTTGGTTTGAGTGGAATGAAACATCCATGTCCTTATAGGATTGGTTGGTTGCAAGATGTTCACGATTTGGAAGTAAGAGAACAATGCTTTATTGATGTTCAAATTGGCCAGTATAAGGATCTTGGGTTATGTGACATTGTGGACATGGATAGCTGTCACATATTGCTTGGTAGACCTTGGCAATATGATTGCAGAGCTATGTATGATTGTGTGAAGAATATTTTTTACTATTGGGAAGAATGACAGGAAGTTTTCATTGATGCCTTTGATGGATACAATGCTTGGTAGGAGGAGCCTGAGTATTGGTAGCCAAGTTGAGGTTGTGGATCCAGAGAAAATGGATGATTAGTATGGAGAATAGACCTATGCCTTGTCTAGAAAAGACTTGAAGAGACAGAGGAAACATAAGTGGAAGAAGTTGTAAGCAGAAAAGGTGGAGGACTTGTATGTGAAGAACTAGTTCGGGGTTCATGTGTTGAATCTTGGAAGATTTTCTTCTCACATATGAACATCTTTTGGAACCTGGGGTGTCTGATGCAAGGGCATCCAAGGTTGGAGTAGGGGCATTCTGTGTGCTCGGTGAAACTACATAAGTGTTTGTGTTTTGGCTGATTTTACTCAATTGCAGCCTTGACCGATGACCTCGATCATTGAAAGAAGCTCGATCGCTGAAGGAACTTGATAGTCTTTGGCACTTGGTGAATAGGTTACTTGGTCATGCCTGTGGTGCTCGGTCGACACTAGTGCTTGGTAATGCCTGGCTGGCTCGGTTATTTCACTGTCGCTCGGTAGATCTGACTTGCCGATGGAGTTCTATGTGATTTTTTGGGTCGACTTGGTGCATTAATTATTTGTATGTTTTGTTGGATTCTCCTATGTGGATCTAGAGGCCGACATGCTATATTAAATGTTTGTATACATTTTGTAAGCCAACTTGTATGGCATTTAATATTTGTTAGGTAGGGTTTGGGTTTTCACCTTGCCGACTTATGGCTGATGATTAGTATTTAAGGAGAGCTTGGGTAGATGTTTGAGGAGGCAGTGGGAAGTAGTAGAAAGAGCATAAGCTTAGAGATGCGCTACTGAAGCTGGAGTTGGTGAAGTTGTGGAAAAGTTGTTTCCATGAACTTGCAGATTTGATTCCTATCAGATAATTTGTAATAGTAGAGCTAGTGGTTGCATACTTGGGAACAAGGAGATTTCTTGGAGGCTTGCGAGCTCAAGTTTAGATCTACCTTAGGGTTTCCACCAGCTTCTAATTGCCTTCAGAGTTGGACTAGTTGGGATTTGTATTGGATCTGTTGTAGATCTTGCAGAATTGTTTACTGATTGTAATTGGCCCGAACCCGGAAGGCCTTACAGTTGGGCATGTTAATGAAAATTAGAGTTAAACAATTGATTGTGTTGCTTTGTGAGTATTCCGCTGTGTTGTTCTGACTAGCTACAAGGTTTGGACTGTCCTTAATTAGATCCACCATCCCTTGACTTGCGTCAGTAGAGGTATCAGGAAAGATGTAGGAGTAGAGTGATATGATGGGAGAGTAGTATAATTAGAGTAGAATCATAATTAGATCTTGCGAGATCTTGTAGATCAAACATTTTATCTGATATTGTAATAGCAGAGCTAGTGGTTTGCATGCTTGGAGACAAGGAGATTGCTTGGAGGCTTACAAGCTCAAGTTTAGATCTGCCTTAGTATTTCCATTAGTTTCTGATGTGTTTCAGAGCTGGACTAGCTAGGAGATTGCTGAGATACTTTTTAATTTCATTGTATAAGGCCAAAACCCGGAAGGCCTCACAACCGGGCATGTTTAATGAAATTTTGTTTTGAAACATTATCTTGTTGAATTCTGCTGTGTTTGTTGTTGTTATAGTTGGTAGTGTAGGTTTGGACCATCCATCATTGGATCCTCCATCTCTTCCTTGTGTCAAGATGTGCATATTTTCTTTTAATAAAAGTGTAGAAACTTTATATTAAAAGTAAGGTTTTAACAATTAAATAAATATGCAAGCTCTAGAAATTAGACCATAGTATAAGCTTGACACAAGATTTTTTATTTAATTATGCAAAGGAGATTTTAATGGTTACTTTACATAATTATGTCTAGTAAATATGACTTTGAGATTTAAGATTTTATTTGAGGCAATTTGATAAAAAAAAATGGGGTTCAAATTCTACTAGACCAATTTTAGGTGATTACACAAAGAGCCCTAGTGAAAATTGATAGACCGAGTTTAACTGAGGCTTTTGGGATCAATGGTGCTAATTATACAAAAATTGACTTTAAGAGATAAGAGAATAATTATAAAGCCCATAGGTGGGTCTTTAGAAGAAAGGTGGTGTCTAGGTTCATGCCTAGGGTTGATAGAAAGACTATCACAATTCCTAAAAAATGTAAAGGAGCCTTTTTCCCTTAAAGATTTTCAACATTATTTTGTGTACATAGTTCAAGGGTATTGCAAGGTTCAAGGAATTGATGGGGAGGATATGTTTTGAATTGATATAATGTGCATGGTAATGGAAATCCAAAACCCATAGGTTAATATGAACTATGACTTCGTAGCATACTTTGTGAATGCCTTACATGAAGTCCTAGTTTCTATCCAACAAAAGCCTGTAGTGATTGATTTCAAACATAACTCTTTATTGTGTCATTTTATTTTATATTTCAATGCCAATAATATAGATAAAAATGTTATGTATGCAATGAAAACCCTATCTATTATGAAACAAGCTAAGACATGCAAATGTTGAGAAAATAAAGCCTTCAAACTACACTAAGCATGTTCAAATAAAAATTGTAATACATAATGGCTTTCAACACAACCTTCGATGAGCTAAAATAAGGGAACCAAGAAATTTGTTTCATTTACTCTTAGAGAAATCGTTGGTGTGCTCTCCCAACACAATGCAAAAATCCCACTATAAAGCTTGCATGCAAGTGGAAATGAATCTTATAATGCAAACTAATGGACGACTGAAGGATTTGAGAACAAGTATGAGGACCTTGCCCCAAGATTCACCAAATGAAGATGAGAATGCAAGATTAAGATAAAAATGAAGATGCAAGATCAAAACTAACTAAGATAGATTCTATTACCTAATAATATCTAGATTCAACAATGCAAAATGCTCAAGGAAATCTAAAACTAGCATGAAGACTACAATGTACTCAAGTTCTCAAATGTACAAGATGTTCAAGTACTCTAAGAATGTAAAGGAATGCAATTGTGCAAATGAGGAGTGAGGCCTCCTTTTTATAGATTTTTGAAGATGCAAAAGAAAAGGTTAGGTAGGGTTAGGGTTTGAGATAGATGAAGTGGCATCCACATAAGAGCTACAAAAGAAAAGGACAAAATCATGCAAAAGTCAACCACCTTTTAGAGGACCAATGTGATCAACATTGAGAGAGGAAGATTGGAGGGAATTTGAAATGATTGGAGAGAATTGAAGGAAGAACAAGTGGCTTTGTTGGGAAGAGAGAAGTCACATGTGTGAGCATCTCATTGAGATTAGAAGAGATGTAATCCTTTTTTAAGTGTGATGAGAGGGGAATTTAGCTATAAAAGCAAGTTTAGCAAATAAGGCAAGATTTAAATTAAATTAAATTAAATTAAAACAAGTTTAGAAGAATTTTAGCAAATGGAGGGATTTAGATAAATAAAATTTATTAAAAAGGAAATATGGAGAAAATATGTATTAATTTTTTTTTAACACATTAGGGATAGTATTTAAATACCAAGGTGTTGAATTTATTTAATTAAATAAATAGTCAAATATAACAAATATAATTATTTTATTAAAATAAGCTATAATGTTATAGAAAAATATTAATTAATATAAGAGTGAAAAGGATAATTTTGGGTGTCTACATTTTACCCATCTTTGATGCAGTGTCGAAATTGGCATCACATTAAAGAAAAAAAAGAAGAAGATGCCCTAGGAGTCATGCTGACATGACGACGAAGGGAGGGTGTGCCCCCTCGAGAAAATAGTGTAAAAAATAAATTTTGGGCAAGTCTCAACTACCAATGTACCCTTTTCTTTTGACATGGATGGATTGGAAGATAGATCAGAAGAGATTTATCCTCCTTTTGATGTAGTGAATTGGGATCAAATAGTTTCTCAAATCATTCTATTGGTCCATTCATTCTCCCTCCCACCTAGCACCGACAAGACAAGCAGTCGATGAGGGCTAGTCAAGGGATAGAGCGTGAGGGGACTCATATACTATTCTAACATGAAGGGATGAAGCAATAGATAGTTGATCAATTGTTGTTGGATCAGTTGATGAGGAATAGCAAGGGATAGAATTGGCGAGATCACAAGAGGTGGAGAGAGAGAGAGGTTTACTAATCGATTGAACAAGATTTTTGAGAAGAGTGCGACTATCTATTGGGAAGGTGATCTATCTTTACATAAATTTCCTATCTATAAAAAATATAAATCCCAACTTTAATACCATGCAATTTCTAACCATTATAATAATTATAATTTTACAAATCAAATATAATTTCTAACAAAATTAAAATTCTAAAAGATTCTAAATTATATATAAGTAACCTTTTTTTATGAAACAAAATTTAACTAAACCAGTAATTTCTTAAAATCTATTCTATCAAACCTCTTGATTAACAAATAATTTAATTTCTTAAACAACTTAAATTACATACTAATTTTGATTCCTAACAATTAAATTTTTTAAACTCATTTTAATTTCCTAAATAACTAAATTTATAGACTAATTATACAAACTATTAAACAATCAAATAGAAACTTTTAAACTTCTAATTCAACCAATAAAATTCAATAGAAGTAATTGAATCTATTATATAATAATTGATTTTTATTCCTATATATATTATTAAAAAATTACTAACTAATAACTAGGAGATATTTTCCACAAGTTAAATTATCATATTGCTATCTCTTAAATTTAATAATATCATTTATGATTATGATTATGGTTCATATGTGTGTACAAGTATCTTAAACTTAATAATATAATTTAGGATTAAGATTAGCTTGCTTGGATTTTATATATGTTAGGGTTCAATTGGGTTCAAAATTAGGGTTGTAATTCAATTTGGTTTAGTGTAAAGTTTAGGGTTTAAATAAACCCTAACCCTAATGTTTAGTTTTGTGTAATATTAGGTTTATTGTAGATTTTATTTGTTGGTTATGGTTAACGTTTAATTTGATATTATATTAGATTAGGATTAGATTTAGGTTACAATTAAATTTATTTTAGAGTTAAGGCTCAATTTAGTTTACTCTTAGAGTAAAGTCTCTATTTAGTTGGGTTTTATTGGTTTAGGGTGATATTGCAAGAGATTTATTAGGCTATTTTTTTATCTTCTTTATAGATTACATTGTGATTTGAAATACTAATTCAATAAATTATAACATAATAAAATTTGAAAGAATTTTAAAATAATTATATAACAGATTATGAATTTTAATATTATATCATGATCCTTTTTTTTAAGATAGACTTATATTAAATGTATATTTAGAGAATAATCAAGAAATTTTACCATCCATCATCACATGCCAAGTCTCACCAATGTCTATGCAGCCATTAAAAACTTAAATCTTACCAAGAAGAGTAAAAACAACCTAAGCCCCTCCTTGGTATAATTTAAGTTTTTGATGGCAAATGTCTCCTTAAGTCTTATTATTGAATCATTTATCTCTAAATTTTTTTGTTTATGCAAAGATATCTAGAGATATTTCTCCCTTTGTTTGCTAATCATATTGGTTCACTTTCAAAGAACTCTTAAATTCAACATAATTTTTTTTAATAAAAAATAAATATTTAAAATTAATAAATTTTTTATATGAAAAAGTACTTTTCACATAAGCTTAATTCATTTAAGGACTTTAAATTTTTAAAAACATCTTGCAATTGAAAAATCTAAAAACATTTTTTTTACATATTTGTTTCTAATTTAGTCATTGAAGAAATCTTTTATAGACTTTTTCAAAATATGATATTCAAAAATAAGAATTTTGTTGCTATATTTATATTTATAAATATGAAAAGATATTTTTCCAATATCCTCTTGCAACATCTTTAATCTCAATTATAAAAGTAAGATGTGTTATTAAAGCAAAGTATAAAGAGAATATATAAACATCTAAGTAGAAAACTGTTAAAATAATAATAACAAAATATAGAGTTAGGAAATTGTTTAATCAATGAGCAAGGAAAAGAAAGGTTACCATGAATAATCACAAAGCTAGGAGCATTCACCAAAGCACAATGAGACAAGGAGACAATATTTTGAAGGGGGAAAAGCATAAAAAAATCCCCTGGATATAATGAAAGTGGCAAAAAATGCCTAAGAATGAGAGAGAGAGATAGAGTGAGAGCCAAGCTCATACAATGTTTAAGAAGAAGAAGAATCTCATGAGTTGAGAGAAGGAGAGCCATCTCTTAATAGAGATGTGAGAAAGGAGTTACATTGTAACTCCCATTTTTGTGTATGCCACATTTCACTAGTGTGTGAGACAAGTGTAGGATTCCTCATAAGGAGGAATATCTATTTTCCTTAATAAAAGAAATTACAAATATGACATGTCCTCCCACTTGGACTAGAGGATGAATACAATAGGATACCTTGGTTTATCCTTACATATTTACCAAGGAAAGATTAAATTCTAACACCCCCCTTTAATCTTTACTTGGGGTAATTACATCAAGGGGTATCAAACCCAAATTGTTACAATGAAATTCAAATTTCTCTCTAGAAAGAGGTTTTGTCAAAATATCTGCAACTTGATCTTCACATTTGCAATGGAAGAGGGAAACTTTCTTTTCTGCAATGTGCTCTCTAATGAAGTGGTGGTGGAGAGAAATGTGCTTTGACTTTGCACAGTAAACTGGATTCTTTCCCAAGGCTATTGCACTTTTATTGTCACAATACAATGGTGTAGGTTCTTGTTGAGGTAGACCCAAATCTTCAAGTATTCTTCTAAGCCATAGAGCTTCTTTAGAGGCATGAGTACAACTTTTATATTTAGCTTCAGTAGAAGATAGAGACACATATTGTTCTTTTTTACTTTTCCAAGATATAGAACCTGAACTAAGAAAAAACAATACCCAAAAGTAGATTTCCCATCTTTGGGGTCTCAACCTAGATCTGAATCAGTAAAGCCTTTTAAAGAAAAATAAAAATTTGCATCATAAAATAATCTTAAGTTAATAGTACCTTTAATGTAATGTAATAGTCTCTTAGCAATTTTGAAGTGAGTTTGCTGAGGTTTGGACATGAATCTTGAAACTAAACCAACACTAAAAGATAAATCACGTCTAGTGAGGGTTAGATAAATTAAACTACCTACAAGTTCTCTATAAGGAGTAGCATCTATGAAAGGAGATTCCATATCTATCATTAACTTAGTTCCTAAATCACATAGAATTGAAACAGGGTTAGCATCATTCGTATGAAATCTATCTAGGAGATCTTTAGCATATTTACTTTGAGAGATAAAAATACCCTTGGGGGTTTGCCAAATTTGCATTCCTAAGAAATAATGTAAGAAACCTAAATCTGTCATTTGAAATTTTTGGTTGAGTTGGAACTTAATATCAGAAATTAAATGGTTAGAACTAGAAGTAAGAATCAAATCATCAACATACAGAATGATAATAATAATGTCATCTTCACTATGCTTGATATACAAGTTAGGATCATTTTTACTTCTTTCAAAACCTTGAGAAATAAAGAAAGCATTAATTTTGGAATACCATTCTCTAGGAGATTATTTTAAACCATAAATATAATTCTTTAGTTTGTAGGCTAAATGTTCATTACCTTGTTGAATAAAGCTAGGAGGTTGAGACATATAGATCTCTTCATGCAAATCACCATTTAAGAAGGCACTTTTAACATCCATTTGGTGAATAGGCCAATTCATTTTAGTAGCTAAAGCAAGGACAACTTTAATGGTAGGCATTTTAGCAACAAGATCAAAAGTTTCATTATAGTCTATTCCTTCAATTTGAGAAAAACCATGTGCAACTAATCTAGCCTTAAATTTACTAATTTCATTATTGGAATATAACTTAGTTTTATATAACCATTTGCAGGAAACCAGATTTTTACCATGAGGTAAAGGAACAAGATCCCAAGTATTATTAGAAATTAAAGAGTCATTCTTCTTGCATAGCAGTTTTCCAATGAGGTAGATTTTTATCTTGAGCAAAGGTTTGAGGATCATTAGAATTAGAGAGAGAAGTCATAAGAGCATAATTACAGTAGTTTATCCTTCTAGGTTTAAGTCCACCCATTCTAGCAATGTAATCATCACCCTCATTAAGTAAATCTTTAAACCATTTAG
This sequence comes from Chamaecyparis obtusa, assembly GCA_027943335.1. Taxonomy (NCBI): domain Eukaryota; kingdom Viridiplantae; phylum Streptophyta; class Pinopsida; order Cupressales; family Cupressaceae; genus Chamaecyparis; species Chamaecyparis obtusa. Next base: position 1,630,424 of record BSBK01002196.1, read on the forward strand.
GATTTCTCCTAGAATTAACATAAATATTACTAGGAGGAATAAAATCATTAGGAGTATCATTACTATATATTTGTTCATCATTATCCTATTTATTAGTATTGTCCTTAGTGTTAGGAGCAGAAACAAAAGGAACATAAACTTTAGGAGCAAAAATTTGAGGAGTAAGGTTGAGAGACAGAGGTTGGTCCTCCACAAGAACTATGTTGCTGAACTAAAATCAGAATCTAAAATTTGAGAACAGTCATGGATACCATTTTCAACAATGCAAACATCTCTAGCTATGTGAACTTTATTAGTAAGAGGATCATAAACTCTATAACCTTTAGTGTTCTTAGAATAGCCAAAAAATATATGAGGTGAGGATTTAGGATCTAACTTTTTCCTTTTCTGTTTAGGTGTGTGAACATAAGCAGTGGAGCCAAAAATTCGTAAATGAGACAAATTGGGTTTCCTTCCTGACCAAACTTCTTCAGGAGTTTTATTTGGTAGGGCCTTAGTAGGAGTTCTATTAAGAATATAGGTGGCACATGCCATAGCTTCAGCCCAAAATTTATAATCTATATTTCTAGCATGTAAAAAGCATCTAGCCATTTCTACTATGGTTCTATGCTTCCGTTCTGCCACACCATTTTGCTCTGGTGTATAAGGAACGGTAAGCTCATGTTTGATACCAAAAGATCTTAAGTAAGAATGGAAAGCATGATTAACATATTCAGTACCATTATTAGTCCTAAGAATTTGGATTTTACAACCACTTTGTCTTTCTACAAAAACATGAAATTCAGCAAAAATATCAAGGACTTGATCTTTACTATGTAAGAAATAAATCCAAGTTCTATGAGAATAATCATCAACAAAAGTTAAAGCATATTTAGAGCCTGAAATAGAAGTATTTTCCATAGGGCCTAAAAGATCACTATGAATCAAAACTAACTTATTATTAGCTCTCCAAGATGATTTATGGGGAAAAGATTCTCTATGCATTTTACCACTCATACATCCATTGCAATCAAACTTAGAAGTAGTAAACTTAGGTAGCCCATCTACCATATTTTCTTTTCACATTAATGAGATATAATTAGAATTTAAATGTCCTAGCCTCTCATGCCAAATGTGAAAATCAACAGTAGTAAGTAAAGAATATCTAGGAGAGGCAAATTGATAAAATTTAAAGAGATTATCATCATCTAATTTAGCATCAGCAACTATCTGATCAGTGTTAGGATCAATGATATGACAATTATTTTTATGAAACTCAACCTTATAATCTTGACATAATTGAGGAATAGAAATAAGGTTAGCTTTCAAATCAGGAACATAAAGCACATCATGTAATTTACCATTTGGAATAGAAACATTACCAGTTCCTTCAACTTGACAGCAATGATTATCAGCTAAAGAGATAGGAATATTCATAGAATCAGGTTGCAAGGAATCAAAGATTTCCTTATGAGATGTAACATGTTGAGATGCACCACTATCAATAATCCATTCAAGTGGTTTAGAAGTATTAAAATAGACAGTAAAAGCAGAACAAGATTGATTTCCATTAGGTTTTCCATTTGAGTAATTTTGAGAATTACGTTGATCATCTTTTTATTTCTTAAAATAGTTATGAATTAAGTGACCATCTTTACCGCAATAGGTGCAATGAGGCCTTTGACTGATTATTACTATGATAGTTATTGGAAGGCCTAGAATTGTAATGATCATTAAAATTGTTGGCTTGAGTTATTATTAGAATTAGTAGTATTGTTAGATCATTGATAGTTTTGGTTATTTTGATTAGTGTTAAAAGATCTATTGTTATTGTGACTTTGAGAGACATATGCATGTTCGTGAGTTTTAAGTATGCCAAACTAAATTAATTTAGCTTCCTCTTGATGCAACATATTTTGAAAGATAACATAAGTTAGTTGAGATGCTAAAGAAGGAATAGCTAATTGAGAGTAAATGTTTGTAATAAACTGTTGGAACTATCTAGGCAAACATTTATGAATAATTATGTGGATTATTCTTAAATCAGAAAGAGGAACTTGTAAACCAGTTAGTAAAACTTTAATGGAATCAAATTTAAGAAAGAAATCATCAACAGAGTTAAAGTCGGTATACCTGAGGTCTTCAAGTTGGTCTTGAAGCTAGATTTTTTGAGTCTCGTCTGCACTGTCATAGGTATTTTTTAGAATGTCCCAAGCTTGATGGGCTTTTGTACAAGTAGAAATTAAGACATACAATTCGGGACTTAAGGAGATCCCTATTAAACAAAGTGCTTCCTCATTTTTAGTCTGCCAAGCAGTTTGGTTAGCTTGAGGAGCAAAGGCTGCTGGTTTTGAACTGGCATCAGTGGCAATATCTAAAATGTGTCTAAATCTAAAGATGAAGGTCATGTGCATTTTCCATGCATGATAATTTGTACTAGTTAATTTCATTTCTGGCATCAGGGTAGTCATGATGAAATACGAAGATCTAAATTGGGGATAAACAAAGAAACCTTTAACAGAAAGCAGAAAATAACTTAAATGAAACTATATACACTTGCATGCAATAGCATAAAGCTATAAAATCTTACGCCAAAGAGGTATGCAAGGAAAATCAACAAACAAAGAGGGAGAGAGAGAGAAAAAAAAAGGAACTAAGAACACTAAGAGCTAACAGATCTCGGTTAAGTTGTTATTAATTAACAGATAATGATGAGTATCTCTTGCATGCAAAGAGAAAGAAAACTAAATCTATTGCATGCAAAGGAAAAAAACAACATAAGAACTGAAAGGAAACTGAAAAAAAAACTAAATAAACTTGCTAAAAAAGAAAGGGCAACACGATCCTGCAAAAGAAACGTTAGTTAAAAAAGAATTAACCTGATAAAAAAAAGGGCTTGAATACAAACTAGAATAAAGAGGTTTAGAAACTAACTAAGACCCTTAGCACATGCAACAAACTAAAGAACCACAACCAAATTAGAAAAAAACTTAGATGTTAGAACTAAATATAGCCTTATACTGATCCCTACAAGAAGATGTTACAAAACAGAATGAAGTGAAAAAAAAAGTAGATTAATAAGAAACAAACTAACAGTGCATGCAAAGGATATAATCAGTGCAAAGGTTAAGAACAAAGATATGAACAGATCGATTTACACTTTCAATCATATATCACAATATAACCACTAAAACAAATTGCAAACCTTGGTTAAGCCACAGATCCAATTAATTAGTTTGCAAAACTAGAGAAATTAACAAATTACAATTTAAAATAACTAGCATATGAAAATAACTACCAAATGCAAACTAACTAATTGATAGGTTGAGAAAACATAATATAAATAGAAAAAAAGACACTGATATATAGAGACGCTTATACTATAGCAAAGCACCAATGCACACAAAGAAAGACGCTACCAAAAAATAGACTATAACAACATTAAACAAAATATATATATACCAGGATATAAACACTGGGATCGTTGCATGCAATCGGCAACCACCTGGAGTGAAAATGAAAACCAAAAAACTGCCTTGATAATACACTTGCATGCAAGGTGGAGAGAGATAAACAAATTGTCCTCTACCCAAATATTCTCCACTAAAGGAAACCCGACAGAGATAACTTCACAAAGCAGTGAGCGCCACTATACTTGCAAAGAAAAAAACTCAAAGCCCGTGGAAGGACCTAGAATGATGAAAAAAGACTAGACTTCACCCAGATAAGCTACCCGAAGCTAATCCTTAACCAAACACCAACACAAATGTGGAGGGACAAACAACAGAAACCTGAAAGAGATAACAACCAAAAAAAAGAATGCCAAAGCCGAGATATTTAGCGAGAAGGAAACAAAAGAGAAAAAAAAGTGTGTTAGTTACCAATGCGCTAAAGAGGACCAGCTGGGTATCAAAAAAATTTGTGCCAAGGTATGTAAAGACAGGGAGAAGGTGACTTGAAACAGCAAGGGTATGCAAGCGAAAGGCAGTGGTCGAGGGACAAAGGTAGTGGCAAGAAAGAGAAACACAAAGAAAAGCGAAGCAAAACTAATAAAACTAATCCAGAATTAGAAAAGTTAAAAAAAATGACAATAAGGAAGAAACAAACGGGAAAAAAAAAATGGTGGCAAGCACCACAATAGGATCCTTTACGACAAGAATCACCCTGGACAATATGGAAGGTGGTAAGCGCTACTACCACAAGCTTAAAAAAAACACAGATCAGAGATGCTAATAATAAAAAAATGATATGAGCACGGAGCAGTGAAATGGAAACCGAGAGAGCGCATTAACAAAACTCTATTCTAACAAAGCTACAAAGGAACTACAAAAATATATTCTAACAAACAGTGCAAGCAAATGTTACTATAATCAAACTCGGCTTCTCTGTCTAAAACAATAAGCGAAGGAAATTGCTGAATTAACTATGAATCAAATCCAATTTTTTTCGATTTCAAGAATTCCATATGAAGATATACAAAGAAGAAACGTGCACATACAAGAGCTACGAACGATTAGAATCTAATAAAATAGCAACTGCAAGAAGTTTGTTTTAGGAAAAACTGCATGCAAAGAATAGAGCTAATAATTAGAAATGTATGCAGAAAAAAATAATGCAATGATAAAGAAAATGTAAAAAGAAACTAAATTTAGCAAGGCACAGAATCAAAATTAGGAACAAATGAAATGCAAATTGAAAAAGATATACTGAACAGATATGAACCGAAATTAGAACTAATTTTTTAAAAAAATCTTTAAGTTCTTTTAATATTATAATAAAAATATTATAATATTAAATTTTGATTTAGGATTTTGAAATATATGATTTGTATTATTTTTCCTTATCAAAAAAAATATCCAACCTGCACAAACCAAATCAGACCAATAGGTAAACCAGGTTTGGCAGTAAACCAGCCAAACCCAATTTTTTTTTTTGATTTTACTTTCTTAAACTAATTAGTCAAAAAATATGTGTAATAAACTCTCTCAAGAATCTCCGATATTGGAGTGCTCCAAGATATGGTAGCTCCTTCACCTGTACACTCAATAATGGATTAAACCAACCTACTCTGATACCATGTTAAAATAATAATAATAAAATATAGAGTTAGGAAATTGTTTAATCAATGAGCAAGGAAAAGAAAGGTTACCATAAATAATCACAAAGCTAGGAGCATTCACCAAAGTAAAATGAGACAAGGAGACAATATTTTAAAGGGGGAAAAGCATAAAAAAACCCCCGTGATATAATGAAAGTGGCAAAAAATGCCTAAGAATGAGAGAGAGAGATACAGTGAGAGCCAAGCTCATACAATGTTTAAGAAGAAGAAGAATCTCATGAGTTGAGAGAAGGAGAGCCATCTCTTAATAGAGATGTGAGAAAGGAGTTACATTGTAACTCCCATTTTTGTGTATGCCACATTTCACTAGTGTGTGAGACAAGTGTAGGATTCCTCATAAGGAGGAATATCTATTTTCCTTAATAAAGGAAATTATAAATATGACATGTCCTCCCACTTGGACTAGAGGACGAATACAATAGGATACCTTGGTTTATCCTTACATATTTACCAAGGAAAGATTAAGTTCTAACAAAAACTATAAAGAGAAAATAGAAAAATCTTCATTTTCCATTTAGAAACAACATCTTATTAAAGAAAAGTATAAAGAGAATATAGAAACATCTAAGTATAAAAGTATAAAGAGAAAATAGAAAAATGTTTATTGTCTATTAGAAAAATAAGATGTTTCTATATTTTCTTTATACTTTTCTAATAGTCTCAATAGAAAAATAAGATGTTTCTAATTATTTTTAGTATATTGCTAGTATGCAGCTTTATATTCATAATTATTTTTTAATATAACTTTTATAATTTACTCATAGAAGAAATCTTTTAAAAAAATAATAATCTTATTACCAGCTTCACATTTATAAATATAAAGAATTTTTTTAATATTATCTTAAATTAATTTAAATTATTAAAGTATAGAAACATCATGGTTGATAATTGTGTGTAGCCAATTTTCTGTCAAAGACAAATTATCTTTGGGAAACATGCAAACATGCATGCAAGATGTGAAAACACAAACAAACCATAATACTTTTTGACAGAATGCCTTTGGGGATGTCATCACACAGAATTTTGATTGTGAGATTTTCATTGATGGATTTCTAAATTCAACTCTTTGGGAAAGATAATCCACACATGAAACATATCTACTATTTTATTGCTAATATATGCCTTTCTATAATATACTTAGTTTATAGATTGCCCTTCAAGCCTTGTTTGTTTGCTAGAATTGGGTGGAATTGGCGGGATTTCTGCTTTTTCAGCAAATCCACCATTTGGGACACTAAAATGCAATTTGAGGTTAGGCTTCAAAATCCGATTTTGGCTCTAAAATGGGCGGCACCATCTTCCCACCCAATAGGTTGAATTCAAAATCAAATTCAAGTTTTGGAAAATTCTGAAGCAAATTTTAATTTGCATCGGGTCCATCATATTTGGGGTTCGGATTTGGTTCCTCTGCATAACCAACGTAATGACTAGGAGTGATGTAGCCATGAGTTCCTACGAAGCCTATTCCAGAATCAGATCCTTTTTTGCTAGCTTGGAGAATCTTCAAAATGCCAAAATCAGCAACCTTTGCTTCATAAAAGCTATCCAGCAAGATGTTTGTAGACTTCATGTCTCTGTGAACAATTGCAGGCGAGCAATCATGATGAAGGTAAGCCAGTCCTTTTGCTATACCTAATGCAATCCTGTACCTATCTAGCCAATCCAAAACATCATCTCTGTTGTGCAAAGCATCAAGTAAGTTTCCCTTGGGCATGTACTCATAAACTAGAAGATTTGAGTGGCTATTTGACAGGTAACAGTAATGAACATGAGGGCTTAAGCTCCTGTGGATCGTTAATGTCCATGAGGGCATTTCTAAGGTCCCTGGTGATTGACTTCTAGTTCTAATTCTAATTTTGAAATTGGAAACCAAACATAGAAGATAGATTGTGTTAGTCATCTTCCAAGTCAACCAAACAGTCTAAACTATCTTTTGAATACACAAAACTGGAATTTCAAAACCTTATTTTGAGATAATCAAGTTTTGAGTCAAATTCTAATTCCTCAACCAAATGGGGCCTCATTGATTAGCTCTGATGGATCATCAAAAGAATAAATAGAACTCAGAAGAATGCATCGTTTGAGTGAAACTTTAAGTGAACATTTCTCCCTCACCTTACATATTGTTCTTCCTCCCATAATCATCCCAGTTGTTCACCACACTCAATATCAAACAAATTTTATTCTTCTTTGCCTCGTTTATTAAGAAATCTAAAGCTTCAAATACTTATACAATATAAACATCAGGAAATATATGAAGTGCCTTCCAATCTCCATCATTGAAAGCCCATTTGCATCCTTATAGAGTAAGTCTTGTGAAGCCTGCTTCCTCGAATACAAAAATTACAGTGGTTTTGGAGAAAGTATGTATTGATGATCCAATTATTCTACTAATGATCCTACTTTTCTACAAGATTGATTATACTACCTACACAAATCAAGCTCACCATTAGTGCCCATTTTCATCACCTCTCTCTTTAGTGCTGCAATGAAATAAACAACTATAATCACATTTCATTTTCATCTATAAAAGGAAAAAATTATTAAAGCAAAATTTATTAAAGCAAAAGAAAACTGAAATGAATAAATCCCAGGAAGGTCAACATTAAAGACACGAGCATCTCTGTGAATATGGGCTACACATTTTATCCAAAGGAGAATTTATGGAAAATAAATCTAGTTCACGGGTAATCTCCCTTGTTATTGAAAAACATATATTGAGTTGTAATTTTTTTGTAATTGTAACATATATTTATTAATTGCAGCTTTTATTAGCCTAAAAATTATATGTAACGTATATTTATTAAATTGTAACTTTTGCCTTCGCAAATTGCTAAGGTGTAATTTAACTGTCAAAATGTAACGTTTCACTATTTTGACAATCTAATATATTATTAATTTGCCTAATTTAGTAGATTCCACTATTCTATTTATAGTTGACATAGGAATGCAAAGCATTTCTTTTTCTTTACACCGTTACATTCGCTGACCTCCTATAATGTTAGCTTCCATTGTAAGATTATGCCTCTACACATGTAAATAACCCACTAACTAAGCTATTACATATGCACAAAAAATACAAACTAGGAATGAGAGAATGCGATTTAAAATCCTACACCCAACTTTAATAATGGAAAATAGCATTCAATTGACTGCCCACACAATAGCACATGACCAGGTTTGGAAGAATATGTGTGTGCCATAACTCGAAAAACAATGCAGAAGTTAGTAAGATTATCACTAAAGAAGGTAACAAAATCCAAACTAGTAGAAAACACACGAAAAAGAGCATAATTCTAGGGGCTATATGCAAGGTTCATGAGGGACATACATGTCCAAAAGAGAGATTAAATTCCAAAATAGAAAGATAAAAACATACTCGCGACATGGGTAATGGTCTTTGCACAGCCAATACAAGAAAACATGAGTGGTTTCCTTTAGTTTTGATAGTCACACACATGAAAAGTATGTAATATTCCTAACATAGAGGAAATGACTAGATAAAAACTTCCTTCAATCAAAAATTAAAAGGCATAAATCTAAAAATTACAATCTGCCCTGATGGAATAAGATGAAGTGATGTCCTATAGATATAAAATGTAGTAGCAAGAAATCTAACATGGCGTTGCTGGTATGAAAAGAAAATGTCCCAAGAGAAGGTCATGAAATAGAGATCTCTAAACTTGAAACATCAATCTCCAAATTGTGACTCAAGGAACAAAATGGTGAGAAGAAGCTTCTTGTGGGAGATTTTGCTTCTGAAAAGATTTTTCCTGGACCAGAATTATGTCATCCTACGTGCCTGCCTCCTAGCTTCCTCTGGCAGATGACGCGGAAAATTTATGATCCCCTCTTGCATTTGATACAGCTATCGCCCCTCCTATCTCATCGCTACGTAATTGCTCTGACATTTCTAGTGTTAATATTTGGGCTTCCGTTTGTATGTTGAAACCCTAATACGTGTAAACCCTAACTGCCCAAAAATAGAATTTATACTTACAAAATGAGAGAAGAAAACAATCTTGCGAAGGATTTCCAAAGCCATAGAAATCACTGCTTAAGCTCCCCCTTCAAATGCATCATCCCTATTTTGAAATTGCAAAAAAATTGAGGGGAGTTCTCGGCTTGTGGCTTGAAAATTCTCAGTTTACACTTTAGGTATGTAAAATTGATACTTCCAATTATTTATGCATTTTCCTTGTGACACTTACTATGATATTCCCTGTAAGAGTCCATGGTAGAACTACATCCTAATGTTGTTTCTTCCTTCATTCATGAAGCTGTGAAATCTAAACTTTGAAGGAATTTTTTGCTAGTTATTAATAGGATTTTCTTAATTATGGTATGTTCCATTGCCTACCAAATGTAAATAATTTTCATGTTAACATAAATAGGAAAGGCCATGAATTTGTAATAATAGGGAATCGATGAATGGGATGGTAAAGAATTAGGTGCCAATTTTTTTTCTCCCCTATTCTA
>BSBK01002196.1:1645000-1660000 GCA_027943335.1 Chamaecyparis obtusa
ATGCATTTTATGTTAAATATATATACATGTGTTTACATACAAGTTCTTGATCTATGTGTTTTTAATCTATACATGTGTTTGATTCTACATGAATGATGTTTGATTACATGTTTATGAAAGTTATGAATGATGTAAATGAAATTTGCTATATAATTGAGACCTATGTTTGATCATCTAAGTACTTGTATTTGTACATTCGATAATATGCATGTACTTTTAAGTTTAATGTTGATGTACTTTATAGATTTTATATTTAAAACATGTGTCCTAATGTAATCAACTATAAAAATAAAGTATCCTAATTAACTAAGTTGCAACATGCAAATTCAATGTACACATTCATTTTCCAAAGTTAGAGTACTTGTATCCACATGACCAAATTGATCAACTTAGAGATAATTTAATAAAGTACATTGCAACATGCATTCAATACACATTCATATTCAGGTAGATAAGTAATAAATCATATCCAAGTAAGACATTTTTTAGATATATTATAAATTTTTGAAAATTCTCTATTCACTATGGGTACCGATAAGAAAGAATGGAGATAATAAAACCTCCAGTCTCGCCCATGACAAATTTAGTACAAATCATATTTCATGCATGATTTAGTCCACATCAAGTGGTTCATCTCTCTCTAATAACATTTAATATTCTCTCATGGTCATCAATATCAAGTCTCCACTTACGAATATCACATCCTGTCACTGGATGAAGAGATAGGACAGTGGCAATTACAAGATGGCTATACTGATAAACCTTGTTGTTAGGTTGATAATCAATAAAATGAATCCCATGTTTAAGTATTTTGATTTGCTTCAAATATGTTCCTTGCACAACAACTAAACTTGCACAAACAAGTTCAACAATGTTATAGATGGATATGAAATTAACCATATAAACAAATGTATAATTTCATCACAAGTTAGACCTCACTCAAGTTTAATAGGTGAAACATAAATACACTACTAACATGTGGGAAAGATAATTTCATCACTTGTTTCATTCTTTGTTAGCTTCATCCTCTCCTTGATGCAACATAATAAATAGTAACTAACACCTTCCACATTTCCAAACTCCGTTACTACTGCAAAAACATATCATGCAAAAAGTGAACATTTAATTTGAGGTCTTTAAATGGGTGAACCCACAATAGTGGGGTACACTTTTTTACTTGAACGGACACTGAAATCTACATTTTGAAAAAAACTTTCAGATTCAGATGCATATTGTTGTTGAACCATTTGAAATCAGAGGATGAAGTAAATTAGAGTCTTTTAGGATTTTCTGTATAGATTCTAAATATATATTTTTTGAATTTATTTGAATATTTTTTTCTTTCTCCCATGAAAACTGGTATGGTGCTGAAAATGTCATTTTCAAATAGTAACATTGTTTTCATAGAGCATAACTATTTTTGTAAAATAGATATGAATGTGATTCTTTCGAATTTAGTTTTGTAACATCCATATGGAGGGATGCAATTGGTTTGATGACATTATCATGATTATTGCATTTTTTATTAAGGTGAAGTTGACTAAACCATAATTTTGACATACCTTAAAACTACATAGCTTATAACTTGTGTATTTATCGAATTTCAAAAAAACAATTGATAGAAAGTAGACTCGAAGATGGAGCACACTGTTATTTTTCAAATTTTTTTCCCTTTTTTACTATTTTTCATTGAACATCAAACTCAGAGGTTTATATTTGATAAAAAACCTACATTCTATTAACGTCAAAAACCATACAAATAGTAAATTAAAAAATAGTCGAATATATAATCGTCAGAAAGCTAGTTCTGAGTACTTGTTGTATGCAAAAGGACATCTTCTTATTCTTCCATTTGATCACCATGCTTGAGGCCTGAAGCCATAAAATTCTCATAATTTCTTCATAGCTTGCAAACATGGCCTAGACCAGGTACTTTTGATCGAAACTTTTGAGTTTCAATCGAAACTACTTTCTATCGAAAGTGCTTTCAAGTTTAATGCAATTTTTAACCATCACTAAGTGACTTTCGATAGAAACCCAGGTCGACCTATTTGGTGTCATTTCAAGTTATTAACAATTACATATAAATAAATGTATTTTTTTCTCATTTCATTAATTTGAAAGCTGTAAAATAATTCGCATTTAGGAGAAGGAAGACATTTTGGCACAGGACAATTTTGTAAGTTGTGATGGGAAATAAAAAGAGAAGGCTAAACAAGAGTACATGACATTATTTCAAAGAGGCTGAAGAAAGACTACGTGAAGAATCACAAAAAACATATTATCGTAGGAAACAAGGTATGTCTAAGTTATCTCTCTCTAGATATTTTAAGTTCATGGTCAGGACTTGTCTTAATGTTCATCATGTAAATGTGATATTGTAATACCTAATTTTAGAGCTAATTAGACCTAATAAGACTAATTATTAGCAATTAGGACCATTAGAGGTCTAACTAGACCTAACTAGACCTATTAGGACCAAGTATACATAACTAGGACCTATTAGGACCAATTAGACTTAATTTGACTTAATTAGACCAATTAGGACCTAATTAGACTCAATTCTAGACCAATTAGGACCAATTATGACCTAATTAGACCCAATTAGACCTATTAGGACCAATTAGATGTATTTAGACCAATTAGAACCTAATTAGACTCAATTCTAGACCAATTAGGACCTATTAGGACCCAATCAGGCCCGATTAGACCTATTAGGACCAATTAGGACCAATTAGACCAATTAGGACCTAATTAGACTCAATTCTAGACCAATTAGGACCTATTAGGACCCAATTAGACCTATTAGGACCAACTAAGACCAATTAGGACCAATTAGGACCAATTAGACCAATTAGGACCTAATTAGACTCAATTAGACTAATTAGAACCTAATTAGACTTAATTGTAGACTAATTAGACCAATTAGGACCAATTAGGACCTAACATGAACCTATATAATACTAATTAGGACCAATTAAGACATAATATAAACCTATTATGACCTATAAGGACCCAATTAGACTTAATTAGACCAATTAGGACCTAATTAGACATAATATGAACCTATTATGACCCAATTAGACTAATTAGGACCTAATTAGACATAATATGAACCTATTAGGACCTAATATGACCTATTAGGACCTAATTAGACTCAATCAGACCAATTAGGACCTAATTAGACTTAATTCTAGACTAATTAGACCTATGAGAACCAATTAGACCCAATTAGGACCAATGAGGACCAATTAGACCCAATTAGGACCAATTAGACCCAATTAGAACCAATTAGGACCTAATTAGACTCAATTAGACCTATTAGGACCTAATTAGACTTAATTCTAAACTAATTAGGACCAATTAGGACCAATTAGACCCAATTAGACCAATTAGGACCAATGAGGACCAATTAGGACCTATTAGGACCAATTATGACCAATTAGGACTAATTAGGATCAATTAGACTTAATTAGACCAATTAGGATCTAATTAGACTTAATTAGGACCTAATTAGACCTATTAGGACCTTAATTAGACCAATTAGGACCTAATTAGACCAATTAGGACCTTAATTAGACCAATTAGAACTAATTAGGACCCAATTAGACTTAATTAGACTAATTAGGACTTAATTAGACCCAATTAGAACTAATTAGGACCTAATTAGACTTAATTAAAGACCAATTAGACATAATATGAACCTATTATGACCTACTAGGACCTAATTAGACTTAATTAGACCAATTAGGACCTAATTAGACATAATATGAACCTATTAGGATGTAATATGACCTATTAAGACCTAATTAGACTCAATTAGACCAATTAGGACCTAATTAGACTTAATTATAGATTAATTAGACCAATTAGGACCAATTAGACCTAATTAGGCATATTAGGACCCAATTAGACCCAACTAGACCTGTTAGGACCTATTTTGACTTAACACATGAACCTCGTTAGACCTAACTTCATTCAAAAGTTTTTGTTTAATAGTTTTTACTTCATATGTAAGAAATTCTCAAGAAGCACAACCTTCTAAATTTGGAGAAAGGTCATCACAAGCTCAACAAGCCCAACCTTCAAAAGTTGGAGAAGGGTCATTGCAAGCTCAACAAGCACAACTCTCAGAATATCAAACAACTACACATCTCTCTCTCTCATTGTCTCGATTTAGTCTCTTATTGGTGAATATGCATTTTGGGTCTTTCCCCTTAAGAAGTTATTATTTTTGTTGTGTACATGCAGCCTTTGATGATGGAAATGTTGGACAAGGGGTATCCCAAGTTGAAGTAATGGACTTTAGAGAATGATCAACCCAAGGTTAAATAAGTATGTGTTTCTCTCATTAGTTTATAAATTATTATAGGTTTGACGTTCAAGCTTGTAAATACTTATTTCATGAAGGTCCCCTTAAGATGAGATATTAAAATATTTTTTTAATTTTATTTGTAGCATAAGTGCAAGAAACATATGAGAATGATAGTCTACTCCAACAATTGAAGAGAAAAATTAATCGTAAAAGCATAGATCATTTAATTGAAATGGATGTGGAAAAATTGAGAAATTATGCTAAACAACCCATAAATATTACGAAGAGGGCATTGAATAAAAAGTCTAAGAAAATAATGAAACAATTTGAGAATCTTGGTACAATTGAAAAAACTCAATTGTTATCAATTACACTTCTTAAAGATGAGTTAAAAGAGCCATTAAAATTGTTGGGTTTAGATGCAAGTTTGAAAAAGTTAAAATCATGTAACGTACAAAAAAATATTGTTGACAGTGTTAAGGAAGGTTTGCATTCCATTGGAAAAACAACTAGATCTACAAATAGGTCCATTTAAAGAAGAGTGATACTGACATCTATTTTAAATAAAAATATATCCCAAAGAAGAAAAATTTCTTCACTTTCATCTCAGATCAGGTATAGTAGGTAGACAATGACACATTATTTGAAAAGAAGAATCAATTTGGATGATACTACATTGGAAGGTAATTGGGCACTAATGTGTAGAGCTCCTTGGTCTGATAGGATTAATGAAACAATTAGGAACTTAGGTACATCATTTTGGACTAATCATAATCGTCCTTCACCAAATACAAGAGACGTTATCAAGAAGAGGACTGGGCCTAAGGAATATTTCCAGCACACAAAACATTGGTTGGACACCACACAACATGAATTGTATCTCTCATTTTGTAACTCAAATCCTGACATTAAGATTGGACAAACAATGTTTGAAAGATTAAAGCCATTTTTTGTAAAGATAAATAAATCTTTTGAAACTTGTTATTGTCGATATCGTATTGAATTCGATATCATATTGTATTTGATCTCTATTATCAAGGGTTTAGAAAGATGATAGAAGAAAGTGGTGGTTCTCAAAATGATATTCCTAGACGTCCAAGCCAATTTTATGTAACAAATCAATTGATCATGAAATACCTGAAATAGATTGCATAAGAGGAACTTGTCAAACATGTGGGGATCTGGCTAAATTTCCTTTGAGACTTGAAGATACCGACATGACAAGGATGATAAAATGTAAGAGATACAAGTACATAAAGTCTGAAACAAAAGTCGGGAAAGAATCAACAAGGTTGGAATATGTAGAAGACGAGATACCTATTGCAACATTTATAAAGAATTTTTGTAAATTGATTCAACCATACATACGTCATGTTTTTTTAATCTAAATGGCAGGTAGAATAGTTCCAAATACAAAAATAAACTTTTCCAGTTGGAACAATTTTATTGGTTGTTGATTTTGCAGAGAACTACTCCTTTGTTTCTCAAAAACAACTTCAAGGAGAATACTACTATACAGAGTAGGTCACTATCATGGTATATGTGTCTTATTGAGATGCACAATTAGGTTTGGATGGTGTTGAAAGTACATATCAAGCATGAGTCATAAAGAACGAATATCACTTTTACATTAGTGATGATAAAGAGCATGACATAAATTTTGTTGAGCATTGCTTTAAGACATTTTTTGGATATTTGGAAAACAAAGGCATCAGAATTGAAAAGCATTTCATTTGGTCAGATGGATGTACAACACAATTTAAATCAGTAAGGCCATTTTACACACTATGTAGATATCATCGATACCAAAAGATACCACATATTTGGAGTTTCTTTGAGAGTGGACATGGAAAGGGAGAGCATGATGGTGCAAGAGCTTGTATCAAATGTGCTTTAAGAAAGTATCAACTAGACTATTAGGGATATCATATAAATAATATTCATGATGTAGTTGAGTTGTGCAAGATGCATTTTGTGGTGCCAAATCGTGATAACACATCATCATGATCAGATCGAGTCATACCCTTCCAAGTATTCTGGGAGATATCAGGTATTAATTTTCAACATCACTTGTTGTCTAGTTATAATCTATGTACGTGTGCTTTAAATTTATTGATCATTATTCAATTAACTTATATATATGTGTACATTATATATCTACATGATTTTAACTTGTCTTCAATTTTTACACGTGTCTCCCTATTGTTCAAGTGTTGATAGAAGATCAATCCATGGATGTAAGAGAGTAGACAAAACAAGATCCCTCCATTTAGTTATGAGTATGGATAGTAATGTGTGCTCATTGTACACTAGAGATTACTCATGCTTTTGTTATGACTGCATTTATGAAAACTATGACGAATGTATCAACAAAAAATGTGGATATGTTAGTGAATGGAATTTGGTTCCACTAGATGTTACAAACACAAATGATGAAGTTCAGGATGAAAGCTTTGACAACATTCCATTGATTTCTACAGATTATGACCATATTTCAAGTTTGATCAAAATTGGTAATTGTGTGTTTATGTACATGTTTAAAAAGGATTCATACACTCAATTCATAAATAAAGTTTATTTAATTTATATTTACAAACCTCAAATCAAAAGTTTTCTTTAAATGTAGGACATATTTTTGCAGTAGTAGCAGAGCCTGGAAATGTGGAAGGTGTTAGTTACTATTTATTACGTTGATGTAAGGAGAGGATGAAGCTAACACAGAATGAAACAAGCGATGGAATTATGTTTTCCACAAGTTCTAGTAGGGTAAAATCACAATAAGTTGTCACCCTTTTACAAAGGAAGAGGCTAACAAAATCAAAGCTGTTCAACTTTAATAGTATAAAAATTACATTTATGTTTGGAATTTGAAGATGATGTAAACTAATTAAATGTGATAAAATGGACGAAGTTTATTATTAATATTTTTAATAATTTTTTTGAATTAGAATTAATATGTTTTTTTAATTTTTAAAGATGATTTTTCAGTTGCTGAAAAATGCTAAAAATTAGGGGTGTAGTTCCCACCAAGAAATTATATGCCAATAAACTTTTTTTCCCCTAATTTCAAAATATGTCATAGATTACATATATAGCTAGTGAATAAAGAAATAAGAATTGTTTTGTGAATTATATTTTCTCTTTTATAACAATTCAAATTCCAACTCACTGAAATCAAGAGTTTTCATCTCGAAACATATTTTTCATAACAAATCTATCCCAACTAAAAAAAGAAATATATATTCTTGAAGATGACTCTCTCCTCTAGTGCACCATGTATTTTTCCAATTTATTTAATATGATTTACTATTTTTTTCTTTCTCCGAATCAACATCTCCTCGACTGGTAAAATACCTACTTGTAATATTTTTTAATTCTAACAATCTATGTCTAATTAAAACACTATAAAATCTATATGAGGATATTCTTGACTCTGATCTCTACAAAAGGGTATTTTTTTATTTTTAAAAAAAATATCATTAAAAAGATTAGTAGTTATTTAAATGCCACTTTTCTAAAATAATTTTATTTTTATTGTAATTGGACCCAAAGTGGTATAAAACATGTATTTAATAGATATTTTCAATTGGAAAAGTTAAAGAACGTATATAATTTAGCTAGAATGAATCTAGCTAGACCATATGTTTGACCAAAATTAATTTTTAGTTAGAAATACTAAAATTTAGTTGTGCTGATAAGTTAGCCTAAAAGGTGACACCTGATTGTGCTTTTACCCAGTACTGTATTTAAGTTTCACAGCCTGTATTAAACTTGAGTGAGGTCCAACTTCCAATTTTCTTATACGTTTGTTTATATGGTTAATTTCACATCTATATATATATATTTAACATTGTTGAACTTGTCTGTGCAGGTTCAGTTGTTGTGCAAGGAACATATTTGACGCAAATCAAAATACTTAAACATGGGATTCATTTTATCGATTATCAACCTAACAATAAAGTTTATCAATATAGCCATCTTGTAATTGCCACTGTCCCATCTCTTCTTCCCGTGACAGGACGTGGCATTCATAAGTGGAGACTTGATATTGATGACCATGAGAGAATATTAAATGTTATTCGAGAGAGAGATGAACCACTTGATGTGGACTAAATCACGCATGAAATATGATTTGTACTAAATTTGTCACGGGCGAGCCTAGAGGTTTTCTTAGCTCCATTCTTTCCTACTAGTGCCCATAGTGAATGGAGCTTGAATTAAATTAAAAATTTATAATATAGATCTAAAAAATGTCTTACAAGTGGATATGATATATTAATTATCTACCTGAATATGAAGTACTCTAACTTTGGAATATGAATGTGTGTACATTGAATTTACATGTTACATTAGGATGTGCATGTTTTAAATATAAAATCTACTTGAAGTACAACAAAATTAAATTAAAAGTACATGCACAACTATTATCAAATGTACATTTAAATATAAGTAAGATTCAATCAAATGTCTAGGTCTCAATTATATAGCTCACATGTGTCAAATTTACATCATTCACAACTTTCATAAACATGTACAAACAAACATCATTCATGTGTTGAATCAAACACATGTACATATAAATTTAAAACATAAAATTCATATATAATCCAACATGTACACATGTAAATTTAAATTAAACACATGTATGTAATCTATTGAAAGTATTGAAAATTTACATTTATAAATTTAAAAACACATAAATTAAATTTACTTATGTTGAAATTACATGAACTCATGAAGAACCAAACATGTATACAAGTTCATCACACATGCACACGTATCTAGAGTGAAAGTATATATATATATATATATATATATATATATATATAACATGCAGGAAACTTCAATCATGTGTAGATCAAGTACTGTAAATATGAAACATATGGATCAATTATGTGTCAAACATTCTATCAAAAGGGTCTAGAAATGAAATATAACATCAAACACATCAATTGACTATAGAGTCTAGAAATGAAATATAGTTCATCAAACACATGTGAATATATATGTAATATGAAATATGTCTAGATCAAATATGAAAGTGCCTAGGACTCATCATGATGACTCCTCACTAAGTGGTTAGACTCAGAGTGACTATCATGCTGTGAAGGATGTGCAGATCCCTACAGAGAAAGAGATATATAAATTAATATATAAACATTGTACACATCTTAAGTTTGATAAAATATTGTATAAGAAAATATGTTATAAAGTGTGTACACATAGATAATAAATAAAAAACTCACCTGTCCACTACTGGTGTCATCATCGAGTGAGTCCTGATGATGTACACAATCAATGCTCAAAGGAGTAACAAGAGGCATATCTTGGTAGACAAAAAATATATCATATATATACATGTACATATATATATATATATATATATATATATATATATATATATATATATATATATATATATATATATATATATATATATATATATATATATATATATATATATATATATATATATATATATATATATATATATATATATAATTATATAATTTGATTGAAAATTTGAAAATAAATAAGTTAAATTGTAACATTAAATATATATAATCTGATTTATACCTATGTAGTTGGTGGAAACTGATAGTACTCAGACTCCCTAGCCTCAATCCTATCAACCAAGGTATCAAGATTTTATTGCGTCTAGTCCAAGCTCAAATCTGCATCTACAACATGAGTAGACCACACATGCCTCTCTAATGATGAATGCAATGGACTAGCCAAATGGGATGGCATGTAAGTTGTATCATCATGTGTCAGAAAATATAGATAACCCGTAGTGGTCATGTTGAACTTAACATCGTCAAGGCCAACATCAGAGAACTGATGCCCTGCACTGACTAAAGGGTCTGTACACTATGCCTCTCCCTATGCAGCAATAGAGTGGTCAGTAGGTGGATCCTCACGAGAACTACCACTATGGCCATGGTCTAGGTGAGAAGGATGTGGTTGAGCGTATCTGATAGTACCCACACAAGATCTAGCATCTAATATGGAGATATCATGCTCTGCTGCTATAAATGTATATGCATCCAATAGATCCTCAACCAAACTAGTCAATGTGACATGTGTCATCTCTCTTGTAAGTCCCTCCAGGATAGAAAGTGAAAGGATGTTTGCTGCAATATACATGTCATGTATGATCCTGCTAGAGGATGCTCCACCTGATGATCTGGAGTGTCGTCGAGACATCAGGTAATGACCAACCTAATCACTAGATATGGATGCGATAGCTGCTACAATGTCCTGCACACTATCAATCAAAACTTGAAGCTGGGTGCTACGAATAACATCATCTGCAACAAGACCCAATGAAGGAGCTATAGTAGGTTCCCTCTGACCAACAATGGCCCTTTGTACTGGCCTCTATCGATCAACTCAATGAAAAGCATCTCTATCAACAAGTCTATCTTGCCCCTATCCTAGATGTGCTGGCAAATTAGTGTAATTAACAACCCTCCCTAAATGAACCTCAGCAAAAATTTGTTGTGCAAAGTACAATGGAATCTGGTCATTATTTAGATAACGACCATGGGCAGCTAAAAATCATGGGTATATCAATGCTGATATAGCATGATCCTGACACCTGGTAACCTGATACCCCTTCACATAATTTAAATCTACATAAGATGGGAAAGCTTCCCTTTTTAGGGTCTCTTTAGCATGTACCTCCTTAAGAGAAAGACCAGAGCCAACTTTTTGTCTCTTCCTCTCAAGTATGGCCTCTATAACATCTATGACATAGGGAGTGGTACCATGAATGTCATACCTAATGCTAATCAAGCTAGTAACGATGGATTCACATGTGCTCTTATAGACACTAGAGCTAGTTAGATTATTTATGGGTTCTTGCAACCATTCAATTTCTCTATTAGTGCGTGTAAATAGTTCTACAGGGGGAATCAGTGCATCTGCTAGGTGTGATGTGTAATAATATGTCTGATAGATATAATATGTATACCCAAAAAATTTTATTTACTGTCAAATGAAGTCTACATATATACATTTTTCTAATTTAACTAAAAATAAAATTAAAGTATGCACATTTCGCTACATTATTTCAAAGTAAAATTAATTACATAAATTACATTTAAATGTAAATAAATGTGTATTGTACATATGTACACACACATGTGTACATGTGCATATATACATACACATGAATATATATACACATGTATATATATGACATGTACATGTACATATGTACATACACATGTATGTATATGTATGACATGTACATACATGTCATATATATATATATGCCACATGTATATGTTAGAGTAATCATACTTTATGCTTATTAATTAAATCACTTTGGTTTAATTAATTAAGTCATTTATTACTCTATTTACTTAAGCTATCTTTTAGGTGCATTATAATTAATATATTTATTAATTATAATGTGCAACCTAGCTTTATTTTTTGCTTTATAGCTTTAGGGTTTTATTGTTCACCTATATGGTTGAACCCTTTGTACATTCTTTTTAGATAATTCACTTATTGGATCATAATAGAGATTGCTCTTTGCATGTCCATAAGATGTCTCTGGCTTTTTGGCCTCCATGATTTTTCTTGCTTCTGTGCTTTGCTTCTTCCATGTGACAGGGTTATGCATGCAGGTGTTCTTGGGAGATTAGTATTTCACCTAATCTAACATGGTATCAGAGCTCTCCTGTTGTTCGTTGTTCGAGTTTTATTGAAGCACAGAGGGTTTCAGAAGTTTTTTTTGTGGATCTGGGGGGGAGCCAAAATTTGGCTCACCTTGGGCAAAAACGGACACCACCATTGTGTCCGGAAGGCCCAAGAACCCCTAAATCCATATAAAACTTGTCCATTTTGGACACAGTGGCATCTGAGGCAAAAATTTTGCATACCAGGGCCGTACGGCTCTGGCACGCACTCCGAGGCGGGTACTGTTGGCGATTTTTTAAAAAAATATATATATATATTTTGGCTGCCGAGCGGCCACCCAGGCACCGCCCGGCGGCCACCACTGCGCCACCGGCACCGGCTTCATCCACCGCCACCGCCACCAGGCACCCCGCCGGAGAATGCCGCCGCCGAAGACCGCCGCCGCAGCACCCTCCACCGGCTCCGCCGCCTCCCGGCTCCGCAGCCCCCGCTCCTCTGCGGCCTCCTCCCGGCTCCGCCGCCTCCCGGCTCCGCGGCCCCCGCTCCTCTGCGGCTCCTCCTGGCTCCACCGCCCTCAGCGGCCGGTCATATGACCGACCGGGAGCTCCAGCTCCAGCCCCCTGCGTGCGCCATGCACCCAGGGGCTTTGTAATTCCAGCCCCCGGGGCTTAAAAATATATTTTTTTTGTCCTTTTAGAGCTTTTTCTAGGGGTAGCTGGGTTTTTTGGCCGTATCTTGTGCATACGGTATCGGTTTTCTGACTTCTTTATATCGTCGAAAAGCTCTTTTCGAGCTCTTTCCGATGATGGAGGTTAGGGTTTTGGGTTCTGCCATTTCAATAGCATTTTTTGCTGTTGAAGTCTGATGTCTATTTTTGCCTTCCTGGAGCACTTGATGCTTTTTTTGGCATAACTTGCTCATATAGAGGAGTTAGTGGGCGAACGAGACATCATCGGAAAGATGATTCCGAGATGGTCATTTTATACGCAGAGCTTTTTTCCAGATTCTTCTTCCATTTTTCGCACCAGGCTGTTGAATTCAGAGGTTTTCTTTTTCAGGTGCCTGCTAAAGCACCTGTCACTGTTTTTGCCGTAACTTGAGCATACGATGGCATTTTTTGCCAAACGAGATATCGACGGAAAGCTGGTTCTGAGACCTTTCTGTTTTTTTCAGTTTGGTTGTTTGATTTTGCCATTTGTAGGGGTTTTCTACCAGTCAAAGTCACGGGTACTTTTTGCATTCCGGACACTATATCTCTCACATCCGGGCTCAGTTTTCAGCAAACTTGGTATTTTCAGAAAGCTGGTTCAGTGTGCTATTCAGTGGCAGAGGTTATTTTTCCAGATTCTACTCCAGGTTTTCACTCATCCGCATTTGGCCGTTTATGCCCTCTGGTGGAGTGCTTGGTTCTACAGGTCCAGGGATCTCTTCTTCTGAGTTCATAGCTCACTCTTCTTTCTGTCTTTTGAGCATTGTATGCTTCTCTTCTGTTGCATTCTTTTTTCTGTAAACACACTGAGATAAAGTGCCTACTTTTGCATATCTGGGATCTTGTACTCCTTGTGTTTGTTTGTACTCGCACTCAGTTATAAAGTGCCATGGGGGGATTCTGATGCATTTGCCACTATAGGCGCATCCACTCTTGTCAAGTGAGCGTACCTTCCACGACATTAGCCCATGTAGACTGTGTCTATGACACCGCCCTTTATCCTGTGCTTGTACCTTCTTTTGCACATAGGTGTTCCTGTTTCTTCTTCTTGCAGATGTTTCTGGCATTGCATTTCAGTGTTCCTGTCACCCCGTTCAGCATTATGGGGGGGTTCACCTGTTGGCTCTATTGCTTCCTTGGTTCAGTTGAGTGATCTACGTATTCAGTTTTTGTTCCTATGTACTAGGCGGATGCAGTGGCTAGGCACCTATGCATTTTGGTGAGATGGATCATCTACTATATAGACACTCATTCATTCCTATTTTGGAGGTCACCTCTTTGATTGATCAGCTCTTCAGACTTTGTCTTCTCTACCTGGTCATGCACTTCAGTGGGGGTTCCAGCAGTTTCTTCTGACAGTGTTTGCAGCTTCATGCTTCGGAGATGCTTCATGCTCTTTCTTGTTCCTTTCTTTGGGACATTCCCTAGATTGGAGGCTTTGTTTCCTTCATCTAGTTTATTTTCTTGTACTGGGTACCTGATTAGGCCTTGTTGCCGGGACCCATTTTCTGCTTTCATAGCTGTGCTAGGTTAGCTTCCCTCTTGAGCTACGCTTAAGGGGGGGTGTTAGAGTAATCATACTTTATGCTTATTAATTAAATCACTTTGGTTTAATTAATTAAGTCATTTATTACTCTATTTACTTAAGCTATCTTTTAGGTGCATTATAATTAATATATTTATTAATTATAATGTGCAACCTAGCTTTATTTTTTGCTTTATAGCTTTAGGGTTTTATTGTTCACCTATATGGTTGAACCCTTTGTACATTCTTTTTAGATAATTCACTTATTGGATCATAATAGAGATTTCTCTTTGCATGTCCATAAGATGTCTCTGGCTTTTTGGCCTCCATGATTTTTCTTGCTTCTGTGCTTTGCTTCTTCCATGTGACAGGGTTATGCATGCAGGTGTTCTTGGGAGATTAGTATTTCACGTAATCTAACAGTATATATGTATATATACACACATACACATGACATATATATATGTGTGTGTGTGTGTGCGTGTGTGTGTCATATATATATACATATACATGTGACATATATATATGACACGTATACATGTCATACATATGTACATGTGTATGTACATATGTATGTATGTATACATGTCATGTATATATATGTATGTGTATATGTATATATATATATGACACACACACACACATATATATGCACATGTGTACACATGTACATATATATATATATATATATATGACATGTATGTGTATATACATGTGTATGTACATATATATATATATGGACCATGTACACACACACACACACACACACACACACACACACATATATATATGAAACATACA
>BSBK01002196.1:1662500-1691435 GCA_027943335.1 Chamaecyparis obtusa
TCCTCCAAAAAAGTGTAAGCCACTATTGTGGGTTCACCCAAATATAAATTAAACAGACTTTATTTACGAATTGAGTTTGTGAATCCTTTATATATATATATATATATATACAAGTACCAATTTTGATCAATCCTGAAATATGGTCATAATCAGTAGAAATCAATAGAATTTCATCAAAGCTTTCTTCCCCAACTTCATCATTTGTGTTTGTAACATCTAGTGGAACCAAATTCCATTCACTAATATATCCACATTTTTGGTTGATACATTTGCCATAGTTTTCATAAATGCAGTCATAACAAAAGCATGAGTAATGTCTAGTGTACAATGACCACACATTACTATCTCTACTCATAACTGAATGTAGGGATCTTGTTTTGTCTACTCTCTTGCATCCATGGATTGATCTTCTATCAACACCTGATAGAGAGACACATGTAAAAATTGAAGACAAGTTAAAATCATATATACATATATCTATATAATGTACATAATTTATCTTCAGTGATCAATAAATTTAAAGCACATACATAAATTATAACTAAAACAAGTGATGTTATAAATTTATACTTGACATCTCCCATAATACATGGAACGATATGACTCGATCTAATCGTGATGATGTTTTATCTCGATTTGGCACCACAAAATGCATCTTGCACCACTAAACTACATCATGAGTGTTATTTATATGATATCCATGATAGTTCAGTTGATACTTTCTTAAAGAACATTTGATACAAGATCCTACACCATCATTCTCTCCCTTTCCATGTCCAATCTCAAAGAAACTCCAAATATGTGGTATCTTTTGGTATCAATGATAGCTACATAGTGCATAAAATGGCCTTACTGATTTAAATTGTGTTGCACATCCATCCAACCAAACAAAATGCTTTTCAATTTTGATGCCTTTGTTTTCCAAATATCTAAAAAATGTCTTAAAGCAATGCTTGACAAAATGTATGCCATGCTCTTTATCATCACTAATGTAAAAGTGATATTATTTCTTTATGACCCGTGCTTGATATGTACTTTCAACACATCCAAACCTAATTATGCATGTCGATAAGACACATGTACCATGATAGTGACCTGCTCTATATAGTAGTATTCTGCTTGAAGTTGTTTTTGAGAAACAAAAGATTAATTCTTTGCAAAATCAACAACCGATAAAATTGTTCCAACTAGAAAAGTTTCTTTTAGTATTTGGAACTATTCTGCTTGTCATTTAGCAAAAAAAATATGACGTATGTATGGTTGAATCAATTTAAAAAAATTATCCATAAATGTTGCAATAGGTATCTCGTCTGCTACATATTCCAACCTTGTTGATTCTTTACCAAATTTTGTTTCAGACTTTATGTACTTGTATCTCTCACATTTTACAATCCTTGTCATGTTAGTATCTTCAAGTCTCAAAGGAAATTTAGCCAAATCCCTGCATGTTTGACAAGTTCCTCTTATGCAATCTATTTCAGGTATTTCATGATCAATTAATTTTTTACATAAGATTGATGATATGAATTGGCTTGGACGTTTAGGAAAATCATTTTGAGAACCACCACTTTCTTCTATCATCTTTCTAAACCCTTGATAGTAGAGATTGAATTCAATATGAAATCAACAACAACAAGTTTCAAAAGACTTATTTATCTTTACAAAAAATGGCTTTACTCTTTCAAACATTGTTTGTCCAATCTTAATGTCAAGATTTGAGTTACAAAATGAGAGATACAATTCATGTTGTGTGGTGTCCAACCAATGTTTTGTGTGATGGAAATATTCCTTAGGCCCAGTCCTCTTCTTGATAACATCTCTTGTGTTTGCTGAAGGACAAGTATGATCAGTCCAAAATGTTGTAACTAAGTTCCTAAGTATTTCATTAATCCTATTAGACTAAGGAGCTCTACAAATTAGTGCCCAATTACCTTCCAATTTAGTATAATCCAAATTGATTCTTCTTTTCAAATAATGTATCAGTGTATTCCTACTATACCCGATATGAGATGAAAGTGAAGAAATTTGTCTTCTTTGGGACATGTTTTTATTTAAAATAGATGTCAGTATCACTCTTCTTGAAATGAACCTATCTACATATCTAGTTGTTTTGCCAATGGAATGCAAACCTTCCTTAACATTGTCAACAATATTTTTTTGTACATTAGACGATTTTGACTTTTTCAAACTTTCATCTAAACCCAACAATTTTAACGGATCTTTTAACTCATCTTTAAGAAGTGTAATTGATAATAGTTGGGTTTTTTCAAGTATACCAAGATTCTCAAATTGTTTCATTATTTTCTTTGAATTTTTATTCAATGCCCTCTTCATAATATTTTTCTCTTCAACTATTGGAGTAGACCATCATTCTCATATGTTTCTTTCACTTCCACCACAAACAAAATAAAAAAATATCTTAATATCTCATCTTAAGGGGACCTTCATGAAATAAGTAGAAATAAGCTTATGTCAATGGTAGTAATTTATAAACTAATGAGAGAAACACATACTTATTTGACCTTGGGTTGAACCTTCTCTAAAGTCCATTAATTCAACTTGGGATTCCCCTTGTCCAACATTTTCATCATCAAAGGCTACATGTACTGATGTATGATAACTTCAAGACTTGTTTTCACACCCTCCTAGAGACTTCACTTGCCTCCTAGTATCCTATTCCTCTATAGGATCTCCCAATAGGCTTAGATCATTAACTAAGGCCTACACAAACTCTGTTATAAGAGTCAATCTATTAAACTTCACCTTGAAGGATCAACACCCTAGTTTTTGGTTCACTTCTCCACTCTCACTTAGAAAGCTCTAAGTGCTAAATCTCCACTAACATCATACTTCATTGTAGGGATGATCTTTACATTGAAATTGTTCATATCCTTTCCCATTTGACTCATCTTGGAAGGATCTTGCATCAAATTTTCATCGGCTTCTCTAATTCACCATAGGAGACCTTAAAAATAAGCCTATTTCTAGTAGCCTTTTTTTTTATGGCTTTTGCCCTTTCTTGCTCAAATTCTCCAAACAACCTGCAAAACCAATTTGTGATATGGATACCCTTTTGGCTTAAGTTAAAGAATCTAAAGCTCTTAGGTCTTGAAACCCTCTGTACATCTCCTTCCTATTAATAAGGAGAAACAAGGCTAAAAGACCTAGTTTCTAGGACAGACTGGTTACTTGAAAAGAACTTGCTCAAAACCTATCCAAATTGATTGGTATGACCTCAATCTACTTAGGATGGATAGTAATGGTGAAAACCTACTGGAAAAATTCTTGGAGCTGTACTGTACCATGCATTCCCCACATGAAATCTTCTAATCTTCTTTGTCAAACTTCTAACCGGGTCTTCCTAGCTCGCCTAGGGCTTGACTCTAAAAATAGAAAAATTGCTCATCTAGTTCCCTCCCTTTATGTAAACTATATATAGTGGCCCCATTTGAAGATTCAACCATTTATTTTGGGTTTCCATGGTCAAATCTCATGTGGGAGCCATGTTTCTACAAACCATCTAATAGAGACCAACAAACAGGATTAAACTAATTCAATTTATTCTAGACTCTAAATCTACTTAAAACATTTAACTAATCAAATGAAAAAGTCTTAAAAACCCCTATAGAACATGATGAAAACACTATATCAATAAATTTAAGTCATTTGATATGACTGTCAACACATAAACTTATAATATCCTTCAAAACACTATTGCAGAGCTAATATTAACAAACCCAAACTTTACAAAATGCATACTCTTTGTTGAGATTCGAGCCATCAATAACATTAGATTTCTTCTCCATCATTTTAGGGCCTATTGGCTGAGCATAAACTCCTATACTTAGGGAATCCAAAGTTATCTGTGTTGCATGCAACATTTGCAATAATTGTAAATGTTATCATGACAACATTTTTGCAACATTTGGAAACTTTTGTTGATGCCTTTATCCTATATTCTAGGACTCCTAACCTCCTATGTCTCAAGGATCCAAGGTCATTTATGACCATTATAGCATCTTTACAACCATTAACAATTCTAAAGCCTAAGACACATTAATGACTCAATCTCATTATCCCTACACTAGGAAATTGAAATAGCAACTAACAAAGGCTAATTAGTGACCTTAGTCCTAGTGACTAATTCAATTAGCCAACATTGCAAGAGACCTTCTAAGGTCCTCAAAAAAAAATTTCTAACCTCTTGAATTGGCTAGAGTCAAGTACAAGCCAAAAACACACTAACCATGGAGGCTAGCCTAGGTGCTCTTGCACCATCCTCCCCAAAAATAAGAACTTCAATCCATCCTTGGATTGATGATGGTAGGATCAATGCCCATCCTTTTAAACTCTGATTCCTTAACCCAAATTGCATCAACATCACTCTACCCATACCTCTTAATGAGGTGTTCCTTATACTCCTTGAGTCTAGTCTTTTTATAGACCCTGGTGTCTAGTACACTATCTGGTCCTGTATCTATAGCAGGAGGGAGTTGTAGGTCTTCTACATCCTTGATCACTTCATGTATGGTCTGGTCCATGTTTTCTTGTGGTCCTATATAATGGACAAGGTCTACAACATTGAATACATTAGATAGTCCACTATCCTCTGGCAGGTCTACTTTGTAAGCATTGTCACCATACCTTGCTAATATAGGATAGGGTCCTATCCTCCTCATTTGCAGCTTGTGAGGTACTCCTTTGTGCAATCTTGAATTGTTTAGATGCACCATGACAAGGTCTCCAACATTAAACTCTACTGTCCTTCTACCTTCATCCACCTTGGCTTTGTGTTTCATGGTGTTATCCATCAAAGTCTTCTTCACTGTTTCATGAATCTCTTGCATAGAAAATGAAAAATCATCTTCTTATCCACTTTCTTTGACTCCATCTTTCAAATCCCTCAATTCATAGACACCTCTAGGATGTAGGCCATATACAATTTCAAATGGATTCTTCCTTTTTGATCTATTTGTGGTGTCATTATAGGCACATTCAGCTTTCCCAATCAACTGATCCCATTGTTGACTGTACTCTTTAGTCAAGCATCTTAGAAGGTTTCCAAGGCTTCTATTAACAACCTTAGTTTGACCATCAGTTTGGGGATGGTAGGTTGATCCAAAAGATAAGTTGGTGCCCAATCTTTGCCAAAGAGTCTTCCAAAAGTGACTCATAAACTTAGTGTCCCTATCTAACACAATGCTGATAGGTAACCCATGGATTCTCACTATCTCCTTGAAGAATAGAGAGGCTATTTGACTTGCATCATTTGTGGTTTTGCATGGCACAAAATGAGCCATCTTGCTAAACCTATCAACAACCACATAAACACTACCCATCCCTTGTCTTGCCTGGGTAATCCAACTACAAAATCCATGCTTAAACATTCCCATGGCCTAGTAGGAATTGGTAGTGGTTGGTAATGACCAGCATTTGTAGAAGTTCCCTTGGCCTTTTGACATACCACACAAGTCTCCACATACCTCCTAACATCTAGATTCATCCTTGGCTAATAGCAAAACCTTGTAACAAGGTCTTGAGTCTTAGTGATCCCAAAGTGACCACTCAAAGCACCATTATGCTTTTCTTGAATTAAATTCTCTCTAATAGAGCCTTTAGAAACACACAATTGATTCCCTTTGAACAAGAGATCACTTTTCAAAGTATATTCAACATATTTACTATGAAAATGATTCTTGTATTCAACACATACCTTGTAAATGTCAGCAAAGTCTTCATCATCTGCATATAGATCCTTGAAATGATCTATCCCCATGCTTTTCAACTGAATTTCTTGGAGTGTGAGGGCTCTTCTTAACAATGAATCTACCACCTTGTTTAGAACACCCTTCTTTTGCTTGATATTGAAGGTGTAAGCTTGTAGGTACTCAACCCACTTCATGTGCTTGTGACTCAACTTCTCTTGTGAATTCAGGAAACTAAGTGCTTGATTGTCTGAATACACAATGAATTCCTTGGGAAGAAAATAATGCCTCCATTTTATTAGAGCTTGGACCAATGCATACATTTCTAGGTCATATGAGGAGTATTTCCTTTTAGCCTCACTCAACTTTTTAGAATGGAAAGCCACCGGTCTACCTTCTTGGCTTAGAACAGCCCCAGTTGCTACATTGCTAGCATCACACTCAATGACGAATAGCTTCTCAAAGCTTGGCAGCACTAAAATAGGTTGTGTAGCTATCTTTTCCTTCAACAACTCAAAGCTCTTGTTAGCATCTTCATTCCAAACAAACTTGGTTTTTATTCCTCCTTTGATAGTATCCAACATTGGAGCACAAATTGCACTAAATTGTCTTATGAAATTTCTATAGTATTGTGCAAGGCCATGAAAACTTCTTACCTTTGTTGTTGTCCTTGGAGTAGTCCAATTCATGATAGCCCCCATTTTTCTTTTATCCATTTTCAGATTTCCATATGATAAGACAAACCCAAGGTACACTAGCTCTGTTTTGATGAACTCACACTTCTCCAAGTTGATCATCAACTTCTCCTCATGTAGCTTCTTGAAAATAATATCAAGATGTTCCAAATTCTCTCTCCTTGTCTTGCTAAAAATTAGTATATCATCTAGATATAAAACTACAAACTTTCCTATGTAGTCTTTGAGGACTTCATTCATGAGCCTCATGAATGTGGAGGGGGCATTTGACAATCCAAATGGCATGGAAAGCCATTCATACAACCCTTCATTGGTCTTGAAGGTTGTCTTCCACTCGTCACCTTCATGGATTCTTATTTGGTGATAGCCACTCTTCAAGTCTAACTTACTATAGTACTTTGCTTCACCTAAATAGTCCATTAAGTCTTCAATCCTAGGGATAGGAAACCTATACCTTATAGTTATCCTATTGATAGTCCTTGAGTCAGTACATAGCCTCCAAGTTCCCCCTTTCTTAGGTGCAAGTACGGTGGGTAAAACACATGGACTAATATTCTTCCTAATTAGGCCTTGGTCTAAGAGCTCTTGCATTTGTCTTGCTATTTCCTCATTTTGTTGAGGGGTCATCTTGTAAGTAGCTTTGTTAGGTAGGGTAGCTCCTGGGATAAGGTCTATCCTATGGCTTATGGCTCTTTGAGGGGGTAAGGTTTATGGTTGTCCATCACTTACAATGCCTTGGTAAGTCTACAACATACCTTGAATCTCCCTTGGTAATTCAATCTTCTTAACGACCTTGCCTTCATCTCCCTCTCTTGGTTTCAACACCAATGCATAGCCTATGCCTTCACTCTCTTCCATGATTTGAAAGAACTCTTTTTCACTTACCATGAGGACATTTGGATCTGTTGTCTTTACTTCAGCATCCTCCAATAATGATTGTATTTTGAAGGTCACATTGTCCTTCTTGAAAGAATAAGAATTCATTCCTCCATCATGTATGGCTTGGCGGTCAAATTGCCAAGGCCTACCTAGGAGAAAATGGCATGCATCCATAGGCAACACATCACATAACACTTTGTCTTTGTACCTTCCAATGGAGAACTCCACCCATGCTTGCTCATTCACTAACACATGCTGACCTTTGTTAAGCCAAGTGACCTTGTAAGGATTGGTATGGGATATCCTTGTCAACTTCAACTTGCCGACTACTTCCTCACACAATATTGTTTGTAGAGCCTGAATCAATGATAACCCTACATAATTTCCCCATTATCTTGCATTTGATCCTAAACAAAGATCTTCTTTGGCTTGGTTCCTCCTTCACTAGCTCTTTGATTAGAGTTCTCCTCATCATGAGGTTCTCTCCTTCCTCTGAATTTAGTGGTACTTTAACATGCTTGTATGCTGTATTGGATCCATCTTGAACTAAGTTAGTCCTCTTATCACCTCCTTATGATGAACCACCTTTCTCTGGGCATCTATAGGTAGGGTGCCCCATTTGATTGAAATGGTAGCACTTCATATTGGCAAAATAATTTCATCTTCCTCCTTATGATGAACCACCACTTCTTCCTCTAAAGCTAGAGTTAGAATTTCTTCCTCTCCCACCTCTACTTGAGCTTCCTTCTTGCTGCTCACTAAACTTTACCTCACCTTGAGCTCTTGAATCAAAACTTCTTCCACCATAGCCACCTCTTTGACCCTTGGTGTCTTTGCCTTTTCCTTTTCCTTTAGAGGTTTCTTGCTTCCTTTTTCTTTTCTCTTCTATCTTCAAGGCAATTTGATAACATTGCCTAATGGATTTGAAGTTCACTAGCCTCATCTCTTCTTGAATTGACCATTTGAGGCCATTCAAGTATCTTGCAAGCTTGATGCTCTCCTCTTCAACTACCTTGGACCTCAAACACAATTTTTGAAACTCCTCGGTGTAGGCTTGGACATCTAGATCTTTTTGTCTTAGATTGTGTCTCCTTCTATGCATTTGGACTTCATAGTCATCAGGAAGGTAGGTCTGCTTTACTTTGGATACCATACCCTTCCATGTCACAATAGGACCTTTTCCATCCTTTTCTCTCTCAGTTTGTACAAACTTCCACCAAGTAAGAGCTGAACCTCTCAGTCTAGACTTGGCCACCATAACTTTTTGTGCTTCAGAGATACCATCACATTCAAAATGGTTCTCAATGTAGTCTATCCAATCCACAACTGAATCTGGATCTATTTGTCCACTAAATAGTGGCACACCTTCCAAGGCTTTACCACTCAATGCTATTAATGCTCTTAAGAATGGCTCTTCAAGAAGAACATGGTCAAGTGTTGGTGCTTCTTCCTCCAACTCTAATTCCTTTTCCCTTGCTTCAACTTCTTCCTTTTGGTCAATCTTTTCCTTGACCTTATCTACTTTGTCTTGGACTTCACCCAAGAGCTGCTCCATTTGAGCTAGTCTTTGCCATAGCAATTTGCTATCCTCCTCTTGTTCCTCAACCTTCTTGCTAATTCAACATTAGTCATGATGGATTTATCTAGTGTATTCTCTCCTACTGATTCAGAAGGCTACAACATCAACCACAAGCTTGATCAACCATTTGCTCTGATACCAATATGATGTATGATAACTTCAAGGCTTATTTTCACACCCTCCAAGAGACTTCACTTGCCTCCTAGTATCCTATTCCTCTATAGGATCTCCCGATAGGCTTAGATCATTAACTAATGCCTACACAAACTTTTTTATAAGAGTCAATCTATTAAACTTCACCTTGAAGGATCAACACCCTAGTTTTTGGTTCACTTCTCCACTCTCACTTAGAAAGCTCTAAGTGCTAAATCTCCACTAACATCATACTTCATTGTAGGGACTATCTTTACATTTAAATTATTCATATCCTTTCCCATTTGACTCATCTTGGAAGGATCTTACATCAAATTTTCATCAGCTTCTCTAATTCACCATAGGAGACCTTCAAAATAAGCCTATTTCTAGTAGCCTTTTTTTATGGCTTTTGCCCTTTCTTGCTCAAATTATCCAAAAAACCTACAAAACCAATTTGTGATATGGATACCCTTTTGTCTTAAGTTAAATAATTTGGAGCCCTTAGGTCCTGACACTATCCGTACACCTCCTTCCTATTAACAAGGAGAAACAAGGCTAAAAGACCTAGTTTCTAGGATAGACTAGTTACTTGAAAATAACTTTCTCAAAACCTATCCAAATTAATGGGTATAACATCAATTTGTTTAAGATAGATAGTAATGGTGAACACCTACTAGAAAAATTCTTGGAGCTATACTTTACCATGCATTCCCCACATGAAATCTTCTAATCTTCTCTGTCAAACCTCTAACCGGGTCTTCCTAGCTCGCCTAGGGCTTGACTTAGATAAAAATAGAAAACTTGCTCATCCAGTTCCATCCCTTTATGTACACTATATAAAGTGGCCCCACTTGAAGATTCAACCATTTATTTTGGGTTTCCATGGTCAAATCTCATGTGGGAGCCATGTTTCTACAAACTATCTAACAGAGACCAGCAAACAGGCTTAAACTAATTCAATTTATTCTAGACTCTAAATCTACTTAAAAACTTTAACTAATCAAATGATAAAGTCTTCAAAACCCCTATAGAACATGATGCAAACATTGTATCAATACATTTAAGTCATTTGATATGACTATCAACACATAAACTTGAAATATCCTTCAAAACACTATTGCAGATCATCTAATATTAACAAACTCAAACTTTACAAAATGCATACTCTATGTTGAGATCTGAGCCATCACTAACATTAGATGTCTTCTCCATCATTTTAGGGCCTGTTGGCCGAGCATAAACTCCTATAACTTAGGGAATCCAAAGTTATCCATGTTGCATGCAACATTTGCAATAATTGCAAATGTTATCATGACAACATTTTTGCAACATTCGACAACTTTGGTTGATGCCCTGATCCTATAGTCTAGGACTCCTAACCTCCTATGTCTCGAGGATCCAAGGTCATTTATGACCATTATAGCATCTTTACAACCATTAACAACTCTAAAGCCTAAGACACATTAATGACTCAATCTCATTATCCCTACACTAGGAAATTAAAATAGCAACTAACAAAGGCTAATTAGTGACCTTAGTCCTAGTGACTAATTCACTTAGCCAACATTGCAAGAGACCTTCTAAGGTCCTGAAACAAACTATTCTAACCTCTTGACTTGGCTAGAGTCAAGTACAAGCCAAAAACGCACTAACCATGGAGGCTAGCCTAGGTGCTCCTACACCATGTACACAACAAAAACAATAGTGTTAAGGGGAAAGACCCAAAATGCATATTCACTACTAAGAGAATAAATCAAGACAATGAGAGAGAGAGAGATGTGTAATTGTTTGATATTCTGAGAGTTGTTCTTGTTGAGCTTGCAATGACCCTTCTCCATCTTCTAAAGGTTGTGCTTGTGGAGCTTGCAATGACCCTTCTCCAACTTTTGAAGGTTGGGCTTGTTGAGCTTGTGATGACCCTTCTCCAACTTCAGAAGGTTGTGCTTCTTGAGCATTTCCTAAATACAAAGTAAAAATTATTAAACAAAAACTTTCGAATGAAATTAAGTCTAATTAAGTCATTTTAGGTGTAATTGCATCATATTAGGTCCTAATAGGTCTAATTGGGTCTAATTAGATCCTAATATGTCATATTGGTCTAATTAGGTACTAATAGACCTCTAATTTAGTCTAGTTAGGTCATAATTATCTCTAATTATTATTAAGGGGTCATATTATTCATATCATGTCTAATTGGTCTAAATAGGTCCTAATAGATCATATTAAATCTAATTAATTCATTTTAGGTGTAATTGGACATCAAAGTGTAACTAATTGGTCTAATAATTGGTCTAACTAGGTCTAATTAGGCATCAAAGTATAACCAATTGGTGGACTAATAGGTCTAATTGGGTCTAATTAAGTCTCAATAGGTTCTATTAGGTCCTAATAGGTTCATATGATTTCTAATTGGTATAACTAGGTCTAATTAGGCATCAAAGTGTAACCAATTAGTGGACTAATAGGTCTAATTGGTCCCAATAGGTCTAGAGTTAGGTGTAATTAGTCCTAATAGGTCCTAATTGGGTCCTAATTAATTGGTCTAAATAAGTATAATTAAGTCCTAATAGGTCTAAATAGATCCTAATAAGTCATAGTAGGTCCTATTAGGTCCTAATAGGTTCGTATGATGTCTAATTGGTCTAACTAGGTCTAATTAGGCATCAAAGTGTAACCAATTGGTGGACTAATATGTCTAATTGGGTCTAATTAAGTCTCAATAGCTCATATTAGGTCCTAATAGGTCTAAATAGGTCCTAATAGATCATATTAGGTCTAATTAGGTCTTAATTGGGTCTAATTAGGTCCTAATAGGTCCTAGTTGGGTCTAATTGGTCTAGTTAGACCTCTAATTAGTCCTAATAGGTCTAATTGGTCCTAATAGGTCCTAATAGGTCTAGTTAGGTCTAATTGGTCTTGTTAGACCTCTAATTGGTCCTAATAGGTCCTAATAGGTCTAGCTCAATTTAGTTAGGTCTATTTGGTCCTACTAGGTCCTAGTACATCTAATTGGTTAGGCTGATAGGTCCTAATATGTCTAATTGGTCCTAATAGGTCCTAGTTAGATCTAGTTAGGTCTACTTGGTCCTAATAGGTCTAGTTAGGTCTAATTGGTCTAGTTAGACCTCTAATTGGTCCTAATAGGTCCAATTGGTCCTAATTGGTTAGGCTAATAGGTTCTAATAGGTATAATTGGTCCTAATAGGTCCTAGTTAGGTCTAGTTAGGTCTAATAGATCCTAATAGGTCTAATTAGGTCTAGTTAGGTCTAATTGGTCCTAATACATCCTAATTGGTTTTAATAGGTCCTAATTAGGTATAATTGGTCCTAATTAGTATTATTAAATCTAATTAGGTCTTCTTTATCAAATTAGGTCTAATTAGGTATTGCAATATCATGCCTACATGTTTCATTAAGACAAGTCCTAACTATAAACTTAAAATATCTAGAGAGAGGGAGACATACCTTGTTTCCTACGATAATATCTTTCTCGTGCTTCTTCACGTAGTCTTTGTTCAACTTCTCTTCTGAATAATGTCATGTACTCTTGTTTAGCCTTCTCTTTTTATTTCCCATCACAAGTTGCAAAATTGTTCCACCAAAATTTGACAAAATTTGAAAAAATACAATTTCAAAAGTCTTCTCCAAAATGCAAATTATTTTGTAGCTTTTGAATTAATGAGATGAGAAAAATATACATTTATTTCTATGTAATCGTTATTAACTCAAAACGACACCAAATAGGCCAACATAAGTTTCTATTGAAAGTCAACTTTAGTTTTCTATCGAAATTCATCTAGTAAAGAGTTAAATTCACTCTAAATCAAAAAGTACTTTCGATCAAAAGTAAAAAGTTTCGATCGAAAGTACCTGATTAGGTCCTGTTTGCAAACTTTGAAGAAATTTTGAGAATTTCATGGCTTCAGGGCTCAAGTGCAAGGATCAAATAGAACAATAAGGAGATGTCCTTTTGCATAGCACAAGTACTTAGAATGAGCTTTCTAATGATTATAAATTTAACAATTTTTTAATTTATTATGTATATGGTTTTTGACATTAATCGAATGTAGGTTTTTTTATCAAATATAAACCTTTGAGTTTGACGTTCAATGAAAAATAGTAGAAAAAGATAAAAAAATTTGAAAAATAACAGTGCCTTCCATCTTCAATTCTACTTTCTATCATTTTTTTTTTGAAATTCGATAAATACACAACAAGTTATAAGCTACGTAGTTAAGGTATGTCAAAATTATAGTTTAGTCAACTTTAAACATTAATAAAATACATAATAAAATTTTTTTGATCTGTAATAGGTTATATTTATTAATATTAAAGAAGATTACATTGTAAAGCATTAAGTCCTTCCATGGCTCATTAAAGAGAAATAAATAACCCTACTACCCAGCCGCTAAGACTTACCCCTCAACATATTTCCAATGTTTCTTATAATTTGCAACATTACATTACAAAAAAACTCCAAGCTATACATAGGAACCAGACCTTCAAAGGTGGCTAACTGTAGCTTTAGATCGGCCCCAAAAAACCACGGGCTACAATAAACATTTCCATTGTAAATGCCAGCTGAAAAAACTTTGAAACAGAGCCTCACCCAATTTAAGTAATAGGTTACAGGCATCTATAATCCATCATTCATAGCCAAAAATTCAAAAAGAGGGGACGAACAACAACAAAAACCAACAAAGAAGCTTACTTCTGAACATTAGAAACACCTTGCTCTGCAAGGCCTAGCAGACCGAAGCCTTCTTGGAACCACTACTGACATCACCACCTGCATTCAAGAAGCCTCTACATCCTGAATGTCACTAACTAATTTCTGCCATGCCTTTCCTCTTTCTAGTGTATAGGCTTGCCTATCAACCCTTCATGGCCAGTTAATGAAAGGGATAACACCAACCACCGCACCTTCCTCCGCATCATCAAACTTGTCACTGTAGTCAAACGCCCACCCCAGGTGAGCCCACTCTAACAGATGGTCCAAGCCCACCAACAATGTATGCTCAAAAAGAGACTCCATTACCCATTTAACCCACCCTTCAGACACCCCTAACTCAAGACCCCAAGCCATTACCAGGGCAACAATATCAACATGTAATTTCCAACACCTATCATCATTATGAAATAGAGGGCCGAGCATTTCCTGCACCACCATAATCACTTGTTCAGTACGACATTTTAACATCTTCTACAGTCAAATTCTTTCAACTGGCTTGAATAAACCCTTCTATTATTTTTTGGTTTTGAAAGTAAAATTTGGCTCCATCGAATTTGCAGACCAACACCTTCACACAGCTCCGAATGAAAACCTTTCTTAGATTTCACCCTTAAATGCACCTTTACCAAGCTTCCCCTATACGACACTCAAAACCTGTCCTTTGCATCATTACACCACTCACTTACATGAACCAGCCTCATAAAAAATAATAAAAAGTCACCATTCTTCTTAAAGAAATTAATGCACACGGAGTTCAAAAAGAGAGAGTAATGATAAAAAAACATGTAACTGATGACGCCCCAAAACACATTGACGTCAACATCATCTTTGATCATGATAACTTTCAAAGAGGTGCATCCTCGTCAGCCTCCTAGTGTCTATATCTAATATGAAGGACCTCCAACTCATCATAAGATGTGGCCAACTTTGATAGTTTATCGGCCTCTTGATTGTCATCACACTTTACATGAGTGATTTGAAAATCTTCAAAGGAAGCCAATTCATCTCTAATTAAATCGATGAAGTTTTGCAAGTGCTAAGCATTTATTGAGAGTTTAGCTATAGCTTGCACTATTATCATCGAATCACCTTCAAGATGAATTTTTTTGATTCCAATCTATCTTGCCATCTTAATAGCTAGCATTGCTGCTTGACCCTTAAACATATTGTTAGTCCCATCCTTCAATCTCATAGCACTAACAACCATTGTCTCCCCCTTAGAATTTATGATAATGACTCCAACTCCAGATCAACCAAGATTATCCTGCACCACACCATCAAAATTTGCCTTCAACCACCCTTCAGCTGGAGCCTTCCAAAAAACCACTTCATCCTTCTTCTTATTTGGTTTAACAATCAGAGAGCCTTGAGGAGATTTAAATATATTCCCTAACCACTTCCTCTGGATATAAATATCTTGTTGCGAGAAGGGGATCCGAAGAGCTTGTTTTCTCGAGGCCAAAACTCCCATAACCTCTTCAATAGCATGATCAATCCTATATAAACACCTTTTCAAGGACTCTGCTTCCCCTCTAAAAATTCTTCTATTTCATTCCTTCCATAGTTCCCACATAATTAGTGCAGGAGTTATGAGCCATATGCTAGAGAGAGTTGACTTACATAAAGGTCTTGGCCAACAATCAAGAGTTCCTTGCACCTTATTGTCTCTTGGGCCCTGCCAACCCAACTTCATTTGCACATGATCCCAAGATTTACTAGAAAACTTGCATTGCACCAACAAATGATCAACTGTTTCCTCATGTTCTTCACACAAAGCACACCTAATTGGACCAGCCATGCCCAACTGTTTCCTTCTTTCAGTTGTTAAAATTCTCCCTTTACTAGCAAGCCAAGAAAAAACTCTAGCTTTTGGGAGTATATCTTGATGCCAACACAAGTCTCAGGATGTAAATTGAGAATCTTCTAAATCCTCTAAAAATCTATAACCCAAATTTACCAAGTAATTACCTGAAAGGGAGCCACACCAGAAAAGATTGTCTTCCTTCCCACAAAAAATTAACAATCTTCCATCAAGAATTATTTGCATACGCTCCTTTTGCTGACCCGAAAGATCCTCCCCTACAATACTCTTCCACCTCAAAACTGGACCAACTTCATTATCACTTTGAACAATATAATCACTGACCTTCACCCCCCATTTCTCAGAGAAATAAATCTGTAAATCCTCAAAACAATCTTCTTCTGCCAAAGCTTTATGTCCATCCCAAGAGTCCAACCAGAAATTGGCTTTTGAACCATTCCTAATTTTCCATGATAAATGATTTGTTTTAACCTGTTTAGACATAATAAAGTTCCAAATAGTTGATCATTTAAGGGGATTTCAGATTGTGAGAATCCTCTCATTATCTTGTGAATCCAGATATTTAGCTTGCAAAATTCTTACCCAGTACTGTGTTAGGTTTTTATACATACTCCAAATAAGCTTTGCTCCTAGAGCTTTATTCAAGTAATGCCAATTTTGAATCCCAGCTCCACCTTTTTCTTTTGGTCTGCAAAATTTTTCCCAAGATAAAAGTGGAATCTTTTCCTCTTCATTAGCTCCATTCCAAAAAAATTTCTCATTTTATGAGTGATAGTTTTTAAGACCTTCTTGGGGATGTCCAGACACATCATTGAGTAGATTGGTATTGCAGAAATCACTGTT
This sequence comes from Chamaecyparis obtusa, assembly GCA_027943335.1. Taxonomy (NCBI): domain Eukaryota; kingdom Viridiplantae; phylum Streptophyta; class Pinopsida; order Cupressales; family Cupressaceae; genus Chamaecyparis; species Chamaecyparis obtusa. Next base: position 1,678,891 of record BSBK01002196.1, read on the forward strand.
TGCAACATGAGTATTCTTCCTACTGAAGACTGTTGGAATAATTTGTCATTGCACCAAAAGATAAAACTGTCAATGCCTAATACAAATTCTAGATTTAACCCGATCCACAGGAGGTGGTTAAGCCATGTCACGAATCTCCAAGGAGGTGCTGACCACCTAGTCAACAATATCCCCCTCAGCACTGACTGAGCCTTCAGCACCCACTAAAGGGAGATTCAAACCCATGACCCAAGGCTCTGATACCAATTGTTAGAATCATTTTCTGTTACACCAAAATCTTGAACTGTTAATGCCCGATACAAATGCCAAATTTAACCCGATCCACAGGAGGTGGTTAAGCCATGTCACAAATCTCCAAGGAGGTGATGACCACCAAGTCAAAAAAGACAACCATTTCCCTTTCCACCCCTCCATCTTCCTCAAAAATTTATCAATCAAGTCTTTCCAAAGATCTTCCTTGTTGCACCCAGTAAAAAAAGGAATCCCTAAGTAACGATTAGGCATCTGTCCTTGCTTCATTCCTAAAATTTTGCAAATTTTGGCCTGAATATGCTGTGGAGTGTTGAAGAAGAAAACTTCTGATTTTTTCCAATTGAATTGTCCTAACACTTTCCCATAAAGTGCTAGAGTGTCCTTCATAACCTTTACTTCTTTCTTTGAAGCCTCTCCACCTAAGGAAGCATCATCAACAAATTGTAAGTGTGCCAAAGCCTCCACTCCTTCTGTAATCTTGATACCCTTCCAAATACCCTTTTCTCTGTTCATCTTTATCAACTGACCTAACACTTTTGCCATAATAATAAATAGAAAAGGGGATAAAGGATCACCTTGTCCAATCCCTTTCTCTTGAGAGAAGAAACCCTGTAGACTCCCATTTACTAAGACTAAAAACCTGGGAGAGTCTATACAGCTTTTAATCCATGGATCTCCAAAACCAAACCTAGCCAAAACCTTAACCAGAAAACTCCGGTCAACTTCATCATAAGCTCTTTTAATATCTAATTTCACCATCATTTTTTGAGCCTTAGAGGTACGAATTGAGTGAACAGCTTCATGGGCAACAATAATACCCTTAAAAATAGATCTTCCCGGAGAGAAACCACTTTGTTCTTCATAAATGACTTTGTTTAAAATAAGTTTAAGTCTATTGGCTATCACTTTCAAAATAACTTTGTAAACTATATTACATAATGCTATAGGCTTGAAATCCTCAAAAGTGACTTGCTCATCCTTTTTAGGCATGAGGGCTATAAAAGTGGAATTGAAATCTTTAAGAATAAAACTACCTTTCCTAGATTCTTCTACCACCTCCCAAAGGTCCTTACCTAAAATAGGCCAAAGTTTTTGAAAGAAAGCTTCCAAAAAGCCATCAGGTCTAGGAGCTTTGTCACCTCCCAAGCCAAACAAAGCCCTTTTAACCTCTTCTTTTGTAGTTGGAGCCATTAAAAAACTATTCATTTCTTTAGAGATTAGTGGAGGGATAACCTCTAAGACTTTATCAAAAGTGCTTACATCAATAGCTTCATGAGTTTTATTCTTTGAAAAGAAAGCCAAAACCTCCTTATTAATGGATTCCTTATCATTAACCACCACACCATCATTGTTTTTGATGCTAAAGATCTTATTCTTGGCTCTTCTGATTTTAATAGAATTGTGGAAAAACTTTGTGTTTTTATCCCCAACCTTTAACCATGTCTCCTTGGACTTCTGTTTCCAAAATATTTCTTCTTTCCTTATCCAACCATCCAATTCTTTTTTAAGTCTTATCTCTTCTTGAAAATCCACATCTTGCATGCCAAACTCAATAATTTTGATGCTTAATTGTTTCAACTCCTCTTCAAGTCTATGAATTTCTTCAAAAATATTCCTAAAGTTTACTCTATTCCAAAATTTCAGTTGCTCTTTTAGGAATTGTAATTTTTTTAAAAAGATAAAGGCTTTATTACCTGCTCTTTTCGGAGCTTGATCCCACCATTTGGAAATCAAGTTGCTAAAGTCCTCAGTTTGGAACCACATCATCTTGAACTTGAAGGGACATATTTCTAGGGTTTTTTCTTCTTGGACATATAAACCAATAGGGAAATGATCAAAACCTTGAAACAACATAATTTCTGCTTCACAAGTCCAAGATGTATCTGCCCAATTACTAGCTAAGAAAAATCTATCAACTTTTTTAGCAATGTTCAAATAACCTTCTCTACGATTTGTCCAAGTAAAATCCCCTTTTTTGAAGGTAACTTCTATCAAACCTCCATCATTTACAAAATCACTGAAATCTTGCTGACTATTTTTTCTCCAACCTCTACCTCCTTTTTTATCCTCTGGCTTTAGGATCACATTAAAATGTCCTCCCAAAATAACCATCTCATCTTTAAAGTCTTTGATAATAGAAGCCAGACTTTCCCACAACCTCAACTTATGCAATCTATTATTTGGGCCATAGACATTAAATAAAGAGAATATACATCTTAGCTACTTGGAGAAAACCTCCAGTCATTGCCAATTTTGATCCCACTACCGAATAGTAACATCTAAAACGTGCTCATTCCAAAGAGCACCCAACCCTCTTGAGGCCCCTTGTGCCTCTACCCAGGCAAATTTCCATCTGCCAAAATTCCTATCAAATAACAAGAAATCCTCCTTAATTTTTATTTCTTGTAACAAAATAAGATCTAGTTTCATTTTATCAAAACACCTTTTGATCAAACGCATCTTGTCAGAGGCATTGTAGCCCTTGACATTCCATGATAAGAGTTTCATTGCTCCCAGCAAAAAGGCATAGCCTTTTCTTGATCTTAAAAGTTTGGTTTGGTCTGAAGCATTGCCTGCAATATCTAGCTTCACTCTATTGGATTTTGGGCCTCTCCTCTTCTTTTCCCCAATTCTTGGTTTAAGAAGTCGTGATGGAGTCTGTTCCACTTGCCTCAAGTCCTCCACACCTTGTGTTTCAGTAAGGCCTAGATCATTCAAGCTGCCTTCCCCTTCTAGCCCAACATAGTCTGACTCCCAATCTTCTGAAACATCACCACTGCCTCTATTGCTTTCAAAGGAACTATCTAGATTCCTTATAGGTGATATTTCTATGTCCTTAAAACTTAAAATTATCATCTATTTTTTCCTCCTCCTCCCTGATTGGATGTGTTTGAGAACCCTGAAACTCCTGAAAGAAAAGGTCATTAGTTTCCCCTATATTGAAACCTTCCTTCATGATAGGGCTTTCCAGTTTCTTGGAATCTAGAGTTTTCGGGACTATAATGTGCGTTTGATTCATTTCTACATCCATAACCAGAAGATCACACTTAGGACTCTCATTTTGTTTGAGTGGATCCCTTTGTTGCATCATTACCTCTGGAGAGTTGAAGCATGTTCTTTGAGCATCTAATGCCTCCAACAGAGTTTCCTTAATAATCTGTGTTGACAATCTATCTTCCTCCGGAGAGCAATGACAAACTCCACCCTGAATCGCTTCCTCCCTTTCCACATTATACTCTTTTCTCCATTGAGGAGTATTGAACTTTTCACAATCTAGGGAACTCCCCTGATTTGCTATCAGATCCACAGAGACCTTGCAGCCTCCTAAAAGTTCTTGTTCAATTTGATCTAGAAGTTTATCCTACACTAACCCTTTCCCTTTCAACTACAAATTATTCTAGTGAGTCAATGGTGTGCTTTTAGTCTCCTCCCCTTCCCATACTTCAACCATTTGTTTCCAAGTTCCATGATCTGTCTCTAGGATGATGAAGTCTGGAATAGGGTCATTATTTTGAATCTTGACAAGGATGAGGGGATGTATTGAAGCATCTTTTTTATTGATCACTTCTTTAGAAGTGACGTAAGAGACAATCTTATTGCCTATCTGTTCTAGGGTGATATCATCCCATTGTTCCATAGGGAGGTTGTGAAGGTTCAACCATATTGGGTATTCGTTGATTTTTTATTTCTGAGGATCAAAATTTTCCATCCAATCTTTTAAGTAGACTCCACGACCCCTTATTAGGTAAGGGCCATTGTTAAGGATCCAAAATTTCTCCTCTTTCATAACACAAATCCCCATATAAAAGCCATTTGCAAGTGTTTTGAGTTTTACATTTTTACCCCACACTTGTTTACACCAATCTATAACAAGGGAGACAGAGGGCCAAGGCCCTAGCCATTTAAAGAAAAAAGCTCTATCTTTGAGAGACTCTACTACTTCTAACCACTGAAGATTAGCAATCTTGAGAATTGACATTACCTCATAGTTGATGTTATCAGCATCTTCTTTGGGTGGTTGAGGCACATCCACAGGTTTGGCCTTTGGGCGATAAAATCTTCGCTCAATCTTTGTGAAATTGAAGTTTTTGCCAAATCATGTGTAGAGAGGAGCTTGACCTCCAAATATATACCCATTCTCCACTCTCCTTCCATTCCTAGAAAAAACCCTCCTAGGATTATAGAAATCAGATCTACCATTTCTTCTTTCAAAAAAGGATTGATCTTGCTGTCGAAACTGGTTGCGCTGGTTGAAAGGCCACCCCCTATGTCCATGCCCATTGTAAGATTTCCCCTGATACTATCTGAAAGGAGTTCTGGCTCTTGTCTTTGCACCAGCTTCAAAGGATTTATTTGCAGGTGATTGTTGCCTCCCAACGGGCTCCCGCTGCTTACACATTATATATATATACACAATAATTGTGATAATATTGTCAAACCAATTGCATGCCCTCTGTATGGATGTTACAAAACTAAATTCAAAAGAATCACATTCATATCTATTTTAGAAAAAAAGTTATGCTCTATGAAAATAATGTTATTCTTTGAAAATGATGTTTTCAACACCATACCAGTTTTCATGGGAGAAAGAAAAAACTATGCAAATAAATTCAAAAAATAAAATAAAAAATATATTTAGAATCTAAACAAAAAATCCTAAAAGACTCTAATTTACTTCATCCTCCGATTTGAAATGGTTCAACGACAATATGCATTTGAATCTGAAAGTTTGTTTTTTCAAAATGTAGAGTTCAGTGTTCGTTCAGGCAAAAAAGTGTAACCCACTATTATGGGTTCACCCAAGAGGTATGTCACTCTTGATGAACAGTTTAAAAGGTTTCACTCCTAATTGTTTCTAGTGTTAAACCACTTCATGTATAATGTCTAAAATGAATATTTTTTTTTGGATTCATTCTTTCCTCATTGAGTCTGTAAATGTGATCCAAACTAAAGACAAGGTTGTCCCTCTCCATCATACTTTGAGCTATAGGCTCTACTAGTTTAACTATATCATATCCCCTACCTTGACCTCATTCTGTATCTTAACTAATTCTTAGATCATTGAGGATTTGAACCCTAGTATATAGTTTGAAAAATCTAGCATTTCATTGGCCACTACTTTAAACACTTCCCAATTGAAGGGAAAGATCACCCACTCCATCCACTCACATTTTGAAAAGGAGAAGTCCCATGAGTATAATTCTCTTGCTTCCTTCAACTACAAAATTATGGATATTGCTAAAACTTAACAAAAGAATCTAGTTAAAAAATATGCCCACAAATTTATGATTTTTTATGATGATTCTCATTTTACCTGGTCTCCTTTATCTAATGACTCCCTAGTTGCTTCCCCTTCCACTATCAACCCCTTTGCTAATCCGTTGCTCTTCTCCTGATGGAGATTTCCCCACCTCGTACTTGTGAACTCTATGAGTAGTTAAGTATTAAAGTCAATGAACTATATAATGCCTATAATCTTCAAAATGAGATTTATAAATGGAATTTGGCTCAACTTCACATGGACAAAATCAAGATTAGTTAATTGGAAGTTAGATTCTCTTTATTTTTTGGTTTGTCTCACCTCTTGTGATACCCCTCTATTCTACCTTGATGGTTTTTTTTTTGTAGAAAAGTTTAGTCTCTATCCTGCTTTACATAATTATAACATTATTATTCAATGATATAATATCCAATCAATATTACATGTTAATTCGCTATAATCTTTTTTAAACATCATTTAAATGTTTATGTGATTATATGATTTTATATTCATATGCATACATAATTACATGCTTAATTACATTTACTCTTCATGCACTATTTTTTTCCCCTCTTATAAGAATTCCTTCTATCCAATGGATAATTAATTATTAGGGGGGGGGGGGGGGGGGTTGTGACAACACTAAGATTTTCTTGATCAGATCAGATCTATAGATGTCATAGGTTCTTATAAGGGTTTGCTTTTTGGAAAATACATGACATAAAAGATTAACACATGTGAACATATATTGGTTAATATCATTTAAGAGTTTGAGATATTTATTGTACAAGCATTTTTATGAGTGTTGAACAATTTTAATTATATTAGCATTCTATAGTCCATAAGAAAATCAATATAGGGTGAAATTTAATGATAAATTTTGTATACTTGTGTCATTTTCTATTCAATTTGTGCTTATTTTATGAAAGTGTTATAGTAAATAGACATGTAAAAAATAAAATACTTTTGCCCAAATTCATGTCTCGTACATGTTCATACAATTTTAAGATATGGGGAAGTATAAAGTCAGGACACATCAAGAGATGCCAAGAAATATGTATTGTAGATCACAAAGGATAAGTGTGTAAGTTTAAGACAAGTGTATACTCATGCAATCATACTTATTCTCAAATGATTAATCCATAAAGCAATATAAGTGAAATATTTTTTTTTTAATCTAATTGCTAGCCTATCACTAATCAAAATAACAAGGAATGTACTCATCAAGTCTTTTTGTATTTATTAATTATAGATTTACACACATTTGCTTCTATTTGACATTAAGTATTCAATTTATTATAAATTATAAATATCAATGCATAATAATTGTTTTAGGTTAATCACATTTAAGTATATGCATTTTTTTATATAAATCTAGATTAACCTAAAGAAATGTTTATTTTCATATGTAATGTATAATATTCAATTATCTAGTCGCAATTATAAATTGAATAATCAACATAAATTAATTTTAGACAATCTTTTTTTGTGATTAAAATTTGTATAATCAAAAGTTATACCAACTCATAAAAATATATAATTTTACTATAAATTTAAAATGATATTAATTACACAAACAATACAAATGAAATATCAAGACAATATAAATATGTTTATTATTAAATAATGTAATATTAAAAATACATGAAAAGAATAAATATTTACAAGTCACATACATGATTATTATTATATTACAAGCAACTTTGACTCTACGTACAAGTCTCAATCATTCTCTTCACATCTTCCTTTAATATAATATTTTTCAATATAAATTTAAAAAAAAATATAAAAACACAAAATAGTATAAATAAAAGATTATCCTTCAATAGTTACCTCTGGATTGACTGCTTTAATTTTATTCCAATAGTCCCATAATAATTAAACAGTTTCAGCCTTTTCAACTGCTCCAAACCCTCTCCCACTTTTCTAAGTTTGTGACAACTTAGTAGACGGAACTCTTCAAGACGTGCCATCGCTCCCTCCTCCAATTCCGGGAACTCCTCTATTTCCTCCAATCCCCAAATTGTGAAGAGGCGGAGGTGTGGAAATCCTCCCGACTTTCCAAAAGCCTTTGGCAATTCTTTGCACTTCCCATTCCTCTCTATCCGCAACATCACTAGATTGGGCATTTTTTGCAACTCTGGATAATCACTGCATTCACAGTCGATCAACAGCAATTCCCTCAAATTTTCCAAATCGCATATCCAACTTGGCACTCCAAACCCCCTTAATTGAAGACGTTCCAGATGTTTCATTGCTCTCGTATTCTCCGGAATGTGCGGACGCTCAAGTTCTGATCCACCTGGCATTTTAATACCTATCTGAGTAACGAGTTTCAGACGACGCATCTTCACCAGTTTTGCAAGGATCCCTTCTTCCATCCTCTGCAACTCCATCTCATGCCTTACTATTATCCCCAATTCCTGAAGCTCAGTCATCTTGCCCAAATCCTCTAACCTCATGTACTATTCCCCCTCTTCTATGGACAGCTCCAACCACCATGATCGCAGTGTTCTCAAAGAAGCCAGCGTTGATATTCCCTTCGGCATGTGTTCAACACCCCTGCATTCTAAATGTTGAAGACATTTAAGTTCACCTATCCACACTGGTAATTCACTGCAACCATTAGAGAGAGCAAGAAACAAGAGACTTTTTAAATGTCTCACACACTCTGGAACCTCCCTAATCAGTGTATCTCTTAAGTTCAAGACTTTAAGAAGTTTCATCTTTCCAACGGACGCAGGCAATGTACAGATCAATGTCCCGCTCAAATCGAGAACCCGCAGTCTGCTCATTGCACTAAAGAAGTCCGTGGGAATGCTTCTAATCTTCTCATTCTGAGAGAGTGAGAGTGTACGGAGACAGATAGGACGGCTGTCTGAGATGGAATTGTAATCCAGCTCTTTCTTGGCCAGTAAAAGCCGACAGCAGCCAGTGCCATCACTTGCATTTGTAAATGCTTCCTCAACAGAAAAAGCACATTTATTTTCTTTTGATATGTGGATGGCCAAATCTAACACCAAATCATGAACTTTGCAATGTTTGGCTAGCTTATAACCGACTTCAACAAAATCTATTTCCAAATTCTCCCATAGTTGCAGCAAACACAGATTGGCAAGTTGATGGAAGCAATCCCACGCCACATCCAATTGGTCCTCTCCTGCAGTGATAAAACCTTCTCCAATCCACAGATTTATGAGATACTCAGGATCTATCAACTCGTCCTCGGGAAAGAAGGAAAGATAAGAAAAACAGGCTTTAAGGCGTACAGGCAAAGAGTCATAACTCAATTTCAGAATACCCATGATTTGGTCATTCTCATTCTCATTCTCACCAACTGAAATAATTACCTGTTCCAGCTGACGGAGCTTCAACTCCCATTTGTCAAGACTTTTGGAGTTGGCCAGAGACGCTGCTATCATTTTCACAGCCAGTGGCAAATTTCCACATTGCCTTACAATTTTACGGCCCGCCTCTTTTAGCTGCTGCTGCTGCGGCTCTATATTTTCCTCCAATCCTCCAAATGCATAAACACAAAAGAGCCTCCAACTCTCATCATCTGACAGACATTGCATCTCATACACATGAGCATTCAAATTCCTAGAAACCACCTTGCTTCGTGTGGTAACCACAATTTTACATTGACTGTTGTTTCCCGTTGGAAGGCCAAGTCTAGATAACAAGTCTTCTTCTCTAGAAGCCCTCCACACGTCATCTAACACAACAAGACACCTTCTCCCTTGCAGCCTTTCATGAATGAACTGAGCTAATGCCTGATCACTTATTCCACTATTTTTGATCTGCTCACTCATATCTCTATCGAACTGAAAAACTAAATCTTTCTGTAACGTAGAAATAGAATAGGACTGAGAAACTGAAAGCCATATAGATTTATCGTACCTTTCTTTCGCTTTGCTGTAAACATTTTGAAGAAGATAGGTCTTGCCTATCCCACCCATCCCAACTACAGCAATAACTGGAAAAGCTGGGTCATTCAACAAGTTGAGTATGTCATCAATCTTGGACTGTATCCCAACTGGGTGAGAATCGCTCGGCAGAAGATAAGATCTCCTCAAGGCTACACGTGTACTTTGAGATGTACTGGGTAATGCTTGATCTGCAGACAAAACTTCACGGCATAGCTTCAGCTGGTTGGCATTTTCAATAATAGATCTGATTCGGTCTTTGATGCCTTTGATTTTCCGCCCCATCCTGTAGCGAAAAATCCAGCTGCTGAAATATGCTCTCTTTGATTGAGCATCGAAAAATCCCCCGACTGAAATATGCGCTCCTTGAGGTTCAACAGCACATTCCTCAAAGATGTCCTCTGCGCGCATGGCAACATCACGAATGCTCTGCAGCCACTTTTTCACTGCCTCCTCATGTGGAGACTGTCTATCAGCATCTTGGAGAAAACCCCTTATAATTGTGAGTTTTCTCGTTCAACCATATCAAGTCTTTTCTGAAATTCACCACCAGCTTTGCTTCTTCAGCTACTTTCTCAACGGCTGTCTCAATGATCATCTCACAAATTTTTCCGCCAACAACTTCTACAATTACTGATGCCATTTTTTGAAAACTGAGAGTGAATCTAAAATTCCTTCCTCAAAGTTTCTATGCAGGCAAAATGAAGTCCCCAAAAGGCTAAAAACTGAGAGTAAATAGAATTGCTAAAAACACAAAAACAAAACAGACTTGATAAGCTTTGTAAGCAAGCAAAAAAACAGTACTGGCTTGATAAGCTTGGATTGGATGTGACTGTGGTCATTTTAAAATCAGGCATATATAGGAGCAAGATCTTTAAGGTAGAAGCTACTGGATTATTCTTTACTTGAAGGAACGCTTTGCTGGTGACTTTATTCTATTCTTTTTACCCGAATAAGAGAATGGGAAAGCACAAAGAGTAAAGACTAGAATATTGCAAGCTGAAGCAAAGTAGCATAAAGCAAACGTAAGAATTTAAAGGGCCTACAAATTCTGCAGATCATTATTGTAGGATTTGAATATTACACTGTAATGATTAAAGCAAGGAATGCTATTCAAATGCTTTAAGGCAGATAAATAAATAATTCTTTTTACCCGAACAAGATAATGGGAAACGGATGGCAAAGCACAAAGGGTAAAGACTAGAATATTGCAAGCTGAAGTAAAGTAGCATAAAGTAAACGTAAGAATTTGAGGGACCTACAAATTCTGCAGATCATTATTGTAGGATTTGAATATTGCACTGTAATGATTAAAATAAGGAATGCTATTCAAATGCTTTAAGGCAGGTAAATAAATAAAACAGAGAGACATTCTTTGCAATCAATCACGCTCTTTCAGTAAATGAAAAAAATCTTTCAATCAATCAATATTTTTTTTAGAGCAAGGGAATACTAGAAAGGAAAGGCTGCAAAGCATTGAGTTTCAATACCAAGCAAGATTTCCCGTTCTTACTATAGGCAATAAGTAAAGGATCAATTAAAATTTAATATACTAAATATTTATAAAAGGTAAGATCAAATTGTACACTTCATGTTATACTTTCAAATTTACATATAAAACAAGTGCCACGTAGTAGCTAAGTACTTACCTTTAGTTATAGTAGAAACTAAAGTAGAAGGAATAATATATTAATTTTTTAATTATTATACTTTATATAGTAATAATAGAAGTAATAACTTTTTATAATTAAATTTTTTTAAGTTATAGTAAAAATTATAGAATATTAATTTTTTAATTATTATAGTTACAGTAGAAGTAATAACTTTTTATAAAAATAATTTTCATTAAAACTATTATAAATAAATATTTAAACTAAATTTAATAAGTTTTTCAAAATAAAATTATTATAATAATATTAAATATTAATTTAATATAGTTTAATTTAAATATTAATATTTTGTAAAAAAAATAAAAAAATAAAAATTATAAGCAAATAAAATCACATGATTTTTTTTTACATAAATAGTTGTTAATGTATAATTAGTATATAATAAAAATAAAAATTAAAAAACTTTAAAATATGAATAAAAATAAATATATATTATAATAGCATAGGTTGTTATTTAAATTATAAACTATTATAAATAAATAAATTTAAATAAATTGATTTAATCAACTAAATTTAATAATATATTGTAAAAATTAATAGTATAGATATGAGAACAAAATTTTTGGATGAGAATAAATATATATTATACTCCGAAAACTATAAATAAAAAATGTGGTAAATTTTAATTGGTTGACTCGTGTAATAAGACTTCAAACACATTCATCCAATGAGATGATCAAAAATAAATTTCTAGATATTATAAAGTTATATAATTTGCATCTACATTTTACAAATGAAAAAACTTATAATGAAATATAAAATAGATTTTATTTTTATTAGTGTAGAACAGTCCATTTAATCACTAGTTAATGGAAGAAATGTAAAAACGGATGCAATAGTACTTGCTTAGCCTATCGCAAGTACTAATAAGAATACATAAACATCTACTACATGAAAGAATAATATAATCTATGATTTAGGGTATGTATAATATTTTTTAATAATCTTTTTTATTGATTATAAAATATGCAACATCAAAAGGTACATCTATAGCAGTTTACAATATTACATTAATATAAAAAAAAATATGATATGACTATTACAAAGTTATCATAAAAAAGAAGAAACTCTCCTCATAACTCATTTCCTCCCCTATCTATCCATTGGGGCCTTCCATCCATTTCAATTTTGTACAAATATGTTGTATGGATGTGCAATATCTATTGCTCTTGATTGTGGAGCAACCTGTAGACACCTAAAAATTCATTGGTAAATAAAAGTTTTTTTTTTTTTTTTTTTTCAAAAATCTCTGATGACATCATCATTTATTAATTAATTAGTCTTTATGTCATCAAGCCCTTCTCCTATTTTAATTAAAGACATTTAATTAAAAGATCCCTCCCCAAAGCATTTAAATCAAATTTAAGTGATTTTCCTCCATTTATTAAATCATTATTTGATAAATGATGTCACATTCCCTAAATAAATGAAATATTT